>CABFWB010000145.1:199602-265657 GCA_902151455.1 Timema bartmani | reverse complement strand
CGCTATTAATGTAAATAAAATATTAATAAAATAAGGCCAAGTTATATACTTTTTTTTTAAAAGAGGTAGCCCAATACTTTTTGGGGGATATTGGGTGGGAGGGGGATTTATCAGGTTTTATTCAATTTTAAGACACTGATGTGAAGTATAGGCTACTGATTCGTTACAAATTATTATTTGGTAATGTTATGGAATGAGTAATACACAACTAATGGCAACAAAATAATTAGGAAGCTAAGTGTATAACCCGAACGGGTAGTAAGACGTGATGCTAAAAAAAATATATTAAGAAGCTGATGATTAAATTACAAGGTAGCTAGAGAGGATAGTTGATAAAAGGGGTGGGGGCAGGGGAAGAATATCATATGATCAGTTAGCAAAAGATTGATCATAGTGTAAGTTCAACCTCATTGTGTCACTTTTAAGAATATAGTAGAGATACAAAGATATAAAAGGAATTAACTTTTATTTTATAAATGGTTTTCTATTTAGGCTATTTTTTTCAATTTACAGCCAATTCAAATCTTTATTTTAGTGATTGCAAATATTTGATTTATGTGGAGGCTACTTTGTGTCTTAGATAAAATGAGTTTTATTGGGTTTTTCGATGGGGTTTGGAGCGCAAAAGGATTAAGGGGAGTTGAATTATATTTAAACTTTGAGTGATAGTTTGTCACAAAACACAATTATTGTAATTTTAAAAGCTATCATTGTTAACATGTCTACACTAAACTTAGGCCTACACCAATGTGTCTGAAGAGTGCTACTTGTTACTAAACCACACATACTGTAAGTTATACTAACCTGCGTTCTATCTTGTGCCCTACTAAGTGTGCCTCTAATAATTCCTTCTCTGGATATGCCATGTGGCATTCGGGGCAACAGAAGAGGGTGGTCCCATCCAGCGCTGTAGCAATGTGCACCTGGCCAGGACGCGGCCTCCGTGGTTTTGGAGGTTTCTTCTTATATTTTTTCTTCTTTTTCTGCTTCCCAGCAGCTGTCCCTGAAGGTACCTCTGACCCATCAGGGTTAGAAACACCGACAGGATCTACCAGCTCTGGGTTAGAAAGTGGAGACGACTCGATAGCTGCTTCACGCTTTATGGTCTCTGCTGAGAACTTTAGAAAATGATGGAGATTAAGAGGCAACGAGGTGCCCTGTAGACGAGACAGGTAGTCGGCGATGGTTGTTCCAGGGGCTGCTATACTCTGCCATGAGGCGGGGACAGCTGATAGCGTTGGGTGCTGTCCTGCTGAGCCACCATTAAAGTCTTCTTGGCTTTCCTTTTCCTTATCATCATCAAGGAGTGGGTCCTTTTCTGAATGTTCGTCGTCCCCCTTTCCAATATCTGCAGAGGTAACATCTCGCAAAATGAGCTCTGGCGGGATGTGCGCCACCACGGCAAAGCCCTGATGTTCCGAGGCTTGTTGCTGTGCTTGTTGTTGGTGTTCCTGCTTCACAGGTGACTGTTGCATGGATCCAGTCTGACTTTGAGAGGTGTTGTTGTTAACAAGGTCAGAGTTGCCACCCCCGCCATCACCATGGGTCACCTGGATTTGCTGAAACTGCAGTGTTTCTGCCCCCCCTTGTTGTTGGCCTGCATATGCTACTGTCAGAACACCCTGGGGAAAATGCTGTAACGATAAAGGGGAAATATGGTACTTGGGTGCTACATTGGTGGTGGCTCCATTGTTTCCAATTGTAGCGTTGGGGTTCACCACTTGAATCTGAACCGTCTGTTGGGGTTGCCCGTGCTCCCCTGGTTTACCTGCTATACTAATGGGTAAAGTTATAAGCGTTTGTTGCTGTTGGTTGTTGGTCCCACCCCCTTGTGCTGCAATTGTAAAACCACTTGCATCCATTGGCCGCAAGTAATGCACCCCACCTTCCCCCCCACTAAGCACTCCTAACACCTGTCCTCCTGCTGTGGCCATGTTGTGTGCTGCAAATTTGGCTGTCGCAAACTGGTGCATGGTTGCTGTAGGAATCGAGCCCGCAAAGTGGCCTCCAAATGGCGAGAAGTTCATCTTAACTTATGTTTGAAGGATGTACCCTAGAAAAATTCAAATTAATCTTGAGTAAAAATGAGTGCAAGATGGCATGATTAACATTGACCTCAATAAGATACTCAGTTTTACTTCCTTCATTATAAGAGTTTTGGCATTCATAATTAAACTTTATCCTGATAAAGTTTTACTAATGTCTACTTTACTTCTTATCATTATTATAAATACACATAGGAATAATTTGGGAGCGGTTGAAATAACCGTAATACCAAACTAATAGTATAATAAAGCTTCAGGATGTGCTCAGACCTACTTACCTCAAAAGAAGTAGCACTCCATTATTTTCATACCATTAGGTATAAAATCGTCACCTAATTAAGACAATTACCAATGATAGGAATCCTACTTTCATTTTTAAAATCTATAAAAGATTAGTTTTTAACTTTATTTATATAATACACAATTTTAACAACACTCAATAGATTAAATTGCTCTCTCCTGAAATAGGGTCACAAGATGGCATTAACATCCTTTACTTAAAAAACAGTAAGCTTTGCACATTAACACCCGAAGAAATACTGCATACCTTCTATAATAATTCATTGTATTTCTAAAATACAAAGTTACGACCTATATACTTTAATTTTACCAAAAACACTTCATAACGAGCAAACGACAACAAACACGGAAAACGAAAACACCTGCTGTGCGTCACGATTTTGCGTTGTTTTCTACTCGAAAATCGAATTGAATTCGATCCATTCATATCGATAGATAAATGTATAGGTTTGGAACCCCTTTTTTGTCGGCATGGATCTAGTAAAGTGTAAGTAGATAGATAGTTACTCTAAGCGATACATATTCATTTTTTCATCAAAAAATACAAATAAAAAAAATTCAACATTATGTTCGTAATGGGTGAAACTAAAAGAAAATAATTGAAAACGATATAATACGATTTAAAGTTAACAACCCAAACACACAAATGTAATTTCTGAATGTTTTATTCCTTACTAATGGTCCATTTTACATCTATTAATTTAATTTTACTTCTCAGGAAATTCATTTCACAGGCTTGAATTCTGCTACTATACTACTTGTTGATTACCCGCGTTTTCACTGCGTATGTTAATATTGGAAGATATTAGGTCTTGTAGATCACGCCTTTACTCTTTCTCGTCTTCCTGAGAAGTAGTATTATAGGAGTGACAAGAATGGAAAAGATAATAAATGAGAAGGTGAGAGAAACAGTTAAGGAGGAGCCGGTGTAGAACAAGATAGAGAAGTCACGACTAAGGTGGTACGGCCATGTGAGGAGAATAGAAGAGAGGGTACCAAATAAAAATTTTAAGCATCACGTTTTACTACCCGTTAGGGCAATACGCTTATATTATAATTATTTTAATGGTTCTAGGGTTGAGGAGGGTTATATTTATAGGAAGTGTACCAGCCTTCGTATGAAGGGAGAGCGAAAAAATAGTTTGGAAAAACAACATTCAATATACTAAACCAATGTTCGAACCTTGATCTCCCTGTCATCGGCAGTCTATATAGTTTACTTCGAGAGTAGCGCGTTAAATCACGCAGCTACCAAAGCGGATAAATAAGATGTTGAATATCGTAGTGGTGGGCAGGAGGCCAAGAGGAAGAGCAAGGGGATAGGTGGGAGGGGGTTGAAGAGAATGCAGAGGAGTGTTTAGGATAGAGGAAAGGACTGGTCATGGTGGAGGAGAAGAAGTAGTGAAGGGAAAAGAAACGTTGGAGAGGCTTCTGGGCTAAATAAAATAAACCAGTGGCTGGAAGCTATTCATGAAGATGAATTTACATTATTTCAATTTTATCTTATCAATATTTTACAAAAATATGTTTTTTAAATTGCAAATAATTTTTAAATTGGATCTCAATTTTTAAAGTCAAGCAATAATAATAGCATTAATGATAATTAGTTGTTATTATAGTTACCCAATAACTCTCTTACCTCAAGGAACTTCAAAGTTCATGGGTATCCGAACGTAAGATCACCATTCCTCTTTTGTTTGTTTTATTTGTCTTTAAAATGAGCAGTTAACATTCATTTGTGGCAAATCACCACCCACCTTAATATAGGTGCCTTAATACGTTTGGGATACCATCTTTTTGTAACTTGCAAGTTGTGTGTACTTTTCCCTACTTTTATGTATAGAGATAACTAATAGTAATAAGAGTCTTTATTTAACGTTACAAGGTAAATTACAAACGCTCACGATATTTAAGAGACCTTATCGATTTGATATGAGCTTTAGGTGAAGAATTTACTTTTCTTACTTAACAAAATAATTTGAAGTTCTTTGACAGATTTTATTATTTTAAATAAATATATTTAATTTAATATTAATAAAATTTAAAATTCTATCTAAATATTTTCTAAAAGTTAGTTCAAGCAGGGTTTTGGTGTCTCTAAGAAATATTACAAATATAGATTATACAATGTTCAATAGTTGCCATATCCTATTTATAAGACCTTTGTTTTCAGTAATGTTTATATTTTTATTTGACAGCTAAACCATTTTAAGGAGATCAGACGTGAATTATACTAATTTTTTGTATGTGATTCTTATGTTGCTGTTACAGTCATGGATTTGTTTGGTTCGACTCTTGTGCTCAGTATATATTACAGAAATTATGAATCGTTCAATCTCTTATATTATAGCTATAAGCAATGACAGTTCAGCTGCATAAACAAATATGGCTGATCATTTAAAATTAAACATATTTCATTAAACTAAATTGTTTGCTGATACATGTTTGTAAAAAAGTAGGAAAACGGCTATCTTTGAAAATTTCACTATACTAGAAATTATCTTGATAGCTATATCAAAACAATAGGTTACTGATAATTACCCATATTTGTTGAAAGAAAAAAAAAAAATTAAACACTCATGGGCTGAATCTGTACAGTTTTTTTTATGTTATGGAGCAATGAATGCCTCCCAGTATGGAAATGGAGGCCACGAAGCACAATTCCAACAAGATGTAAACCCTCTATTGCAACAATTCACTGCTAAAGCGACTGCTCAGGGTGCAGAAGTGACACCTGGCTCAGGGCTGGTGGTGGTTGGAAATGATGGAGTGCGCTATCATTGCACAACTGCTCCCAACCAACAGTTCAACAGTCACGCTAATACTTTGATAGGAGGAAAACAGCCTAACGACAATCCTTGCCCACAGAATATTTACGCAAGTGTGCAACCACAAGAAACAACCAGTAATGCTCCACACTGTTACGATGCCATGCCACAAAAAGCCGACGCAGCCACCATGACTGAGAAAGAAAATGAGCCATTTTTCAACAGCACTAACCAGCTGGAGAAGACAATGCACCAGGCTTACTCTGTTCAGGCAGTTGTACCGACTGGTACAGCATGGCAGAGTTTGGCAGGTCCCCCGGGATCCACTGTAGCAGAGTATCTCTCCCGCCTTCCTGCTTCCACGCTACCCATTACACTACATCACTTCCTCAAGTTTTCAGCCAGTTCAGAGAATGTTTCATCAGGTATTAAGAAAGAAGATGGCATTGTAAAAAAACCCAAGAAGAAACGGAAATATAAAAAGAAGCCGTACATTCCTCGCCCTCCTCGACCACGGCCGGGGGAGATCCGTCTAACCACAGCGTTGGATGGTTCGACCTTGTACTGCTGTCCAGAATGCCATATGGCGTACCCTGAAAGGGATCTGTTGGAGCAACACCTGGCAGTGCACAAACTAGAGCGTAGGTTTGTGTGCGACATCTGTGGGGCTGCGCTTAAACGCAAAGAACACCTGGACAGACACAAGCAAGGTCACAACCCAGACCGACCATACGTCTGCACCGTATGCCTCAAGGTATTAACTAGCCTCTAATTATCACATTACACATTCATTATATTTCTTTACTTTTAAAAAAAATAAAATTCTAAAATATACCTAGGCCTTTTTTTTGAAAATAAGCCCTACCAATGTGGATTTTTTAACAAACCTAACATTCTAAAAGCTAACCAACCTTAGACTAGCCTGATCTAGCGAGCATAGTTTTTCTCACTCAATCCAAACACATTGGTATTAGCTTTTAAGGACATGACACAATTAAAAACTTTGCATGTATATATTAGGATTTATGGGCTTTCAAGAAATACAATTCCAAGTGTGACAAAGTTTAAAATCATGCTTAACCAACCTTGGTGAAGGGAAGACACTATAGGCTGTTTGTTCCTCTCTTGAACTGCAATACAGCTCTTATGGAGCTGTCAGATATTTTCCAATTTAGGCGGATTAACAAATTTTTATATTCAAAACGTATTAGACATCTTAGTTTAAACACTTTGCAATACATTTGAAGTTTGGTTTAACTTATGTCAATAATTGTAGACATATAGGCTCTTATTTTGTTCTTTATTATTATTATAATCTTAAACCCGCTCTAAATAAACACTGCACAAAATCACCTGCGATGAATAGGTTGGGGTTTGAATTCTAGCTTGTCGAACTGAAGATTGTTTCTACAAGTACAGTTTAAAAAAAAATCCCTTTTATAATCATGTAAGTGTGTGTGTGTGTGTGTGTGCACGTGTGCGCATGCACTTTCTTAAACAATTACCTAATTCATCCATAATTTATTAGATTGCTTATCTATATATAAGTGGTTTCTAACCTTAGTTTTACTTTAAATATAACATTTATGATTAAATCACCAATATCAATTAGCTTTGTACCAAAATTGAAACTCGACACTTATTTGGAAGAAAGTGACACTATAAAATTAAGTATATTGAAAGACAAAGCTTGGGGGATGAATGATTTTAGCTATGGAAATTGCTCACAATTGGTAGACAGACCTCTTAGCTACATTTCAAAAAGCTGTGCTTTTCCTTTTAAAGAGGACGTTACTTAACATTTTTGACTGTTAGCACCAATGAAGCCCCCTAGTGATAAGATTAGCAGGGCTATATTTATATTTACTCATAGTGCTACGTTTGGCACCTGTGTTTTGGCTATCAGAAATGTATACTAATTTAAATGAACAAGAGCAGGGGGAAATCTTCTAATAATAAGTTCACTGGTGTTTCCTTGTAACTACGAAAAAATCACTTCATGAAACCAACACCAGGGAATTATTTTTTATTGGGTGTATTTTATGTGCATATTTCACACTGATTATATCAACACACGAGTAACACACTAGCCTATTACTAAGCAAAAATAAACAAAACACAACATTCAGTCCTCCATCCAACAATTATTTACCAATAGTAAATTTGCGACCATGCCAGGAATGAAATCTGTAACCCATAGCTCAATTGGCACACACGTTACTGACTGTAGAAATCCCGACCTGATTTATAATGTTAACAAAGTATGAGAGTATAAAGCCCACTGCTATGGGTAGCTGGTTTCTTCATCTGAAAGTACATTGGTACACTAAATTGTTGTTGCACGTAAAATATATTTTCAAATACTTAACATTGTCCCAGTTATTATTATTAGCACCGCGTCTTACTACGCGTTTGGGTTATATGCACTTACGCTAATGTGTAATGGTAGGGTGATTGTGAGATGAAATGGAGGACCTACAGTTTAACGTGGGATCCGAACCACGGTGGAGGCCTGGCATTCCTCACATTCACAAGTTGTGATTAATACACGTCTTGTCAGAGGTGAAGCAAGGGTTTGGCAATCAGATAAATCTGTGTCGGTACCGAGGATTAAACCCCGGACCCTCAGCACAGAAGTCTGACACCTTACCCCTAGACCACCAGGTCACCTATTGTCCCAGTTATTGCAACAAAACTATTCAAACGAAGTTCAAGTAAGTAATTGGTTTCCATTTGACTGTAAAATTGACTATAAACTCTCTACGTGAAGCCAATATTATTAATATTTATGTGGATGGGATGATCTGACTTAACTCTGTAAGTAATTAATGCTACAACTGTTTTAAGGTCATTCGATAATAACAATTTTACTGCACAATTTTAACAAGTATATTAGTGATAGTGATTACAATGATTTCAAATAATTTCAATTCACGATTTATAAGGGGTCAAACTTGCTATTTTATGCTATTTGTATACCAATGTTATTGCCGAGATCATGATCAACTTAACTTTAACTTATGTCGAGATCATGATCAACTTAACTTTAACTTATGTCGAGATCATGATCAACTTAACGTTAACTTAAAGTTAACTTAACGTAACTTAATGTAAAGGATCTCCTCATGGCTTTAAATGGAGGCGATCACGATGCAGTTAACTTAGCGTAAGAGATGTCCTGGGAGGTCTTTTACTTGAAGTGAACGTTACTTGAAGGGTATCACGTGATCTAGCCAGCCAATCATTATGCGAGTGACGTCAACAGGGCTATATAGTAATTCATTTAAGAGCAAGGTCTACTTTTTAGCTTTAGTTTTAGTGATCAGACATTTAATTAAAATAAGCGCTAGTATTGTATCATTATAGAACAGGCTTAATTTAAATATTGTAAAGAAGTTAAAACCACAAAGCTTTTATTATATAAAATGCCATAATGTATTGCTTTAAAAAAAATCCTTGTTATTAAAATTTAAATCAACTAACATAATCATGGTTGTAAAAGCATTAAAATCTGCTCGTTAATGCTAGTTAATATTTAGCCATGTATTAATAGAAACACTTTTATTATACATGAAATTTATTTAGTTAATAAAAGCCATTGAAAAAAGTCAAAATGATTGATTAAACTATATACATTTATTTGGCATAAACCCCAACAAAAGAAGAAGGAAAAAAAGTATCTAAAGACACACTTAAATAATTTATATTATTAATTTCAATGATTGATCACAGATCACAGGCTAGAAACTAAACAGTAGCCTACCTACAAGACTAATCAGTTTCAGTTTGAGATCAATTTTTTTCATTCTGTTTACTGGTATTGTAAATTCTATAGAAAAGCTAAACTTATCCAAAAAGTTTAATGATATCCATAATATCGGTTGAAAACTGTAAACATTCACAGATCATATACACTAAAACAAATAGTACAAATCACATATAAAAACACATATACTCTATAATGGAGATGTTTGGCTCGAGTTATGTTAAGTTACGTGAATCGTGATCACACATAAGTTAAGTTAATTTTAAGTGAACGTTACATTAAGTTAACATTAAGTTGATCGTGATCCCAGCATTAACGTAACGTTCACGTAAAGTTAACTTAACTTAAGAAAAAAGATGTGTGATCATGATTCACATAACTTAACGTAATAACTCGAGCCAAACATCTTCATTCTTGAGTATGATCTGTGATTTGTACTATTTTTACAGTGATGATCTGTGAATGTTTACAGTTTTCAATTGATATAATAAATATCTATTACTAAACATTTTTGATAAATTTAGCTTTCCTTTTTTATATTCTAAAAATTGAGAAATTACACCTGGACACGGGAATCGAACCCGGTACCTTTGGCTTAGTACACCAATGCTCTAACCACTGAGCTATCCAGGAATCGTCCCATTTCCAGGGCCATTCTTCACTCATATTTTAAGGCAGAATCTATTATGAGTGTGCAGAAATCGTCGGCTACAAATGTATGATTTTTATTAAGATCACGAGCTATCAGATAACGCAGCCACTTTTGACTCAGTAGTTGGCTTAATGCTGCCACTTGTACAATATTATAATTGTAAGGATTTAGTGAGGTTTACTCTTTAGCATAAGTTCTAGTGATCAGACATTGAAACAAAATAATTAAACTAAAATAGGAAAGCTAAATTTATCAAATAATTTTTGTAATAGATATTTATTATATCGATTGAAAACTGTAAACATTCACAGATCATCACTGTAAAAATAGTACAAATCACAGATCATACTCGAGAATGAGGATGTTTGGCTCAAGTTGTTAGGTTAAGTTACGTGAATCGTGATCACATCTGTTTTCATAAGTTAAATTAACTTTAAGTGAACGTTACGTTAAGTTAAAGTTAAGTTTATCATGATCTCGGCATTATGTTAAGTTACGTTAAGTTGATCGTGATCCCGGCATAAGGTAAAGTAGCCTACCTGTAAACCATGTATGGTGCTGAAATTTAGTATAACTAGACATTCATATGAGGTGTACACAATGAAATAGGCTAATAATAATTATTACTATTCTATTCTATTTATATTTCATTGTGTACAGTAAGACCTACATCTCATATGGATGTCTGGCTATACTACATTTCATATCCATACATTAATTACTTTACCTTAACCATAGTGGTCAGTGGTATACAAAAAGAATAAAATTGCACATTTGACCCCTTATAATTCTGAAATGTAATGACTTGAAATCATTAAATCACTATTTATAGCTTTTTTTTTTTAGCACAGCATCTTACTACCTGTTCAGGTTATAAGCTTATGTACTAATTACGCTAATGGTTTTAGGGATGAGGAAGGTTATATTAAAGGGTGTGTACCTGAATTTGTGTGGAGGGAGAAAGGAAAACCATTTTGGAAAAACTACCCTCAGTACACCCGATTGAGATTCGACCTCGATCTCCTCGTCATCAGCAATTTAGCCTACTACAGTAGAGCGTTAAACCACGCAGCCATCAAAGCAGGTCACTATTTATAGCTTGTCAAAATTATGCAACACATTTTTTTTATTGTTGAATGACATTAAAGTCAAGTCCAGTCGGAGTGTAAATCACGTTTTCTACTCTGGAACTTCAAAACGCCACCACACATAAATGGAAGGTGCTATTGGCCTGTAGTTTTTTTAAAAATATAATTAAAAGTTTAAATGAGAAATTTAGGGGTGGTGGGAAGCTCCAAAGCTTTTTGGGGTTAATTATTATTTATTTGCAATTACCTGGAGCAGGAAAGATTTTAATAAAGTGGTAAATTAGGAAGATACCAAAGACCTACATAACTTTTTGTGTTGCCATCATGAGATGCAGCTCATTTTGTTGTAGGGAACTTTTGTATACAGACTTCTGTTTAACTTGTCTACTACTTACATCGGTAGTTGCATGTTTTAACGTGTCACTCTTGTGATATATATTTGATTGCCGGGCTAACCTTCTTTATCCCTATTTGATTTGTGTAATTACATACACACATACCTAATCACACTATTCTCTTACAGGCTAGGCAAGAAACTCCATATAGCTCAAAAAACAACTTCATACTTAATCCATCCTCACTAACTTTCTCCACACTTCCTATCCTTGCATACTCCCTTCGCTTCAACAACATCCAAACACCGAGTCATACTTGCTCCTTTATTCTTTTTTTCACATATTTGTCTACCACATTCATCCACATCTTACATGGCCTACTCCTTCTCTTTGATCCACACATTCTACCTTCATATATTTGCTTTATCAATCGATCCACACTCATCCTCTCAAAATGCCCAAACCAACATAAGCCACTTATTTCACATTGACCTATTCGATTCCCTTTAAAACCATACTCCTTCAGCACCCATTCATTACTGACTCTGTCCTTACGAGTTTTTCCACATACATTTCTTAGATATCTCATTCTAACCACATTCATCTTACTCTTATGTTTTTCCCGACAAACCCACTCTTCACATCCATACAATACATACACATTAATATATGAATATTACCCAAATAAGTATCAATACGCAGTGGCTCATAAGTTAAGTAATAGTTTTATGATCCAGACCAAAAATAAAGTTGGATGAGGATATAAAGTAATTCCAGGGCTGTACCCAGAGTATGGAAGGGGTCTTACCTGTGGTGGCTTGTGGCGAAGTCTCCCAATAGGAGATGGTAAGGAATATGTTCAACTTTTTTAAGTCCCTCTTAAAGTAATTAAAAGTGTTTTAAAATATTATTGTGATTGTAATTTATATTAGTTGTATAAGAAACCAATAATCTACTAGCCTAAGTATTGAACACAAATCCTAATTATTAACATTTGCTCAAGTACTAAAATATGAGGGCATTTTCAGAACATATTTTACAAAATATTATCAGAAAAACTGAGAATTGGTCGGGAATGATCTTTTGCCAGAAATTATGCTGACATTTTTATTTTGGAGTTTTAGTGACCACCTTGCAAATGAGTTTTTATTTTTTTGGTTATAATGTGTATCCTTAATCAGCTACATGGTAAATTATTGGTCTGGAGTCTGGTTGTTAAGTTTGTCCCATAATGATATCAGGCAAAACCACTATTAAGTATCATAAAAGCTTTTACAATAACTCAAATCAGATCCTAAATTTGTAAAAAATTAATTTATCTACTCTCTATCTTGAATTTGAAATTCCTTCAAATCCTGAATTCTTAAATATATTTTAGGATTCGAGGCCTTGAAGGGTCCATCCCATACAAACAAGTCTAATACTAGTTATTGGAGTTATTTAGTAGTGGTATTTTCAGGCATTCAAACGTAACGAGCACCTGTCCCGGCATGTCATCATCCACTCGGGGGACAAAAACCAGGTGTGCACAGAATGCGGCAAGGGCTTCTACCGCAAAGACCACTTGAGGAAACATACGCAGTCCCATATTGCTAAGAGACTGAGGGCGGAGCTAGTCGCGCAGAAGAACAGCGGAGGAGGGGTGCCACACAGCATGGTGTCTCTGGATGCTGTGGGGGCTGGCGTCGCCACCATATCACTCTTGCCTGTCGGGGCAACTGTGCAGGGCCTATCCCCATGAACAAGTTTTTATCTTGTATGCTAAACTGCCATTATCGGCTATCGGTGAGTTTTTAACTAATCCAAGGAAACAAGACCGGCGAGAATACTATGAAATGCATTGTCATTCACCTGGAGTGAGGCTGAGAAACTGGATGGTTGAATAAATACTTTATGTTGCACCTGAGCCGGTATCAAACCTCACTCTCTCAAGTTAGAGTCGGGTATGCTACTACACTCCTAGCCACACCAGTTCTGTGAACAGTTTTGTTGCAAATTTCCCTCTAATGCTTGTAATGTTGGATTTCCATACAAACATGATTGTGGAACAACATGAGGAGGATAGTAGTTTTTAGTCAAATGATCCGTCATTATATTTACAGTCACTTTATGACTTTAATATTAAAACAGATCTGTACAAAAACTATCTTTTAAAAATGGGGATTTATATATATATAATACTTTAGAATGTGTAACAAATCCACATTTAAAATTCAGGCTACCATTAAAAAGAATCAGCGTACCGACCATTAAAAATATTTTCTTTAACTATTTCAAGAAGAGGTCTGCAAAAATGAATGCTAATACTTTGCCAAGAAATCTTATAAACCAGTCTATCCAGTGGTGGCAATGTTAAGTATGAACTGTGTTCTTCTTTTCATTGTAAACGCTATATTTTTTTTCCCCCTTTTATATGATTATAGGGTCTGGGGCTCAATCCTCGGTCCCGGTACATATTTATCTGATTGCCAAACCCTTCCTTCACCTCTAACAAGACGTATATTAATCACAACTTGTGAATGTGTGGAATGCCGGGCCTCCACCGTGGTTCGGATCCCACGTTAGACTGTAGGTCCTCCATTTTATCTCACAATCACCCTACCATTACACATTAGCATAAGTGCGTATAAACCGAACGAGTAGAAAGACGCGATGCTAATAATTTATGATTGTATACATCTTTCCTGTACCATATTCTATATTTAACAAAATGTACTTCAAAAAGTGAAAAGAGGTTTTCTTTAAATAACTAAACAAGACAATAATTAGGAATACTTTTTCTTTTCTTGACACCTACATCCACATTAAATTATTTGGCAACTGATAAAATAAACTACAGATAGGGATAAAGCTGATCCACTACATATGCTCGAGAACTAATGAGATGGTTTTACAACTTTTAAAACACGAGATGGTGACATTGTCCTCATATAGTGCTGAAGGCAGGTGCAAAGGGAAGGGGAATGCTGCGCACACACCTGTTATAATATTAGCAAGGTTAATAAAGATTGAAGTTAACCTTGGTGGTATTTGAATAAATTGCTTGCCTCAGGACACGATGTTTGTGGGCTCAAACCCAGCCGATGTCGGAATTTTTATTAGCGATAAAAATCTTTAGCACAACTTCCTTCGGAGGGCAAGTTAATCTCATGTTAATTGCGGCTTGTAAAAGAACCCTGGAAAGTATGTTAAAATACCTCTCCCAGCAAAATCGGCAGGCCCTTTTCTCTCTTGCTCATAGAAAATTCTCGTGTGCTGGTATAATCAGTTGGTTCATAAAGTGCACGTTAAATACCTCAAATAAGTAAGTAAATAAAATAGATACAAACTGAAAAGAAGTGCAGACCATGGATAAAACTGTGGATATATCTACAAACAGCTAATTCTAATTACGTGTATAGTTTTTGTTATAAAAGCTTTGCGTAAATAATCAGTATTATTTTTGTTTATACATGTAGAGGTATATACTTAAATTGTGACTTGACTCTTCTTCACAATAATTTTCATGAGTTCTACCCAAACAATTTTCATTATTTGAAAAAAATAATAAATTAAAGCTTATCAAAGAAGTGCCCAAAAATTTTAAAGTTACTTCAATTTCAAAGAACGACAATTTCTCAAGTTCTTATAAACATATTTTTAACTAGGCCTATGGATTTTTTAAATAAAGGAATTTATTTTTATAGTTAACTTAGCAAAGTTTAAAATTTTTAAATAGCAAAGCCTCAATCTATGTATAATATATGTTATTTGGCGAATATGTCGATGCTCTTAAGCCAGAGCTCCCAATGGAATAAAAAAAAAAGTGGTTAGAGTCTTTAAATAAACCAATTCCAAAGATTACCGAATTGGCTTAGAAATACTTTTGCTTAGATTTAGTCAAATTTTTAAATTTAGGTGTGTCTTTGTCTTCAGATTTACACTGTAAATTAATAAAAGTATACAAATGACCCCACATTTAATATAGAGGCATTTTAATTCCATCGAAAATTTTAGTATCTCAATGTTAAAATAGCCTGTTTTTAACAAATTCTTCGCAAACTATGCCCAGCATTTACAAACAAAATGTTACCAACAGAGATCATTCTACACTAAATTGTAGACAGGGAGAATATTATTCAAATGGTTTTAATCCTATCTAGGCATACTTGGGATTGAAAAAAAATCACAATGGGGTTTTTCATCCTTTCTCCAGTTGAATGTTGGTGCACTTCCTTATAGCTAACCTCCTAATCCCTACTCCTTTAGATAAAGTCAAACTTATTAATAAAATATTGAATTTTCACCTGTAGCATTACAATAACGTATCTACCAGTTGTGTAAGCTCAAACACTCTTTATTCCAAACCTATGAGAAGCTAAACATTTAAAATGTCCTATGTCAACACCACCGAGTATGTGAATGTCTGAAAAAGTAATTTTTGTAAAAAAAAAACACTTAATATCTGACATTTTCAAGGCTTCTAGTCTTTGGGATAGTTAAAGGCAGAAAAAATTAATCATTTTTTACACATAATATTATGTTGAATAAATAGGGTGGTCCTAATAATACTAAGAACTTTTTTTTTCAACAATTTAAATGCTCTGACCCCCCAAAAGTGTTCCTCGGTGTAAAAAATAAAAAGTGTGAAATTTCTACCATTTTATTTAACATTTAGTGGTAGCTCATTACACTCAAAGTTTTACTTGTGATTGTGTATATTGTGCATACATCAACTAGTGCAGAAATATTGTTCTATTAATTATTTTGAAAAATTTCACACACAAATCCTTATCTAAATTAATTATGCCTATCAAAGACAACAAAACATTGTTTCCACTTGAAATAATATTCAATGTAATCACTGAGTAAATCACTTAAATCAGACTTCTTTGTAACTTTACTCATGTGAGATTAAGTTTTTTTTACTGCAGTCAGGATACCGATGTCTTTGTTGTTCTATTACTTGTAATAAATATTGTTTTTGGTCTTCATTCTTCGTTATGAGGGCATTGTACTCTTGCATTCAGTGTTGTCATCAATAACCCTTGCTTGTACCAGCTTGCCATGTTTCAGGGTCAAAATATAAATAATCTCTTGGGATATTAAGGTGATGAAAGAAATTCGTAGTGTTTTTTTTTCACAAAATCTTCAATATTCATATCACGAGAGATTTTGACAATCAGCTGGATGTGCTAAAGAGGTTCGTCGACCCCGTCCCTTTCACTAAGAGACTGAAGCATAACTTTTTTTTTTTGAACTCGTAGACACGTTTTTATCAAAAAAGGCCAAAACTACAAGCTTCTCACTTAAATACCAGAGTTGCTCTTCTAGTTTCTTGTTGGCAACTTTTCATAAGCACTTAAGTTGCTGCAGTAAACCGAAGACATTAGAGGGTGCTGAAATAGGAAGAGGAGCTGTAAACCAAGCTCTAAGATAAATACGCACAAGAAAAATGCAAATGTTACACAATCCGCTTTCTTCTAATTTAGTGAGTTTGAATTGGTCACGAAACATCCATATTTTGAAAGAATACAATGCCTTTGCCATCCATCTAGAATGATGAAGAGTCCAGGTTGTATAAATTGTACTCCACGGGGAGGAACGCCTCACGAGAAGATAATTGCAAGCTCTAACAATTCTCTGTAGTCATCTTTGACTTGAGTTTATTGAAGCTGATTAACTGCAGATTGGGTCACAATGACCTTCTCATCTCCTAAAGCTGTAGAACAACATAGAAGGGTTTGACAACATTTCAAAACTGCAAAAATAAGGACCATCCTATTGAATATAAAACAAATGAATTTGACGTTTCCATTAAGTATAGTATTCCGTCAAGCATTTTATCTACAGTAAATTAATATAAGCTATGTAAAACTTTCAATACTTCCACTATCAAAAATGATTAAATGAAAGATTTTACGTATTTTCAAACAAAATAACTCCTAATAGGCCTAGTTCTTCATAATAGATATGCAGACATAAATATTAAATTGGTGGACCTTGATTTTTTCTTTTTTTTCTTTTCAGGGATGATATAATTTTGTAAATTCAAAGTGGAAAACTGATAATACTCCCTATATAACCTAACACAACTGTTTATTTGAAGTGCTGGTTCGTAAGTTTTTAGAAAATCTTAAAAGTTTTTTTAGTATTGCTTTAATTTAAAGATTTAAAACTAAGATAAATCACAAACTTAAATGTGTACCATCAAATTGTAAACTAGAGTGTGTTCATATTCAACCTCTACAAGTCAAACATATTTTACTATTAACATACTTTACAATTATTTGTTAATATTTATAAAGGAAATTGCAACTATGTTTAATAATTGTCAACAAAAAGCTGTGAATGCAACACAAACTATAGCTTAAAAAGATGTGTCAACATAAATAGGTTGATATTTACATTGTGTAGTTAAAAAGTGGAATTTTATAAATAATCCTACAGTGCATGTCTGTTATTACATGTATGACTTATTATGATAACTTCTCTAATATGAACATTTTTAATGCACAGTAAAGTTAATAATAAAAATATAGAAAGTTTATTTTATTAGCTACAAGTGATATTTACACCACTTCTGCTAAAACTGTCACTTTTCTTGCCCGAGTCTCTCTGCAGTCATAGGCGGAATTTCAGTATCTTTTGGGTGGAGGGAAGAGGGGTACACATTGATCCAGGGCGGGACTTGTACCTAGGGTCTGGGGGATATCCCATACCAGTAAAACCAAGACAGTGGAAATAATGGTTAACAGGAAAGGATGAATTTCAAACATCCATTTGGAGAAGATGGACAATATTGTTTAGCAGGAAATACTCAATAGGACTCGTAAAGCATCAAACTCTTACAGTCAAATGATGAACTCAACTGTGAGATAACAAAATACCCTAGAAAGCAAAATTACTTATGTTTCATGCCTATTTTATGATGACCTAAAAACACAAAGAGGTTATTGGGAACTGGGATAAGGGGTTGGGGAAAATTATTAAAGGGTAAGTTTAGTTAGAAGGGAGGCCAATAGAAACTGAAAAGAAAGTTCAACTTAAAACAAAACTAATATTTTCACTTACTTACTTACTTTGATTATTAATTTTATATTAATTTTAATTTGCGACTTTTAAAAATATTTAAATGTAGGAAAATTTAAACTCAAACATTAAGCTCTTACAAAATGTGTTTAATAAATGATAAACATTCACATGATTTTAATAATATAATGATATAAATTATCACTAAAATTACTTTGCTTCCTTTATTGAAATAACATTATTTCATACATTATTTATAACAGATGAACCAGTGTGTTCCATAAAAATTTGGTTAAGAGTCAAAAGCGAATGGTTCTTGATGTTTTTTTTTTTTACTGTTCTCTAAATATTGGGTGAGGGAGGGGAGCAAAAGCCCCCTGGCTCTCCTCCTTGTACCTCAAATTCCACCTATGCCTGCAGAGTAAGTCTGTCATTACAAGTATAACTTATTGCTTGCAAGAATTTGGTTAGTATGTAGTAGTTAATCAATTTACCATGAAGTTTGATAATTATTAATATTAATTAGTAACCACAATATATTTTTTTTCTCGATTCAAATGTGTTACAATTTATTTGTAATAATCGTTTGGATGATTGTAAATTTAGCTAAAAAGAATGAAACATATGATGAGTTTATAGTAATGTTTACTTTCTTTTGACCTCTCAGAGAAAGAGAAAGTATTGTGATCATCAAACTTGAGATTTTGAAACTTGCAGTTCAACCAAGAGCACCAGTCTACTATTTTTACCTTTAGAAGCTCTGTGTGCTAGTGAAAGCTTGTCCTTAAAAATGTGTTTTGTGTTTTTTAGTGTTTTATTTAAACAATTTATACTCCATTATCACTAAGGTAAGTGTGTTGGTTGTCCCTCCTAATTTAAACCATGATCTAGCCTAGTGCTCTAGTCCAAATAACCTTGTATTTAATTTGTATTACAACATAACTTGGTACAGTAAATATTGAGTTGTTAGTGTATCGGCTTTAGAAACATTTTCATTCATAAAATACGTGTAATAACAGACTTTCACTGTTCTTAGTTGCCATTTTACTGTCTTGTTTCTGCATCACAGGATTGTGTCAAACTTTTGAAAGGTGCAGGCCATTTAATGAAACCTGAGGTTTGTCTTTGTGGTATAAGCGTTGTGTCATTGCTAATAGAAGACGCATCAAGCGAGGTAAAAAGGTGAGGAGATAAAGTTTCCATCTTCTTCTCGTGAATTCTATCAACCGCAGTCATAAATAGCCTATAAATATTTGTAAATTGCAATAAGCTTTACTTGGGCCACACAGTGCAACAAAACTTCAGATCTCATCAAATTTGTCTCTTTTTTAAAGCCATGATGACACAAAGGGTTTATTATCAATTATTTAAAAAGTAACATTTATTTGCTTACAACCTGTACAAAATAAGGTCTAGTTATTAAATTAGCTATAAATAAGATTGTAATGGCGAGCTGCTAGTCTAAACATACAGTTATACAGTTGAGTAATCATCCCTGATACAAGTGTGGACATTTTCAAAACTAATATTTCAAATAATAACTATTTGTAAGCATAATGTGAAAATTTTGTGACATCATCACGGTATTAAGTTGGTTATTAAGGATTTTGACACCCCTCCCCCTCCCCCAATTTTTTTAGCCGTCTTATTTTGTATTTGGAGTGAAATATTTATAAACTGTAATTGGATATATTTTACAATTTTTTTAAAAAGAGCTATATGCTTTTAGTAAAATTACAATTTATAACATGAATTTTTTTTTGTTACAAACTACTATAAAAGAAAAATCGACCAAAGTGTGATAATAACTCACCAAACTTAAACACACACACACAAAAATTGTATTTCTATATTAAACTTTTATTCTTCTTGTGTTAGAAAACAAATTCTATAAAATTTATTATATAATGCATTACTAGTTAGTATATACTAAAATGTAGTTATGTAAAAGTATTGAAATAACCTTGATTTTTGTCTCTAAAGTTAAATCCTTGATTTCATCTTAAAAATAAACTCATACTGAAAAATTAAAATAGGGCTAAATAAAGAAAAAACTAACTTCTGGTCCATACAAAAAATAGTATAATGCCTTAGTTAACAGAACTTATTATTTTGTGCGGCACATGAAATGAAATAAGGAGATTAGGACCAACAATCCGGACATGTTAAGACCTCTTTTCCAGCACAAACAAGTTGAAGGGGGGTTGATGTGCTCAAAAAGTCTGTACATTTGTGATATGGTGTATATTCTGTGTTATCAAAGTTTGAATTTTTTTGACAAGTGGGTCCAGGCATGCACCCCACCCCTACTGCCATAAACATTGTTTAGTTTTTAACAAACAGTGAAAAGCTTCATTAAATTTTGTGTAGTGCAATACCTCCCGCCCCCTTCCTTATCTTAAGAGACTGATATCGCATGACTGTGTCCTTTCCATAAATCTTCAAATTATTTGTGGATATTGAGATAAGTTTGACTAACTATTCAAAACATATTTTTAATCATGTTGACTCTAGGTCAGCTATTTTATCTAATAGTTTTTGAAATGTGAATAAAGGAAAAATGGCACCAAACGACTGTATTAAATTAGACATTGAAAGGAGGGTAGAAGGGTGAGGGAGGTCAACATACAGGCAACATACCAGAAAACTGTAGGCCTCAAAGTTTACAATTAAAACACAACAAAACACAGAGCTGTATCCAATCAAGAGCATATCAAGACATATTGCTCACCACCCAGTGTTATGAAGGACTAAACAAACTCAGATTTATCTTGAACACAGGCTACAATATCCTAACCTCACCACCTCTCACACAAAATATTATCTGAAGAGTTCTCCAAGAATCACGTTCAAACACCTCCCTAATCGCCACGACATTCTGGTTCACTCTAAATTGCCCGACCCAGCTACAAACAACATCAGGCCAAAGGTTCCTACCCTTGCAACTAACCGAGATGCAGTACCTGTAAAATTCACCAAACTTTCACCCCATCCAACAGCAGACACACACAAAAGGAATACCCCATGAGAGGCCACTATGAATGCTCCAAAGAAAATCTTATAAATCAATTACAATGCATTTACTGAATCTCACAACAGGAACACTCAGACAACGAATGAAAGGTCACCGT
Source organism: Timema bartmani (assembly GCA_902151455.1). NCBI lineage: Eukaryota > Metazoa > Arthropoda > Insecta > Phasmatodea > Timematidae > Timema > Timema bartmani. The sequence continues at coordinate 244,561 of CABFWB010000145.1, read as the reverse complement.
TTTGATACCAACCACAACGACCCTGACAAACCAGTAGCACTGCATGCCCAAACACACAATTCAGATTTTGACTAATGCTACAATACCAGAGTTATACGAGCCCTCCCTAATAGTTGCAATGCTTCCCAGATTCGTTGGTGGGGACTTGCTCACCAATATAACCAAACCCAGGCGGATCTCAACCTTTTACATAACTTTCTCTCCTTTTCTTCCAAGCAGGCCTACTCACACCAATTAGTCATTTCCATACAAACAATAGTAACAGATAATTTAATAATTAAATATAATATAAATGCTACATTCTACCCATCTACTGAGAGTAAAGACACAAGTTTGAACAGGCAACTGCAGAATCCAAACCTAAACTTTTTTTACTCAAACAGGCAACAAAAGTATCAAAGTGACCAAGATCAACCTCTAGCCATGCTGATTGCTGCTCTAGTCCAATCTGTGTTTCTCTTCTGTAGAAGGAGACTGATGTACCCCAATAATTTCATAATTATGTGTTTTGTTGTGTTTTAGTTGTAAACTTTGAGGCCTACAGTTTTCTGGTAAGTGTGTAGGACTTGCCCTTATCTCTTCCTTTCAATGCTTAGTGAAATGTGATTAGTATTTTTCAATATAACTGTAATCAAAATAAATCAACGAATTGAATCTTATAATATACATTAATCACATTGATTACTAAAAGAAATCGAGTTATTAAAATTTTGTCTAAACTAATCAGGAGCTTTGAATTATATTTAATATATATATATTTTTTAGATGACCACACTCATGTGTCAAGCATGATTATGTAAGGGCTCTCTTTGCATTCAGCTATCTTCCCCAAGTTGTCATTGCTAAACATTTTCCTGACCAAAGGAGTGTGATCAATAAGTTTTGTTAAATTTATATTATCAAAAAATGTTATTCTAGCAACTGAAATCATTCTTTGGGCAGTTGGGATATAATTCAGTAGGGGAAAGCCGTAAAATTATCACATACAAAATATGTGTGTCACATGTCATCATATCAACATTTGACAGCATGTTCAACTCAATACTCCTTATGATTTCATATGTAATCTTTTTACAGGGGATAGAACAATCTGCAGCTACACATTAAAACCAAACAGTGTAGATAAAAATAAATAAATGTAAACCACAGCAATTCCTAAATGTTCGCCACTTCAAGTTTCACTGCCTCGCTCTTTCGTTAGGTTTAAATTGTAACTGTGTTTCCAAATTTCTTCACCACCATGTGCCATCTTGTTTCGTTCGCCATTCTGTCTTTGAATAAAAGTCGTTCAGTTTTCACTCTTATTTTATTTATTATTATGTATATTTCTGTTGATTTAGGTGTTGCACACATTCACAAGTGTTATATAGTAAGTTATGTACTTTTTTGGAGGCCTTAATGCATTTGTCGGCTAATTAAAGGCTATGATTTGACTTTCATCTCTAACCTGTTAAAAGAGCGAGGTATTGCTGTATCATCTTAGACTTTCCTCCAGTGAATTGTTTTTATTACAAAGGTTTGAGAAATTGGTTTTCAGACTCAATGGAGCCGAAGGTGAAAACCATTCAAGCCAATAATTGAGGGGTAGGGCTCATAACTGCCTTTTTTTTACAAGTAAATTGATTGAATTGATTAAATTTAATTATCATATGTAAAAATTGCAGTATTTTTGGTTGTTTTTATATCTTGACTACACCCTTTGAATTGGACATTGTTGTTATATTTATTGGAATCGCACAAACTATATATTTTTAGGAAAACATATTGAAAGCCGTTCAAGAGTAACTAGTAAGTTTTATCACCAAAGTGTATAATGTATAAATATGTTCTAATAACAACCCATATTTAAATAAGATATATATGTCTTCTAACAAAGTCTGTCTGCTATAGATCACTTCTCAGGTTTGTTTTTGAATCATCTCTGCTTCCCTTTATAAACAAACTGTGACACTCCAAGAAAGACTAGAAAGAATATAATAGGCCATTGTCTTGTGTCGTTTCTGGGACCACTCGGTCACTAACCTGTAGGCATGTCAAGGCATCCTTTTTCTAACTAGCAATCATAAGGTTCTTTAATTGTTATGCTTAGTGTTTTATTAATATGTACAAATTGACTTTTTTTTGTTTGTAAATTGAAATTGTCTGTTATTTTAGCAATATGTAGATTTGGCCATGAGAATGACCCCTGTTGCCATATGAATGCATTATGTTGGAGCCCACGCGTGTTCTGTGGGCTTGTACATTTAGAAAGACTGTTTTAATTTATTTATTTATTCAGGATTGGGGACTCAGCATTGTTCAAAGATGATGCAGGTACACACAGGCTCAAAGATAAGCTTATTGTTAGACTAGGTGCGTTTTATTATAATAAAATTTTTTCTTTTTGAGAATGTTAACAAATGACAGGAAAAAAACTGGAGACCTCCTTGTGCTTCCACAACTATAGGGCATCCACGGCAGGAGAGGTGGTGACACCTAGCAGAAGGCTCTATTGAAAACAATAACTGAAAGCGACTTTTGTCAACTTATTCGGGAATAAGTAATATTTGCTTATTAATACTATATTATCAATAAAAAGTTAAATCAAACAAGCCTAATAATACTTCACGAAGGATTACTGTATAGTTGCCATTTTCATAACTTAATTGAAAGTAAAAGATATTAATAAACTATTATGGTTATTGTTTAACAATTTCAGCAACAAGAGATATTATAGTACATAAAATAATAAATAAAAAGTACTATATTCACACTTGTATTTCGTTATAATTGGCCACCAAAATAAATAAATCTTTTTTAAAACTTAGAGAAAGAGCCTTACAAAAATGTTAGTTTCAAAATTAAAGGTTCATATTTTGTAAACAATGCATGAACACAACCACAAGACGGTTTTGTATGACATCATCAACCGCCCTTGTTTCAGCTGGTTCGCCATCTTGATTTCAGAAGAGTATTGTCACATTTTAGAAGCTCTCGTTTGAAAAGCATTTTTTTAAGTTAATCACAGATGCCTCTTCCACAAAAAAGAAACATACAAACACTTGTTTTCATAAGTTTGTGTTTCAGTAATGTAAATCCGATTAGTAATTAAAAACTAATTTTTTGTATTAATTTTCTAACAGTCAAAAGTAACAACAGATCATATGGTTTGGAGACTAGATATATGGTAGGTAATATAGTCGACGGAATGGTCATGTTAAAATAGTCAAGCACAAGGGCGAATTTGCTACCTATGTTGAGGTTGATATTTCATCAAGACATTCTGTACCCCGACTCATTTTTAGCCACTAACTTTCCCCAATATTACTCAACATAGTATTATATTATTTCTGGTCCTATGTCGAGTGCACATCATTTTGATAAACCGTTATGAGATGAGATGAAATAAACACAAAGTGGTATTCAGATCGATAATATAACAATTATTTATATTAAATGGGTTCTCACTATATGCTTTTACCAGTAATTTATCTAATTCCCCGTAGAAAATAAATATGATATAATACATGACCATAGTTTTCATAGGAGCTTAACACAAGTTGGGCCATTAGCATTCAGGGTAGAACCCCAACATAAAGGGAGGGTCCTAACTGCAGTGGCTAGTGTTTCGGTCTCGCAATAGATGATGACAAGATCTTTTAATATTAAATTCCTCTTGATGCAATTTAAAGTTTGTTTAGAACATATTAGGGGGTCATAGTCATTATGAATTTAATAAGAGTTTAATAAGCTACTAGACTAGGTATTGATTAATACAAAAATACATTATTAATAATGTTTTATGGAAAAACAAGGGGGAGCTCCTAAGTAATTAATAGCAGGCCTAACCTTCCTTTTTTTACCTTGTGAAGACTAAATTTTGACTCTAAACAGATTCCCTCTAGGGTCGGCTTGAGCACCGGGCGGCTGCCTGGGGGCGCCGGATTGAGGGGGTGCCAAACAGACCACCAACTTGATCTAACATAACCTGGGTGTGACAAGATTATGTTAGGTTTGGGAATTATTTTCCCATCACACCCAGGCTACGTAAGTTTTGGGTATTATTTTCATATTTTCTTACTATCCCCAGTTATATAGGAAGGCACCAAAAAGCAATCCCACCCGGGTGCAAAATCTACGTTGGGTCGCCCCCGATTCCCTCATATGTGGTCTCCATAATAAGATCCACCCTCACAAGCACGGTGTTTGCACTCAATTAAATAGGTACTAGGTGACTAGGTGACTAGGTGACTAGATGACTAGATGACTAGGTGACTAGGTGACTAGGTGACTAGGTGACTAGATGACTAGGTGACTAGGTGACTAGGTGACTAGATGACTAGGTGACTAGATGATATACAGTGCCATTTTCATAGGAATGGTCGTTTAAAAATTAAATATTTTTTTATAGTAAAAATCTATAAGATTTTACCATTATATTAGTGTTATTTCACAGTTATTGACAATATCTATTAAAATTGATGGCTGAAGACATATTAATATGTGAAAGTAGATACGTAGTTTGTCTAGCTTTCAGAAATGGTCCTTCCTATGGAAATGTTAAAGCATTCAATCTTTGAACACTACTGGCTAACTTTCCTGAGTAACTATCTTTGTACCTGTTTTTTTAAATATAATTTAAATACATCCTTTGATTCTTTGTACGCTAATGTGCAACTTTATATCTAGCTTAGATAATTAATTTTATAGTTTGATGATTGTGATTTTAATGCAGTTATATAATGTTTTGTTATGTTTTTCATATCATCATTGATAACTAACTTAATCATGTTTATTAGTATATGAAATCAAAGTTTTGAATGTGTTAAATAATTAAATGTTATAATGACGTTATTAGTGATATATGTACAAAAAAATTATCTTAGCATTAAGTAAGGAAGCTGTGAAATAAACAGCTTTGTTAAATGTGTTTTGTAAGTGATGTAATTTAACTGTTATGTATGTAATGGAGTAACATTTGAATATTTTAGATATATTTCTGGATTTCTTCTTTTAATTTCGAATTACTTTTGCAAGTAATGTATTATTTTTTATATCTATTTATTTTTTACCTTTATAAAATCGCTTTTTTCAAATTTACTTTATTAAATAAAAAAATATCTCAAAAGTGACACAATTTTATTTTATAAGATACCAGATATTTTAAAATGTCATGTGATTCTCAAAGCTTCGCTTTTGCACTTATATTAATTTTATGTTTGTATTGTGTTAAACATAATTATTATACAATTTGAATGTTTTCAATTTTATTAAAACATATATAATTAAAGTGTTTATAGTTTACATCATTGTTATTATTTGCACGAATTTCCTTCTAGCAACAAGTAATAATAATAATAACTGATTCAGGGTTATAATCCTGGTCGGTTGAGTCTACTTAGTGTAGTTTTTCCCTAAATGGTTTCTCACTCCTCTTCCATGCAAATGCGGGTATACTACCTCTAAAATGCTTCCTTTTTCATCCCTACCCTATTAAGAGTAATTATCATATATTTGTTTAACCTGAGTAGATAATATAATGATGCGCGTGTTCGTAGCCCAGTAGTGGAAAGATTAGCCTGTACTAATAATACATCCTTTCCATGTCCCGATGAGATTATGGTAATAGTATAAGGGTGTGAAAACACTTAAACCTAACTTAAGTCTAACTAACCAAATCCTGGTGATGTTGGGGCAATTCCCCTTTCAGGAAAAATACCCAAGGTATCGACCAGGAATCTTGTAGCCAGGTGCACTGACCATTACACCACGAGGCCGGTACTTGAGCAGATAGTAAGCGGTACTTGAGCAGATAGTAAGCGGTACTTGAGCAGATAGTAAGCTGAGATACGAAACAAATATTTTTTTAAATCAATTTAATCCGAGATACTTGGTTGTATTTTAAGAACACGAAACTTAGCTAGTTGGTCACATCTCGTGATAAAGTACACTTGAGGTTTCTCGAGTCCAGTGCGTTATTATACCTACTTGCGTGGATTTCAATGTTTGTACATCATTGATTCAAACTTTAAATAAACAAATGATTTCAGGACACTTTCTAAGATCCATTTAAACAAGCCGCACCATGTATCGTGTATAGCAACTTGGGATGGAACACTCAAATTCCTCAAATATTAGAGCTTTGCTTATTAGAAGCTTGAACCAACATAATTATGGCACAGCCTTGACCTGCCTGACCACCTAAATGAATCTATTTATGCTATGATGAATGCATTATAACAATACAGTTAACATTATGTTGCTATTTATATTTTATATAGCAACTTAAGAATGAATGTTGTAAAGTTCTCTTATATTTACCGTGTTTTCTAAAATTTGTAGATAAAATTATTTGAATTCAACTCTTCTCCGAATCAACGAATAAAAACATTTATTTTACTGTCAAAGTGAAGGCTCAACACTACATATAGCTAAGAGTAGTTTTACCATGTAATTTGGCCTTGAACGAATTCCAAGTAAACAAAATTGAGGGACAGTTCACCAAAAGTCAGTTGGTTCACACTTAAAAGTTTGGGTATATGTTAGTTGTCCTTTGTTTATTTTCCGATGAATTCCGTTGGATTCAAAACCCCACTTCAATCTGACAATTGCTGTGACTTTTTTTTAAAACAAAAATTAGTATAATTTATTTAATAAAATTAATAATTACCTACTGGCTTTTGAACAGTGTGGAAACTCTTTACAATAAAATAAGGGCCAGGAAGTATTCCAACCTGAAAGGTTAGTTAGGTTAAGCTTCAATAAAAACAAGTGAACTTTTCTCTTCATTTCTCCTTACAGACTTCACACGTTTCATCACTTTCACAGTAAAAGATTATTTATTAATGTATTTTTTCTTATTCTTATTCTTACTATCACCCGCCTCGGTGGCGTAGTTGCCTAACGCGCTAGTCGTGTTGAGCCGAGGACAGGGAGATCGAGGTTCGAATCTTGGTCGGGTGAACTGGGGGTGGTTTTTCCTAAATGGTTTTCCACTCTTCTTCCACGCAAATGCGGGTTCACTTCCTTTAAATTCAACCCTCCCAATTCCTAATCCATTAGCGTAATTAGTACTTAAGCGTATAACTCGAACGGGTAGTAAGACGCGGTGCTAAATATATTCTTACTATCGTATTTTTTTGTTTCCTCTTTAAAGAAGATCCCTCCTGATGAGTTTCGATAATGAAACCTAGGTGAGGGGATTGGGTGGTAACGATCGATTTTCTTCAAGAAAGAGCCCTTACCTCTTTATCCAGTGGCAGCAATGTAAATATTGGCTATGTATATAACTTAATGCACTAAAATTACTTGGAAAATGTTTTCTTGCACAATTGTTTATAATATTTCATGTTATTATTATTATTATTATTATTAGCACCGCGTCTTACTACCCGTTCGGGTTATACGCACTTACGCTAATGTGTAATGGTAGGGTGATTGCGAGATGAAATGGAGGACCTAGAGTTTAACGTGGAATCCGAACCACGGTGGAGGCCTGTCATTCCTCACATTCACAAGTTGTGATTAATACACGTCTTGTCAGAGGTGAAGGAAGGGTTCGGCAATCAGATAAATCTGTGCCGGGACCGAGGATTGAACCCCGGACCCTCAGCACAGAAGTCTGACACCTTACCCCTAGACCACCAGGTCACCTATTTCATGTTACCCCGACAAATTAAGGAATTATTACAACATGCAATTCAATTACTTTAGTTTTTTTCCATATGAATATTAATTTGTAATGTACAAAACAGGTAAGAATGGCAGTAATTGAACATAAATTGAGTATTTTGCTCTCAATATTTTTATTGGCAAAGGTTTGAAGCCAGAATTTGTTTAGAAGCGAAGTTGAAGCTGACGTTTGTTTCGAAGATTCGCACACACCTACATATTATTAATTCACTAAAGTATTTTCTTATGAAATAAAATGTCCAGCATACAAACAATGAAAACTTTATTAATTTTATTCATGTAACATTGTTTAAAAACATTCAAAATATAAAATTTAAACAATCTTGGTATCAAAATAATGGCCAGGATTACAATAATTTATTTACAAAACTTTTAGCACTAGGGTTTTATATGTACTGTAATTGGCGATAAGAATAAAATACTACCTTGCAGTTTGTACCAGTTTATCTACAAATTTTGGTAACTAAAAAAATAGTTATTTTGTTCTTTATTTTGCTTTTAAAAAAATCATTACAATTAGATGAACACAATGGGTTATTTTTAGAGATGGTATGCTCAAATCCTCTAATCCTAAAGTGTTCAAGAGATTCGTACAAATCTCAAAAAATCATCTCGAATATAATTTATGAAGATCTTAACTCGATATAAGAATTATAAAGCAATTGATAAAAGGAATTATATATACTTTTGTAGTTGGGTGAATAACAAAATCATAAAGAGGACAAGATTGTATTATTATAATTAATTTACAAACAAAAAAAGTGTTCTCTTTGTTTATGTCATAATAGAGATGACAAACAAAATGTCATTTGTCAGTAGCACCAAGCCCTCACTTTTTTTTTAAATTAAATTTTAAATATTTCCCCTTTAATGAAAATGGTAAATTCTTATAAAGATTTGAGGATTTGAGTTTGGAGTTGAAAGATTTCAAGATATTTGAGAAATATAGGTTTTGACCCATTTTTAGTTATTTTCATAGTTAAAACACAATTGCAATAACAAAATATTGCTAATGGCATGCATCTATACTCTATAGTATAATGTAGTACATCACATCACCATCAACTGTTTCCAGCCTGTGGCCGGGTCAGTTTAATAAAATGCCTCCATCTTCATCTATCCTTCCACCATTCTTCTCCTCTCACTTGAACACTTTCTGTTATCTGTAAAAATTGCTTTCAAAAGTGACAGTTGCAGAACGTATGAAATAGTGTATAGTAAATGTTAACTGCCAAAGAACTTCCAAAGTAGAATAATTACACTAGAGATACAAAATTTAACATACATATAAAAACTGTTGCCAAGCATTGGGAAACCCTACAAAGCTAATCCCTGTATTTCCCAGAAACTTAGCGTGGTATAGAGGACTAGGATTATTTGACCTTGACAGGAACCTTTGATTCCCAATGTTTCAAGGGGAAGTGAGGATAAGATGTTTGTTCAAATCAGCAAGGTTAGTTATTCAGTCTCACTTTTCCTTCTGTGCAAAAAGCTACTATGTAAAGCGTATCATAACTTTTATAAATATATATATCTTTGAGGAAAATCTTTACGGTTTTTTGAGGAAGTTTGTATTACATATTTAGAAGAAAGGTACAGGAAAGGCGGATAGAAAAAATATTTACGGGAACAAAAACAATATGGATTTTACAATGAAAAGGAGAACACAGTTCAAATAACTAATGGCTGCCTCTTGAAGAAAATCGATTGTTAGAGATAATTTCCTAGTAGTTTAATGAAACATAATTAGAGAACCAACTTAACAAACAAATCTCAGATCATTAATTTACCTCTTATTTAAGTTAAGAATCGAGCCCAAAATATATCCTACTAATGTAGGAAAATTAGAGTGTTTTGTTTACTATGTTCCCTAAGATTCATTATCGATAATGATGGTGAAGAGTTCAAACCTGCTTTAAAAATAAATAAACTAAAGAGAAAGTGTTTTCTTTTAGTACATACCATATACCGTAGCATCAATAAATATATAACAAAAGAGAATTGCCTCTCGGTAAAATGTATAAGATAGGGAGGTGGTAGTACTATTCCTAGAAACATATACTAAACCAAGGGCTTCGGGATGACCAGTTATTAGTTAATATTGCTTGGTTTCGTCATAGAACTAATAATAAAATTGTAGTAGCGAAGTTTGTCAGCTAACAACCCATTAAAATGTTCTTAAGCTGTTAAAAAACAACAACTTTTTCAACTATGAAAAGTCAAAATATACTCTATAAAAATTGTTACTGCAATAATTAGTCTATAGTAGCAATCTATAATTATATAGCTCAGTGCTTGAAATACAGTGGAATGTAATTTTAATAGGAGTGTGCAAAGATTCGACTTCAAATACTTTTCAGCTTCGACTTTGATTCAAGAGTAAAATTTCAGATTTTACAATTACGAAGCTTCAACAATAAAAATGTTTAAAGCTTATATACACATGTATGTTCAGCTTTAGTCATTTCGTGATAAATCGGAGTCTGTACATTTTTACCGTATCCACAGCCCTGCTTTGCACATCCCTAGATTTAAATACTATTAGGTTACTTTAATATGTATGAAATAAAGTGCATTGAGCAAAAACAATTGGTAATAAATAAGATGATAGAAGATTATGAAAATGGTAGAGCACAAATAAAAGTAAAAACACTAACACATTTTATTTGTGCTCTACCATTTTCCTAATATTCTATACATTTATTTATTACCAATTATTAGGTTACTTTGTAAAGTATTGCAGTAGAAGTTATATTTCATGCACTTTGAAAGCCAAGGAGACAATGACATTATTTTAGGACAGCTTTCAATTCCCGGCACTGGAAAATATCATCTCTCTGTCCCTTTCCTAGCACCGTAGTTTATGATACTACTTTGCGGTGGCTACTCTGCGTTGGTAGGCAGACCACAGCTTCTTGCTGTATTCTAGAGCAGCAAGCGCCGGATTGTCGGCGCATACCACACCTCGACCCACCACTGCAATATCTGCGCCGCAGGTGAGCACAGCGTGGTCTGGCGAGTTGTAACACTGCCCCAAGGAGTCAGCATTGTCACTGATCTTAACACCGGGGGTGAGCTGGATGAAGCCGGGGGCGGATATGATGTTGGCCGACTGACACACCAGGCCAGCAACCACATGAGGGTACTTTTGAGCCATCTTTACTGTAGCTGTGAATGTAAACACACTTGCTGGAATTTGTTTTAGAGCTCTAACAGCACCAACATAAATATAGGAAAATTTAGCAACCAAACCACAGACCATTAATTTTTTAACACTTAACATTATTATTTGAGGTATTTAATGTGCACTTTCTGAACCAAACTAATTACATCAGTACACAAGAATTTCTTTGACCGAGAGCAAAAGGGCCTACCAATTTTGCAGGGGAAGGTATTTTCACATACCTTCCAGGGTTCTTTTACATGCCACAATCAACATGGAACCAACGACTTCACTTCCCCTTTAAAAGAAGTTATACTACAAATTTTTATCATCCAAGAAAAATCGTCAACCCTAGTTGGGTTTGAATCCACAGAAGTCAATAACACTTGAGTGAATGTATGAATGATATAGTGAATTTATTTTAGCAAAAAATGTTTACATTTAATTATTATTTCTATGTTTTACTATTCTGTTATATCCCTTATTTCTTTTTACAATAATAACATTTTTTCCAAAATTTAGATTCAAATTTGAGATTTAAGGGTAAAATGAAGATCAGATTCATAAAATAATGGATTCGACCATTCTCTAATAAACACACCTGGAGAGCTTCTGAGCTAAGGGTCTAGGAATCTGACATGTCTCAAGTACTCTGGCTCCAGTAATCTACCTTTGCAAAAATAAGTGGTTACTCTCTCATGAGGAAAAATAGCACCTACCATCAAATTTATTTGCATTAGCTCTAAAAAGTAGTTAAAGTTACATTAAAATAGTTCCTGTCATTTTCCTTTTACAAAAGTGAAAAGCGTGACCCAAATTCCTTTGGAAATGACGTGCTTTTGGAGTGATTCAATAGATATTTTAGTTCAGGATTAGGTCATATGTTGGTTGTTATATTACATAATAAATCTTATGCATTAGTTTCCGAGTTAAAAAGTAATCTCAAAATGAAATGGTATATTTACTGATTTACTAAGTAAAAGACGTTATTTACAATAAACACAGCCATGAGGTGGCTAAAATATGAGTTTGTGTGCAAAGTCCATTTTTTCAATTCAAAGCAAACTCAAATCGAATACCGTATTCACCTGAAAATAGGCTGCAATTTCTTTTCTCAAAAACATTCTTAGATAATACATAATCAAACGTTGTACCTTTGAGGACTGCATGTAGTTATATAAATATATCAAAATAGTTTGTAGTCTCAACAACAGATGGTGGGTGCTCTTTACTGCTTCAAAAATGTTATTTAACCCTTTTAATGCCATGAGCCGATCTGATCGTTAAAAGTGCCTACTATCGCTACAAGTGCCACGAGCCGATCTGATCGGCTCCATATACTGCCGTTAAAAGTGCCAGAGCCGATGAGGTTGGCTCCCCAGATTTTAGCTAGTTCTAGCTTTATCCGATAGATAGTGTAGTATCATATATTACTGGAAAGAGAACAATTCTCTGTTATTTTACGTAAGTTTGGCAACAAAGATCAACCGTAAATAGTTGTTAATGGAACTGGGAGTTTAGTACATTTACAATGGCGGATGGTCACATGCTCAATGTGCTAGGTGCAGCTCCGGTTTACGTACAAGCTGCATGAAAAAACATCTTTCTAATCCTTTTTGTCGGCGATGGCCTTGTGATGAGGCCGAATAAAACATCATGCAACGTTGTAATCAATGAGTTGCAGAAGGGTTTTGAGATCATGACATCAGTAGAATTCTTTGTGGGGATGCAGATACACTACAACAGAGAAGATGGCACACTCTTCATTGGACAATCAAACTACATACACCAGATTGCCAAAAGATTCAATCTCCATGACGATAATCCTTATAGCGTGCCTGCAGATTCCAGTATTCGCCTACAAGCCGCAGCAGAAGACCAATCAATGAAGCATGTACCATACAGGGAAGCATTTGGTGGATTAATATTTATTAGCACGGTCAGTCGACCTGATATAGCGTTTGCAGTGGGGCAGGTCAGTAAATATTGCAACAACTTTGACAAAAACCACTGGAACGGTGTCAAGAAAATTATTAAATATCTCAAAGTTACAGCCAACTATGGAGTCATGTATCGAAAGTCCGAAGACCCAATTACGATTGTGGGATATTCAGACCGAGTATGCCGGAGACCTTGATACAAGAAGACCGACAACGAGGTACATATTCAAGATCTCGGATGATCCTATTACTTGGAGCAGTACTAGGCAGCAAACAGTAGCCCTCTCAACCACCGATGCTGAATATATGGCAATCTCAGCAGCATCTAAAGGAGCTATGTGGCTTAGAACTATGTTCATGGACATCTTTGAAGAAGCCGCTACACCAACGGTGATCTTTGTTGACAATAAAAGTGCCATAAAACTTGTGAAGAATCTGGAACACCACAAGCGTACTAAGCACATAAACATTCGCTACCGCTATGTTCGGGAGCGATTTGGACATGGGGACATCGAGCTGCAATACACCGCATCAAAGGATCAGCTTGCCGACCTCCTAACGAAGCCATTACCCCGTGAGGTTTTTCAACAATTATGTGCCGATTTGGTAACCGAGTTTTCCTGAAGTGGGGAATTAATTTTGTTTATGTGTGTGCTCAGTGTGTTGGCTCGTGTGTCTATATATTGTTTTTAAAGATGCCACTATGACAATAGAAACATTCTTGCGGACACTCATTAAGGGCGTGTGTCAGAATATAGTCATTCGCACCTAAATACCCAGGTTGTACATTGTTGCACTCTGGTGGTAATCTTGTTAGCTATTGTAAATCAAGTGGGTATTGTTTTGTAAATAATCTCTGGTTTGTTGATTGTTGTAAAAATGAAGAATTATCACAAACAATAATTCTACTTAAACACTTTTAAATTGATAAGTAATTTAACAATTTAAAATGGATTCAATGAGTTCTGCAGCAAATCGATAGATTAAACCAGTTTTGAAACTACAGTTTTGGGATGCAGCAAGTTTTACTACTGAAAGTTTCTAAGCACATGATAAAGAAAAATATAACAAAAACGCCAACATTTTTTCACCTTTAGTTTATTTATTCTTTATCAAAATATGGAAATGTGTTAATTCTCTTTTAATGTCCATACTTTTGATATAAAAGTTTTGTTGCTATTAACTAATAGAAAATAAGCAATATATGAACCAAAATATAATGTTGGAAATTGATACTTTTTTCCCTGTGAATAAAAACTTGTATTCTTAAAACCTCAAATTCTTTCCTTCATTCACGCCATTGCCATCAACATTGTCCATTACTGAGATGTTGGTGATCAAATCCTTATAGTGTAAAAAGTCCATTCTTCCCCAAAATGATTTATCAACAACTTAACCACATCAAATAGTTTCTTTGCCTTAATTGGAACCTCATTCGGTAACAGAGAAGGATTCAAGTTATTTAGTGATTTCCCACGTTTCAGTATTGATTTGTAAACTCCTAAATCTGACCTGTAATTTACCTTTCCTCTCACCTTGACATCACCAGACATGTTCTTTTCCAAAACTATCCTTTTATAAGCTGCAAATTTGAAATGCCAGTGAGCTGGTGGTTTGATGACAGTTTCCACAGCACCTTTCCAATTAAATACCAAAAAGTCTGCCCCCAGATCCATCACTGTACTATTAAGAGCAAACATTTCTTTATATTGTTCTGGTTTAATGATGGTGTCCTATTTTCTCATTATTTTTTCAATACATCCGAAGACCCTGTCTGGTGGTAGAAAGGAGTGCCCCACGATATGGAAAGTAATTTTAACTAATTTAACACCTGAAGCACTTGAGTAAAGCCACTTTGCTAACATGCCAATCATAGGGGTGTTTTTATTTTGTCCTGGACACCCATCTGCAAATAATTTAATGCATGTTATGTTCTTCAAATGAGTGTTACAAAGTCTGTGGTACAGCATGGATGCAATCTCGTTAGAGCCCTTAGCTCTCTCGTTTTCAGACCAAGTGTAAATAAAGACTAGAAGGATTCAAGTTATTTAGTGATTTCCCACGTTTCAGTATTGATTTGTAAACTCCTAAATCTGACCTGTAATTTACCTTTCCTCTCACCTTGACATCACCAGACATGTTCTTTTCCAAAACTATCCTTTTATAAGCTGCAAATTTGAAATGCCAGTGAGCTGGTGGTTTGATGACAGTTTCCACAGCACCTTTCCAATTAAATACCAAAAAGTCTGCCCCCAGATCCATCACTGTACTATTAAGAGCAAACATTTCTTTATATTGTTCTGGTTTAATGATGGTGTCCTATTTTCTCATTATTTTTTCAATACATCCGAAGACCCTGTCTGGTGGTAGAAAGGAGTGCCCCACGATATGGAAAGTAATTTTAACTAATTTAACACCTGAAGCACTTGAGTAAAGCCACTTTGCTAACATGCCAATCATAGGGGTGTTTTTATTTTGTCCTGGACACCCATCTGCAAATAATTTAATGCATGTTATGTTCTTCAAATGAGTGTTACAAAGTCTGTGGTACAGCATGGATGCAATCTCGTTAGAGCCCTTAGCTCTCTCGTTTTCAGACCAAGTGTAAATAAAGACCTGGTTCTTTGGTTGAGGTGATCCAGAGTGCCCTTGGCAAACTGTAAAATTAAATTGGTGCAATTGCCTGGAATAATATGCACACTGGTCGGCACTCTTGGCAAAACCATATTTTTTTGACAATCAAAATAATGTTTTATAGTATGCTCTTCTTCGTGTTTAAGCATTTCATAAATGCTTTTGATTTCAACTGGTGAACTCTTAATTTTGCAAGCGATTCCACTTTGTCATTTGTAGCAGAGCCGTCAGTCTGATACATTCCGAGCAGGCATCAGTTGCTGGTGATCGAAAACTTATATTGAAATCAGTGACAAAAATATCTCAGAAAAAACTATACTTCACATATATAGTTTCATTCTCATCACAATAGGCCCTCCATAACTTCCTTATACTGGTATTAATTGCCATATACTGACGCGTACTTTTCTCTCTTGTGTAGTGAGATTCCACATATTCTAACATGCTGATGAATGCTCTCATTCTGCTTCTCTTCTCTACAGATTTCTGATTTCAACGATCCCCACCTTGTTTTTCTACTGGAGACTCCATTGTATTTAAATACTTATTACATATATTTTGCACTCGAAATTTTGATATTGCAAGAATGAATACAAATGTCTGTGCACATACCTGAACCATTCCTTTTTGCTTGGTTCTCACAAAGTAAAACATTGTTACCGCGTTAAACTTTCAATTTAACTTTGACTGATCGTTTGCGGTGTGGTTTCTGCTGATGAGTGTGTTTTAGATTTAAATTGTCTAGGTCTACTTTAACTGCGGTATGGTAACATGATTTATGAAATCTGCGAATGTCCTGCATCTATAAGTTAGCACATTCATTAGTTTTCTTATTCTTACGCTGTGGCATTTTTGGAAGCGATTTAGATTGGTGCCTGCAAAGGTAAAAAACACATTGTACCCTATCTCATGTCTCAATTGCTTTTGGTTTTTCAGAGATGGGCAGACATTGAACAAAAGAAGCTCATAGAAACAATTATTAACCATATTTAATAGTATAAGCCAAAAGTCTTATTCTTACATTGATTTTTTCAGTGTCTCCCTCTTCCATGTGCTAGGGTCTTTACTTCTTTTCCTTCTCATTCCAGGCTATTACACTTTCCATTTTACTTCAGGAAATGTAATTAGTACTTAATATTATATTGAATGAATGTTTTAGCACACATTAACATTTAGAGTAGACAGTATACAAATGATGCTAATTTCAAGGTTATGTACCATGTGTTGAATTAACAAAATTAAACAAATTATTATCATCAGTTAAGCCAACAGCTCTTGTTACAAGGAAAAAAACAGTAAAACACTGAATAATATATTTTGAAGGGATGCAAAGAGTTTTGAAAATAAAAATATCATCACACCATTGCCATACAGGGATTTAATGAGTTTTGAAACAAAACATGTCATGGATTTAGAAAGTTTTGCAACTACACTCACTTTTCAAAGCTTAAATAGTCAGGGAAGGAGCATGTTTTGAATCTCAAGAATATGATAAATCAATATAAGTTTTGGAAAAGATAGCAGCACCATTGCTAATTAAAATTTGATTGAACTAGTTTTGCAAATACACACCTCAATTGAACATAAATAACGGATTTTTGCTGCCAATATTTTTTATTGAGTTTGTTGTAGATTGTCAAAGAAAATTTTTTGTTGTATGCAAAGTCGAAGCTGATATTCATTTTGTAGCGAAGTCCAAGTTTTAAAGATTTGCACACACCTAAAATATATATAAATCATTAAAATTAAAAAGTAGAGTTCAGTCAAATCCACTATTTTATGAATCTGAATCTCCAATTTATCTTCAAATCTGAATCTTGGAAAACATTATTGAACATAGGAGGAAATATAGTAGAATAATAGAAAATACAAATAGTAACTAAATGTTAAACATTCTTTCCTATAATCTATTAATTATAACATTCATAAATTCAGTTAAGTGTTAAATTACTGGTCTGGGGCTTGGTTGTTAAGATAATCCTATAATTATAATAGGTTTGTGCCAACAATAAGCAATATTAGAGCTATAAAACAAATGTCACTTGAATAATGGAATTTTTTTTTTCTGTAAGGATTTGTGTCTCGAATCAAAGATTTTCTTGAATCTCGAATATCCTTATGGATTTGAGGGATCCAAGGGCCCATCCCTATTAAAATGCAATAATCGTTTTCCTTATCGGCAATCAAGGCAGAAGTGAGCTTGCCTGCCAAATATCACCTCAACACACGAATTGACTGCTATACACATATAACTAAAACCAATGAAGACAGAGCCAAAGCGTGCAATGATTCACTACCTTTAGGCGGCCACAAGTTAATCAATTACCTGCGACATATTCTGGAGACATGAGGTGCTCCTGGGAACTCATCTCCGCCACCAAGAAGAACCCCCTGTTGACCAAGGGGGACAATGTCCCTAGACCCAACGTCAGTCCCTTTAGCACCCCCTCCCCTGAGAGGGTGTGGACTGTCACCAAGTCAGCCCATGTCGCTATGTGATGCGGCCCCTGGGTGTACTGCAACCCCACGATGTGACCGATGTCTGCAAACTTCCTACAAATTAACACTAACCATTCAAGCGGAACAGAGTTCAAGAAAGTGATGGTGTTGCTGTGACTTATTGATGCAAAGTTCACTCTAAGTGAGGTGTCAGATGCTAATGACTTCATTTCTGTTCAAATGTCTGTATAAAATATAAAGTGAGACATGTACAACTATTCCTAGCATTTGATATTGTATTGAAAATTATTAATCCAGACATACCTATCCTCCAAGATTAAGAAGTTGTGCTTCTCAGCAAGCGCAGTGAGCGCAGCAATATCATCACCAGTTAAGTCGTCCACAATGTCCGCGTGAGTCTTGAGAACACAGATGTAGGGGCCCACTTGTTCAGCTAATGCAAGTACCTCAGAGCCTGTCGTCACATCGGCGGCCACACAAAGCAGCGTTTTCTTCTCCGACATGATGTGGAACAGGCGCCGGGACATGGGACATTGAGAGAGCTGGGCTCGCTCCAAGAAAGACAAGTTGAGTCGGTCCACCTTGGCTTCTAGTAAACACAGAAAAATTGCAAGAGCATGGGTCAAAGCCCAATTATTGCACAAATAGAATTAGTTTGAGCCTTATATAATATAAATTGGACAACATAAAATGTAAAATTAAAAAGTATATTTGTCTTACAGTGTAATTGTGTATTATTGGTCAATTCAAAATTTTTAAGTTAGCTAAACAATCATATGTTACGATCTTGGTGCAATTTTTTTTAATACTGCGTTTTACTAACTGTTCTGGTTATACACACATGTACTAAGCTAATAGATTAAGGATGAGGAAGTTTGAAATTAAAGGAAGTGTACCCACATTTGCATAGATAGAATATAAAAATCACCCTAAGTATACCCTTCCAGGATTTGAGCTCTGATCCCTCCCACCATAGTCCTTACTAGAGGTATTCAGCCCATATTTACGGCTAGCCATAGGAGATTCGGGTGTAACGATATTAAATCTCTAAGTGTCATTTTTTTTCTCTCCTAGAAGATGTAGATTCTAGATTATGTACAACTTGCATTATGGACCAACAACTTAGGGGGATACAAAGTTAAAGATAAATTATATTTGGGGGTACGCGAACAAAAAAGGTTGAATAACAATGACTTAGACCATTTGGCTATCAAAGTGGGTTCGCGCCAATTAATATTATTTATGTTTAGTGAATCTACAAATATAAACTACATGGGCTACTAGCGTGTGGGACCTTAACCATTTCCTGCTTAAGCTTCACTTAAATCATCCATGAAATTAAAATTTAAAACACAAACTCACTGGCTGCACCAAGAGTGATTATGAGAGCAATTCATTCTGACACTTCAACAAACCACAATTCACTGGAAATTCACCTTCTATAGTAATGGTTATTTCATTGTAATTTAAGAAATGTTAGTGATAACTTAAACTATTTCTTGACTTAGATCTATACTGGAGCTTAAATTTAAAAGGAAATGTGACATAAGCAATGTCCACAGGAAACTATTTGAGTGGTTTCATTTTGTTGGGATATTTAATGTGCACTTTTAAATACAAAGATTAAATCATTCAACTTACAAACTAAATTAAAATAAAACCGTATATTTAAATAATAATACTACTACACTCCTGGTCTTAACACGTAGCTATTAGCTTTTTGGATTACATAAATATTTACAAATAAATATATTGCTCAGCATCACCAGGAGTTAAACCGAGCGAGGTTCCTTGGATTTGTGTTTGACGTCTAAGTCCCAGGTATGAGCTAAATGACTTGTTTATTTTGTGTTCTGCTTCTTTCTCCCTATCCGGGCCATCGGCACATCTAGACTAATGTGCTAGAAATGAGGACGGTAGGAATTAGAAGATATGTACCCACAAATGTGAAGAGGAGTAGTAGGAAACCATTTAGAATAAACCATCTCGGCACACCCGAATGGGGTTCAAGCATTGCCCTCCCCGTCACTATCAAACCAAACTTGATGAATGAATCCTTTGACTGTGTAACCCGATAGGTAAATGGTGGGTCAAAATACTTTGCTATTCCAAAATAAATGTATTACCTTGATAAAAAAAAAAGTAATATATATAATGTTTAAAATCACCTGTAATAGGTGCAGGTATAATTTAACCTGACAAAAATCTATATTTTATTTATTTAAGGTATTTAACATGCCCTTTCTGAACTGATTTATTAAATCAACACACAATAATTTCAATGAGCATGAGT
This sequence comes from Timema bartmani, assembly GCA_902151455.1. Taxonomy (NCBI): domain Eukaryota; kingdom Metazoa; phylum Arthropoda; class Insecta; order Phasmatodea; family Timematidae; genus Timema; species Timema bartmani. The sequence continues at coordinate 224,400 of CABFWB010000145.1, read as the reverse complement.
GAAAGGCCTACCAATTTTGTCAGGAAAGGTATTTTCACATACCTTCCAAGGTTATACTTCCCCTTCGAAGGAAGTTGTACTAGAGAGTTTTATTGCTCAGGAAAAATCCATCGACCTGGGCTGGGTATGAACCCACGAACATCGGGTCCTAAGGCGAGCCCTTTACCCCAAGACCACAGAGGTTGACCACCTGACAAAAAGACTGTTCAATTTGTGACACAGTTAAGAAAGTAGTGTCTTTTGGTACATTTGTCAAAACCAAATGGCGTCTATAATTTATTGAAACATATATATTTTATTGAAATATGGTGTATATGCGATAGACTTGTGTATGTCACAGCTGTTGTACCTCGAGGTTCAAGGCTGTTGATGAAAGTGCCGTCCGGAAGGATCTGACTTGCTGCTAGATAACGTTTCACACTATTCACAGTGGCAATATCAACTTTACCAGCTTCGCAAAGGATGTGCATAATCTGTAAATTACATCATAGAGCACATTACATGACGGCAGCAAAAAAAAGTATAAAACAAAACACATTCACAATGACATGCTATGTTCTATCCAAATAAGTTTATTTCTTATTCACTCAATTGGAAGCTGCATTCCAAATTGAACACAAAAAAACGATAAACAACCTATTACAGACAACATCATACTTTATAAAAATGTAATTAACAGAAAAATATTTAGCTAGTTGATGAGTTAATAGAATATTATGTCCATTACTGTTTCCAGCCTGTGGTCTGGGTCAGTTTTTTATTCAAGCCATATATTTTCCACTACCGGCTGGCATAGCTTTATATGCCTTTTAATCTAACTTAAGACTAGGACAGGCACACAACATTCAGTCCCCGGTCGTTAATTCATCACTATGAAAGAGTACCACATTTCATTAACTATACATTTTCGGCCATTCTGGGAATTGAACCCAGGACACTTAACTCAGTAGACAGACACGCTACCGACAGAGCTAAGGTGTTGGATAGTTAATAGAATATACAGAACACAAACATTTCCACAAGTACACTCAGTTTACCCTGAATGGTAGTAGTCTTACCTTGATGGACTACGCTATGGCCCTATCTTATAAGCTGTATCATAGTTTACCCATGCAAGGTAAGCTTGTTATCTTTCAGGGTAGACGAAGGGTACAAACTTTTTTTCAACTCAATTTAGTTGATTAAGAGGAACAAATATCAACACTTTTTTTTTGTGGAACACAATTGTGTTTAACAGCTTAATCTATTAAAGGGCTATTGAGGCTGGTTGTTGGGAGAAATTCACCCCCCTTATCAGAGAGAGTAGATGAGAAAACCCCTTCCTCAGTCCTGTCACCGGAAATTCAGTCCAATGCAATATTGATGCCTTAGACTACATGGCCACAAGTGAGGGTATCACACGTGGGAAACTACCCCCAGTGCACCCGACTAAGATTAGAACCAAGTAAAAAAAAATATTGTTATCGAATACCAATTAGTTAGATGGTCACATAATTATTTGGATGATTTCTGCTGTAAATATGTGACTTTTATTAAAACATTAATATTGCCAAAGTTTAGGTCTAGTATTAGAATATTTATAGCTTAAAGACAGGATGTAAAAAACAATACAAACCATTTGGGATTCATGAGAGTCTGCGTGTCCTCAAGGATTGAGTAGCAAAAAATAAATAAATAAATAAAATGCAGTTTTATTTTATAACCTAATCTTTATGAGTGTATGGGTGAAATATGATTAAAAAATAATAATCTCTAGACTCATTTTAGAGACTGGCAGCTAAGATTATCTTTGTTGAAGGGATGTGGAAAAATATAAATCAAATACAAGAAAGTATTTAACTTTTCTCTTTATAATTATGTTTGTTTGTTTTTATTTTCACTCTCACACAGCCATATATATTCAATTATTGTCTTTGATTTAATTTTTTTTTTTGCATTAGTTTTAAGTTTATGCAATAGTATTACTGGTTGATCTCTAATATTGTGAAACGTGGTCTGGGATACTGGGAAATGAAGGCGATTACATAAAGATTAGTTACACACACACTGTACCTTGTAGACATTGTTAAGATAGTCAAATCTTACTGATCATAGTGGGCAGAACATGCAGCATGAATGGAATAATTTAGAAACGTGTTCAGGTGGCAAACCCAATGGGAAGACCTGGATGCAGATGGAAATGAGCCTTCGAGTTCCTAATGCCAGAGAGTAAGTAAGTTTTGAGTTTATGTCAATAATGGTGACTTTAGTGATGATGTATTTTCTGTTAGGTTTGTGGCAGGCAAATATTAAGCATACTAATATGACACAATGATTAGTTAGTGTGTAATAAGAACCCCTAACAATGATAATAATAATAATGATGATTGATATTATAAAAAAACAAATAATGTGCATGTTGCCAGATTACTTGTGTTAGTGTCACCAAGCTCTTCATCTTGAGTCCATTCTGCAAGAGGTTTTGTCTGCCGCCCTGCTCTCGATCCACAATCACTACTGCCGTCGTCACATCGAGACCTTCCCCTTGCAGGTCCTTTCAACAATCAACACACAAATAAACTTCCAACCCTTTCAATTTAACGTAAATTCAGAATATCTGAAACTCACATTAATTAAAAGTGTCAAGAAGAAGGTGAATTACTTTTAATAAAATGTTTGTACAGTAACAGCAATTGATGAAATTAAGGATAGATACAATTATTAAGTGAAAATTGAGCGAAGAAAGTCCACTTAGAGAAAATGGGAAAATGTGGCCAGAATCCAAAGAGAAAAAAAGGTGAAATCTTCTTCCTTTCTTCTGGCTTCTATAGTAGAAAAAGTCATACATTCATTTAAATACAAAGTTTTTATATTTCAGAATTATTGCCTTTAGCTAAATATCAGAGGAAAACGATAAGAAAAATACGAGTGTACTTAATTTTGAATTGGCTAATTAGCACGTTAATTAGACAGTGTTTTTCTTATTTCTATTTTTTATAAAGGCAATAATGCTGAAACATAAAAACTGTGTGTGTGTGTGAGAGAGAGAGAGAGAGAGAGAGAGAGAGAAAGAGAGAGAGAAAGAGAGAGAGAGAAAGAGAGGCTATTTCTACCATAGAGGTCAGAAGAAAGGAAGAAGACGTCACATTTGTGCATAAATGTGTATATGTGAATTTTTTTAGTCTTCCCACATTTTTAATTTCTCGCTATCTTAAAGGCTATTGTGATTGTCAAAAAAATTGAACTCGAGATTTTGATGAATCTCGAAGTTTCATGACCCCCCTAATCCGAAAAAGTGGTTTTTGAATTTCAGTCTGTCTGTTTGTCTGTACCTCTGACTAGAGCCTAAACTATTTTACCGATCACGCTAAAACTTGGTATCTATTGATTTGCCAAGATACACCAATAATTAACGTGTTTTACAGCCTGTGCAAAGCTTCGAAACTTTGAATGTAAATCTAACATAGATTCATATTCAATTCGGAATTCTGTTTCTTAATATTTGAAAGATTAAAATTGTATTTTAATTTAACAATTTAACTTTTTGTTCCATTAATAAAATAAAATCAACAAGGATTCACTTTATTTTCAAAAGCATGATTAATTCCAAATCGATTTTATTACTGTAAACAAAGATTCAGATTCATTTGAAACTGAAACTTTGGATTCTCTAGGTTGGATCTATTTAAATTACACTCAAAACAAGTGAAAGCCTGAAATTCAAAAAAATTTTTACCTGAGGCAAAATAAAGAAGAATAATATATTTAAAAAATGACCTCTGTATCTTGCTACACATTGGTGTTGTGTAATGTGTAATGATTATGCTAATGAGTTAATGATGAGGAAGATTGAATTTAGAGGAAGTGTACCCAAATTTGCATGCACGCACGCACACACACACACACACACACACACACACATATATATATATATATTTAGAGAGAGTGAGAGGAGTTACTCTCATCCACCTTGATCATTGCGAAAGGTGTAATACATCAATACAATGGTCAAGTGATGGCTCAGCTGGTGAGACTAAGGTGAGATAGAAGAAGGTAGTGGCGAAGAAGATAGCGAGATGAGTTAGGTGAGGGAAATAAGGAGACATCTCTGTGAGTGAGACTGCGGTGAGCTAGGTGGAGGAAATATGAAGACAGTTCGGGGAGTGAGACAGTGTAGAGCTAGGTGGAGGAAATATGGAGACAGCTCGGCAAGTGAGACCGAGTTGACCTTGATGGAGGAAATATGAAGACAGTTCGGGGAGTGAGACAGCGTAGAGCTAGGTGGAGGAAATATGGAGACAGCTTGGTGAGTGTGACTGTGTTGACCTTGATGGAGGAAATATGAAGACAGCTCGGCAAGTGAGACTGAGTTGACCTTGATGGAGGAAATATGAAGACAGTTCGGGGAGTGAGACAGTGTAGAGCTAGGTGGAGGAAATATGGCGACAGCTCGGTGAGTGTGACTGTGTTGACCTTGATGGAGGAAATATGAAAACAGTTCGGGGGGTGAGACAGTGTAGAGCTAGGTGGAGGAAATATGGAGACAGCTCGGGAAGTGAGACAGCGTAGAGCTAGGTGGAGGAAATATGGAGACAGCTCGGTGAGTGAGACAGCGTAGAGCTAGGTGGAGGAAATATGGAGACAGCTCGGTGAGTGTGACTGTGTTGACCTTGATGGAGGAAATATGAAGACAGTTCGGGGAGTGTGACTGTGTTGACCTTGATGGAGTAAATATGAAGACAGTTCGGTAAGTGTGACTGTGTTGACCTTGATGGAGGAAATATGAAGACAGTTCGGCAAGTGAGATTGAGTTGACCTTGATGGAGGAAATATGAAGACAGTTCGGGGGGTGAGACAGCGTAGAGCTAGGTGGAGGAAATATGGAGACAGCTCGGCGAGTGAGACTGAGTTGACCTTGATGGAGGAAATATGAAGACAGTTCGGCAAGTGAGACTGAGTTGACCTTGATGGAGGAAATATGAAGACAGTTCGGGGGGTGAGACAGCGTAGAGCTAGGTGGAGGAAATATGGAGACAGCTTGAATAATGAGATTGCAATGATATGGGTGAAGGAAATATGGAGACTAAGTACACACATTAGTGTTGTTGATACAAAATTATTTCCCTTGAAGTGGAACTAGACAATAATGATGATCTGGATAGCTCGGCGCTCTCTTTTATCGCCCCTTGTCGAGTGCTGTGTGTGGTCGGTTCACTGCCAAACAACAACGAAGAGGGTGGTGCTCAGGGGAGAGAGAGATGTATGGTTGGCTATGAGAGTGCAAGAAAGCAGCAGATAGCAACTGATTAGAGGCGGAGGGTAATATAGTAAATTAATGTAGGTTTCTAGTAAACTACCCTTAAACTTGTTTTCCTCAAAAAAATAAATATTATTTTTATTTAGGCATAGTTAATTTCAGATCAAATTTTGATTTGTATGTTTTTTATTTGACACTCGAGCATCAAATATTTACATTTGTGTGAAATTTTTGTTTTGATTGTATAGCCAATCAAACTTTTGAAAATCTATAAATATAATATGATGATATAATATGTTTATAATAGTAATAATAATGATAGGACTTAGTAATATTAATATTAATAATATTCTTTAAAATAACATCAATATTATTTATAGTAAAAATATTAATGATAGTAGTAGTATTAATATTAATAATATTCTTTAAAATAACATAAATATTATTTATAGTAAAAATATTAATGATAGTAGTAGTATTAATATTAATAATATTCTTTAAAATAACATCAATATTATTTATAGTAAAAATATTAATAATATTATTTTTAATAATAATAATGATATTCTATTATTAATATTAATATTAATAATACTTGCTTTGGTGGCCCCAGAGCGTTAGGCGTCACTCTCGTGTTAGACTAAACTGCCAATAACAGGGAGATCGGGGTTTGAATCTTTGTCGGGTGTACTGAGGGTGGTTTTCCCAATATGGTTCCCCACTCTCCCTCCACACAAATGTAGGTACATCTCCTTTAAATTAAACTTTTCTCATCCCTAACTCATTAGCGTAATTAGTACACCTTTATATAACTTGAGCAGGTAGTAAGACGCGGTGCTAACAATAACAATAACAATAACAATAATGATAATGATGATAATAATAATAAAATAATACAAGATTAATTCAATTTTAATAGAATGGGGATTGGAGTCTGTGTCAAGTAGATACAATAATAGAAATGACAAATTCATAAATATGAAATCTATACGAACATTAACATAAGATTTATAAGAAGTTTTACTACTTCAAAAAAGTCAATTTAAAACATAAATAATAAATTTATGTATGAGATGGCTATGTGAGCAAACAAGTTATGTTATACTGAAAATTGGTAGTTAGTCATAAGACAAAGTTCTTATATTAATATTGTAAACAATGATAAAATATGATGACCATTATGATTATAAAATTATTAGAATGTTGTTAACGTGTATAAAATGTTAAAGGCAAACTAAGTTAATGTTCGTATAGATTTCATATTTATGAATTTGTCATTTCTATTATTGTATCTACTTGACACAGACTCCAATCCCCATTCTATTAAAATTGAATTAATCTTGTATTGTATATTCGTTCCTTATTACCATTTATAATGTTTTTTAAGAATAATAAAATAGCCTAAGTACCTATTGTAATCTACTTTAACAAAGAAGATAATTGTTATAAGCTCTTTATGAAGCATACTATAACTCTGCATTTGAATAAACATGATGTAGTTTCCTATCTAAAATGTTAAAAGACAAGAGATAAAATAACACAAATCTTTTAAAGAAACAAGTTTTTCAACTTGCAAAGCCGAGTATTCAGCAATACCATGGCTAGAGTTAATAACATTTAGTTAGAAAAGATTTTGATATATATATATGTGTGTGTGTGTGTGTGTGTATATATGTTACAGGAAAAGTAGATTGTTAGGGAGAGTTGACTCGGCCTAGGTAAAGTCGACTCTTACTGGAGAATCTACTTTTCCTGTAACATATATATAAAAACCACTTACACATGAATATCATTTGACAAACACAGCTTAAGTTGTAACTCTGACCAGAAACTGTACTTGTGTCAGTGGACTAGCTTAGGGCCTACCTTTAAAGTCTCAAGAATACTGGAGCCACTGGTGACTACATCCTCAATGATAACACACTTATCTCCACGGCTGAACTTCCCCTCAATGAGTTTCTTGGTGCCATACTTTTTGATCTCCTTGCGACGAATCAACATGGGTATTCTTGTGTGCGCTGATATGAGTGTAGCAATGGGCAGCGCAGTATATGGGACACCGCATAAGTGGTCACAGTCTTCACCTTCATGAGAAAACTCCCACAAGAGTAGCGACAGCTCCTCCTATGATAAGTTACCAAGCTGTATTAAAAATAGAGAATATCCAACCAAAGTTTGAATGAAAAGGTCATCTCAAAAATAAAGTCATTTTGATATTTTTAAACAATATCAGCCAGTTAAAAAAAATGTTGCGAGAGGAGTCCCCACAATGTCCTAACACCCTTTTACACCAGGGATGCTTAGGAGAGTGCGCTGTTGGTTTTCATCAAGCATTTATACCCCCAAGAAATATAATTCTTTTCCTTAACCTCGCCTCCTCTCCCCCACATATTTTTTCACTTCTTTTTATTTTTTTAAATCATTTATTCAACCCTTCGCCACACATCCCACCACTTTTATAAGGATTGCAATCACAACTCAAACCCAAGATGGTTGGCTCTGTCGTGCAAATTTTCCAAATAACAAACCACACATCCAAGTCCCGTCTGCAGAATCCTTAAGTTGTGCATCTGTATAGTCCTTAAGTTCTTAATGGTCCTTAGAAATGGAAATCGCGTTAGATACAGTCCATAACTATAATCATGTGACTGTTCCAACCAATGAGAAAGTCTGAGACTAGATCCAATTAAACTCTTCAAAAGAAAATTGTCTAGAGCAAGGCACAGCCAGATGTAATCTGTTAATCAGAGGTTATCAAAAGTTTTACAGTAATGGTAAGTTTAAGCTACCAAAGCGGTGCCACTCTTTCTGTGAACTTGGTATTTCTCAGAAAAATGTTTCTATAGTTTTGGGCATAAAACTGTCATTTCATTTGGTATTTGCTTATATAGCAACAGATCCTTTCGCTGCCTTTGGTGCTTTCATTTCTATGCATGCACACATATTTACATATAGTAGTGGTAGTCCTTAGTTCATATCAACTAGTCCTTAGAATGTTAAAGTTGAGTCAACTTCAAGAGAGTAGTAAAGACTTAAGCACCACCTACATACTCTATATCCATTAGGTGCGTAGTGGTCCATGAGAGATAAACCCCACACCAACAAATTGCTTAGTCCACATAAAGAGTACTGATCCTAGTCCTTATCACTCAACTTTAACTTTCTAATGATTACCAATAACAGCAAAGTAAATAATCCTGTGTGTGCGTGCATCAAAATGAAAGCACCAATGGCAGCGAAAGGATCCGTTGCTATGGAAAAACACAAAATGAAATTAGAGTTTTACAAACATACCTGTTTCAGAAATATTTTTCTAAAAATTTAAAAACTCCAGGAAGCGTGTCATCTCAGAAACAGTTTACTGAACAATAATCAAGTTCTCAGAAAGAGTAGCGTTGCTTTGGTAGGTTAACCTTCCCATTAGTAAGCACTATTATTAAAAACCTCTGCTTCACATACGTCTTTTTGCACCTTGATTTAGACAATTTTCTTTCGAAGAGTTTGATTGTATATAGAGTCAAACTATTCCAGTGGTTGACAGTCATGTGAATAATAATACGTAACCCACCTCAGTGGCGTAGTTGGCTAACGCACTGGTTGTTGTTGAGCCAGACTGCTGAGGACGGGGAGATCGAGGTTCGAATCTTGGTCGGATGAATTGGGGGTGGTTTTTCCTGAATGGTTTTCCACTCTCCCTCCACACAAATGTGGGTTCACTTCCTCTAACTTCAACCTTCCCAATTCCTAGCCCATTAGAGTAATTAGTACTTAAGCGTATAACCCGAACGGGTAGTAAGACGCGGTGCTATTATTATTATTATTAATAATACATAATGAGCATATGCAACTACCATTTCTAAGGACTATTAAGGACTCAAGCACTATTCGGATGCGGAGCTTACGGACTCTGTGGATGGGGCTTTAAGGATCACGACTCTAGAGGCAGTGCAATCTGCTAGTGTGGAGTCAATCTCTTATAGGCCACTACGCACCTTTCAGATTTGGACTCTGTAGATGGGGTTTGACCTTTAGTCATAGAGCTAATTATTAATTTGAAAGAACACAACTATAGAGCTAATTATTAATTTGAAAGAACACAACTATAGAGCTAATTATTAATTTGAAAGAACACAGTCATAATAGACTAAACATTGTACTCACTTAAGGAATAGCACATGAGGATGACACTATTTTTTTTTCTATGTCACATTATCAAAAATAACACAAGTCTATTTGCTACCATCAATACACATCCATCCATAAACATTAGTTGGCTATGTTACTAAGGTGAGTTTTATTAATTCCTTAAATTAGGTCTATTTACTTGGTTATTAAAAAAAATTATCATTGTAAATTTGCTTTTGTTTTAGTGTTAAGGTGGTAAAAAATATTACATTTTTCTCAATATGGCATAGAAAAAAATTAAAGAGTTCCACTTTCTTGGGTTTTATTCCCCCAACTTACTATTATTTCTGGATATGATACTTTCATAATGACATAGAAAAAGATTAAAGAATCCCCCCCCTCTTTGCCAACTATTCCCCTAACTTACCATAATTTCTGGATATGATACAACTAATCTCAAATCAAAATATACAGGAGAATTAATTCCAACTTTCATTTTGAAATCTCCAAACTTCAATACATCTATTTCGTGAAGTTTTACAACAAGAGCTTCCAACTTTGTTTTAACTTTAGCCATTGTAAATTCCATACAAAAAATAACCAACCACCTGTACAAATTCGTTCCCAAAAAACAACAAAATAAAAAAAGTTTATAAGATTAATATCTTTTAATTATCTGGTATTCGCTCGCGAACGACTGAACGATTAAAATGAACGGCTCATTTCCCTCAACTGAATCACTTTAACCCGTCCCCAAGAGTGAGCCGTTCTGCCCATCTCTACTTGATAGTTGATACTAGAGATGAGTCGTTCACGAACGAATAGTTTAAATTGAACGGCTCCTCAAGGTGAACGAGTCGAACTAATTCACCTTATCGACATGAACTAGATCGAATTGAACGACACAAGACAATCGGAAGACTCTTCGGCCGAAAAAAGTTTTTTTCCCTCCTTGTTCAGCAAATCTATCTCCTCTGCGTCACCCCACTCGTCAATAAAGCCAAACAATAAGCAACATTGTCCTCCCAGGTATTGGTGGTCTCTAGAGTTTAGGAAAAAGGCTAAAAGAGGAAAATTTAAATGCTTCCTTAGAAACTCAAATATGTTAAAACTATCACGTGCTCTTAAGGCAGCGCACCGCAACCTACGGCCCGCGCGCTAAATCCGGAGCGCCGACTGAGAGGCCTGGTTTGACGTAGACTGTTGGTTATTGTCTGAATTCACTTCTATACCTATAATATCTACATCATCGACACTTTGCTAACTAAGTTTAATGTGGCTTGATCAACTGATGGTAATGACTTATGAGGAAACTCACTTCTAAAAGTAGGGTGTTTGGCTTTAAGGTGTTTCATTAAGTTCCCGGTAGAACCACAAGCTAAACTGACGAAATGTGAACAATACCCACACTTTGCTTTTTTGTCTTCAATTTCGGAAAAGGGATCCCAAAGTTTACTTTTTCTTAGTGGCATTAAAAAAAATGTGAATTTAAATACAATACTACTGAATAAACTACGTAATTAATCAGAATAAATAAAGTGCTACCTTTAATAAGTTTTAGATTTGATTCCTGAGAATAAAAAATACAATAATTAATTTAATAAACTTTATAAACTTCTCCCTGGAAGCAGGCCTTTGATACGAAGGGAATAGCTCATTTACACGAGGTGTTTGTCCATATGATACTGGTAACTGACTGAAAACCGTATGTTGGTCGCGAACGATGAGCCACTAGCCGGTATTAGGTTGGTCGCGAACGATGAGCTACAAAACCAATATTCGTTCGCGAAAGACTGAACGATAATAATGAACGGCTCATTTCACTGAACTGAATCACTTTAAGCCGTTCCCAAAAGTAAGCCGTTCTGCCCAACCCTACTTGATTGATACGTATCCTTGAGAGCATAGATAAAAGTTTTTTTTTTTTTTTTACCGCAAAAAAGCAGTGACCTCAAGCCTAATAGATTATAATGCTACATTTTATATAAAGTATAACTGGATAAACATAAATTTTTGAGCTGTTATTCGTATACAAATGAGTGAGAGAAAGAGAAACCTTCGGGTATATCTTTCTCTCTTTTACATTTAAAAGTCCATGTGATATTCTTATTATAGGACTCAAGGTCCCATTTTTTACATTTCTAGAAGTGAGGAATTACCAAAATTACAGATATCTGGAATATCAATTATCAAGATAACTTTTGAATATACTTTTATGTTGACTACTATAGAGTGATATAAAATGGCGATCTTCATTGATTCAAGTTTGAGGTTCTTTTTAAGATATCAGAATCTTGATTTGAGATATTACTACTCAATTCCCTCCCTTTATTCTCTTTAGGGGATGGATTTAGAGGCAATAAAAATGAAAAAAAAAGGCACCCCAAAACAACAAAATTTGGCACAAACATACTCAATGATACTAATTTTATCTAGTATTATTCTCTAGCCAACATTTCCTATAAATGCACATTAGTTACTATTGCATTTAATTACCAAATACTTCCCAAGATTTTCATGTGTTAATTTACCTCTGACAAAAGATTTTTATATTGCGATTAGGTTCTTTCCACTTCTAATAGAGTAATCGGGCTAAACTTCAAACAAGCTACTACAGCTGATTTAAGTAGGCCTAATATTCACACTATACGTAACGTCTACGGCACAGCAGTGTCACGTCAAACCTATGTGCAATTTACACTATATATCATCACAATGTCAACATCAACATTACGTCAATTTTCTGAAAAATTTTAGTGGAAACAGAGAGATTTTACAAACATGCCGAAGTTTAACATCAAACAACTTGCAGTGATTGCGATTTTGCTTGACGAAGAAGGAGAAGCCAGAGAAAAAACCCAAAGTGTGGGTGAGAAGGATTCTAAAATTTAGAAAGTCTGTGTGTGAATGTCACACATTGTTCAAGGAATTGTAAGAGGAAGAAATAAGATTCTACAAATATTTTAGAATGTCAAAATACCAATTTTATTATTTGTTCAACAAAATATAAAAGCAGAGCACTATTATCAATGTATTTTTTGCTGGTCAAATCATTTAGTTATTTATATTGACATACTTGTTCAATTAATGGTTAGCCATCTATTTTTAAATGGCTATCGAAAAGGCACAGAGTCACAGTTCTGGTTACTGTACACTGGCGCATCTCACTCTCGAACCATCACGTCATGTAAGAACATTCTCTTAGAATGATGATGGTTCGTGACGTTGCTGCCCTGTGTGAATGCCGTCATACAAACTCCCATGAAGAATATTTTGGCATAGAGATAGGCAGAACGGCTCACTCTTGGGAACGGGTTAAAGTGATTCAGTTCAGTGAAATGAGCCGTTCATTTTTATCGTTCAGTCGTTCGCGAACGAATACTTGTTTTGCAGCTCATCGTTCGCGAACGACCTGCTACCGGCTAGTGGATCATCGTTCGCGAACGACCTGATACCGGCTAGTGGATCATCGTTCGCGACCGACCTGATACTGGCAAGTGGCTCAATGTTCGCGACCGACCTACAGCTTTCAATCAGTCAGTTACCAGTACCATTTGGAGAAACATATCGTGTAAATGAGCTATTCCCTTCGCATAAAAGGTCTACTTTCAGGGAGAAGTTTTTAAAGTTTATTAAATTAATTATTGTATTATTTATGCTCATGAATCAAATCTAAAACTTATTAAAGGTAGCACATTATTTATTATGATTAATTACGTAGTTTATTAAGTAGTATAATTGTATTTAAATGCACATTTGTTTAAAAAATAAAATGCCACTAAAAAAAAGTAAACTTTGGAATCACTTTTCCGAAATTGAAGACAAAAAATCTAAGTGTGGGTATTGTTCACAATTTGTCAGTTTAGCTTGTGGTTCTACCGGGAACTTAATGAGACACCTTAAAGCCAAACATATATCCTACTTTTAGAAGTGAGTTTCCTCATAAGTCAGTACCATCAGTTGATCAAGCCACATTAAACTTAGTTAGCAAACTTTCGACGATGTAGATATTATAGAAGTGAATTCAGACATTAACCAACTGTCTACGTCAAACCAGGTATCTTAGTCGGCGCCCCGGATCCAGCACGCGGGCCATAGGTTGTGGTGTGCTGCCTTAGAGCACGTGATAGTTTTAAAATATTTGAGTTTCTAAGGACGCATTTAAATTTGCCTCTTGTAGCCTTTTTCCTAAACTCTAGAGACCATCTCTACCTGTGAGGACAATGTTGCTTATTGTTTGGCATTATTGTCGAGTGGAAGGTGGGGGGACGCAGAGGAGGTAGATTTGCTGAACAAGGAGGGAAAAAACTTATTTCGGCTGAAGACAGATTGTCTTGTGTCGTTCAATTCGAACTAGTTCATGTCGATAAGGTGAACTAGTTCGACTCGTTCACCTTGAGGGGCCGTTCAATTTAAACCAGTCGTTCGCGAACGACACATCTCTATTTTGGCATGACACTGCCGTGATGTGACGTGACGTTGACGCTATACACATAGTGGGAATAGTGCTTTAAGCTCAATTTCAACAAGGGATTTGTCCTTGGATATCAGCAATACTTGCCGTCACGTTAATTTAGAATTTCACTGTAATATTCGGAGAAGTTTGTTGACGATGGAGTTATGCCAACTGAGCCAAAGGCAAGCTTCAGGTTTCCGATATTCTTCACAAGATGCTCACAAATTTCACAAGAGTCAAGTTCCTCACCTCTAAATCTGTGGTCGTTCAAGGAAAATCCCAAAATCCATCGACTAAATAATTCAGTCGTTACGTATGAGGTGTGGAACCAGTAATTCCCATTAATTAAAAGAAACTTTATTTTACATAATTTCAAAACAACACTGTGGAGCATAACATTCGGGTACTTCAGACTAAAACTCACAGATAATCGGTCCCTAACAGATATCAGATCCACTATACTTTACTACATACGTAAGGTGTATTTTATTACAACACTGCTACACGATTTTATTTTTATGTTGGCATTTTCAATTTATTTAAATAAATTACAATGATGCCCTGATCACTGTAATGTAAATAAATAATAGTGAATACATACCGTACATCTAACAAATAGCATTTAATTCTAAATACACGACCAATGACTGAACTGATTCTTTTGTGGGCCAGAAGAAAATCTTGGTTGCCAGTCTTTGATCTCTGAATCTACCATACTGCTAGACCCAGGGGTTCTACTTACTATAAAAATCCATCTGGAGTAGTCATTTGGCTATTATTTCTAAATGGTAGGCACCTATTGGAAAGATAGATTATATGGAGAGAGGGAGGCTCCAAGTGTGCCAGCAGGTGAGACACAAGGGCGTACTGCTTGTCTTTGACGCACAGGTGGATGGCAAGCAAGAATAGACCTTACTCAACAAATAGAGTATTGGTGTGCAAGGAATTTCCAAAATATTTTCCCAGAGTTAATTAATTAAAAAGAAAAAAAGGCATTTTTATGCTCTCATTCATACAATAGGAACTAATAGACAAAATAGGGATTTGTAAACACTATAAATTATCACATTATCATTGTAATCACATAAAATAAACTTTTACAGATCTAAAAAGCATACGTTTTAGGAAATGGGAATAAAAAATACATTTAGGGCAAAATCTACCAACCCTTACCTTTGAAACAGTTTTTAGTTAGCCTACACTGAAGTCCAACTAATCAAAAAACCTTTAGATTTAGCTAAACAAAATCTTAGCCCTATTATATAGGGTTAGTTATGTACACAACATAGTGGCAAATCCACTAAACAACAAAAGGTGTTTGGAAACTGTAACGATACTGATTTGGACCACTCTCATATATTTAAAAAGTTTTGGATGAAGGTATTTTTCTTCAATAAATTGTGTGTAGATTATCCTTTTAAGACTTCATCCATGAAGAATCACGCGCTTTTCAGAAATAATGTAAAAGGATTGCACCATTAAAATTTATTTTTTATTTCAAAATTTAACTCCGTAGTATTTACCAAACAAGCAAGAAACGTTAGTTTACTATACCCAATAGGAAGCTAGCCTTCATGACACCTGTCGCAGGAACGCTTTCAATTCGTTGGTTTTGACACTGGTCACGAGAGGTCCAAGGGGCAAGGGGTATGTTATATATAAGCTGCTTTGTGCGTATTAATATATAGAGTAGTCACATAAATCTACAGAGTGCCGGTGACATAAACCTAGAGAACGTGTAATATCACTACAGTACACAATCTGTAGCTCAAGTAAAATTTTATAATTTTACGTAATATCTTTGTACCAAAGATAAAATTACTTCAATAAATCGTGTGCAACATTAACAGTTGTATTTATTCAAGTAAAATATTGTAACAATTAGCACTCGATTACGGGGCTATGATAACCAATTATCTCACAATCAATTCAAGAAAGTTGTAATTGGCTCCCAATCTCAGGGCAATTACATCTCAAATAAACCCATTTTAATTGGCGCTCGATCACGGGGCATAAAAAGCAATTACATCTCAATAATAACGAAACGTTATCAAACTTAATGCCCAAACTGCACATATAGTTTGGTTGAACCAAACGGAAGACAAAATCCTTATACACCTACATCCTGCAAAGTAAGCTAATCCCGTTAAATTTGGTTCAAAGTTTTGGCGTACAGCACCAACAGAGAAACACTGTGCAAGCATGCGTGTACAAGTTGCATAGGAGTTAGACATACAGCACTGAACACCTTGGAGTACAGCAGCAGAACATACAATTAATAGTAAACAACACACCAGTCCATTTAGAAATGCGAATACCTTCTGGGGGTCATCATTAACGGTCCTAGATCACAGCGAGTGCTTGAAACGACCACCCCTGACCTTCACTGCAGAGCCTCATTATATTCAGCAGTGACTGATGCACTCGTTCGAAGATATCTGGGATAACTCACACATTTCCCACTGCAATTGCGAGTCTTTCTACCAAATCATCCTCACTAATAACCGAGGTCTCATACCATTACTGCATGTGCAGTGCCGCGTACCTAATTCCTATGCAACTTGTTGTGCAAGCATGTTTTCACAGCTTTGCTCTCCTGGCGAAGTATGCCGAAACTTTGAATACAATTTAATGGTATTAGCTTACTTTGCCAAATGGAAGTGTAAAAGGATTTTGTCTTTTTTTTGGTTCAAACAAATGATATGTGCAGTTTGGTCATTGAGTTATCGAACAACCTGTATAGACACACAGCATGCTGTTAGGTCTAAAGTTCATTAAAACCTTTGATGCACAAACTAGAAGTACTTAACTGAACTTTAACCAAACAAGAATATTTAATTCTCTTTTTAAATATAGGGCCTGCTAAATAGTGTGTACAAATCAAACTTGTCAAAAACAGATCTAAAATGTGCATCGTTTGTCGAACTGAGTGACTGATCTATCAGGTCTGGGGTTTATTCCTAATCATATTTTAAATGCTGTTTGTCAAAGTTGATTTAAAATTTATCATCGCAATATTTTTCATATCAGTTCACTTGGGAATTGAAATTCAAATCTTGGTAGCCTACATATATTATTAGTATGACACTATTTGAACATTTATATTTTAGTTGGTAATTTTTTTGTCATGAAGTTTCATAATTGTAGAATACAAAATGTTTTTCTTAAGAGTTGAAGTGATGTCCAAGTTATCAAAGCTTTGAACAATCCTAGTAAACTGTTTTTTTACTATACCTACACATCTTATTGCGTTTGTTCCTTATATAAACACAGAGGATAAACCCACAAACCTATAGAAGATTAATTTCAAAAGTTCACATTTAAAACACTTTCGATGAAAAAGGATAGGATGTGTTCCAAAAATCACATTGACTTTTGGGCTTAAAGTGTAAAATTTTTAACATATAATTTTTTTGGAATAAATATATTCCTGCTCAATTATCTTCCTTTCAATATGTAATGAATCCAGCTATTTAGTGGCATTCTTCCCCTTGATTTACTTATTAATATCTATTATAATGAAAAATAAGGATTTGAAACAAACTTTTTTATTATCTGAAAAATACACATACAAGCATGTATAAAATAAACTTATGAAACACAAAAGTATCTTAAATTCACTAAAATACATAATAAATAAAAGTAACACCAGTTTCCAAATCATAAATTTATCCATATTATTACAATTTCATTCAGATGGTAAATTTCAAATTGTCTTGACTAGTTTATTATAGGATCCCAAATATATATATATTTATTAAAAAATGTAATGTTCGAAAACAAAATTGTTGGCAGTTTTATCAGACCTTAAAATATCATACAAGCCTCTTTCACTACCTTGAGTGTTTTCACTTAGTAACAATGTGATTGTAGAGTTTGTTTGAGTGAATTGCTCAAGATCTTTGATAAATCATTACCTACTCTCAACTTTAAAAAAAAAAAACCCACCCAAGAACTACTTTTAAGTGTGTAATTTCCCATAAAGTTTAACATGATTTAGATTTGAAGATGTTTTATTAATTAGAGAGTGGCTCGTTAGTGATTAAATACAGTAGTTTCAATACAAACAAAACTTTACATGTAAATATTTTAAGACCCTAAACACACATTAATTATATATCTTATATCATTCAAAGTTTAGAAATATTGTGATGACTAAAGATACATTTTAAGAACACTTATGTAAACCTTAATTAAATAAGAATTCATATGTAAAATGTTTTGTTGTGAACTGACATTAAATCTACACTTTTAAATATAGTCAAACTTTACTAACTCAAGATTTTGTCTGTCCTCTTGTGAAAACCTTCCTAGTTCAAAAATAGAACTTTACTTGAAGTTTATGCAAGATGTCCAGGAGCATAATTTTATCTCTATAATTCGAATTTAGAAAAAAACAGACACAAGTTGAAGATTACCTCTAAAATTCATTTGATGATCCTCCCTCGAGATATTGTTTATCGGTCAAGTGGATGATTTATCCAGTCACTTATTTTTTATGAGCTTGTGTATGTCGCATTAATTTACATTATGTTTCGAGAATAGTGGTCCATGAAAGTGATTGGTTCAAGAAGGAAGACGTTGATGATGAATTTGGAATTCCCATTAGTACACTTTCAAGAATTCTGAAAAATGAAGGTGACGTGCAGAATTTCTATGCAGGTAACTTATATTGTTAGAGAAAGAGAGCTACTGAATATCCTGATCTTTAAGAGTGCTTATTAAACCGGTTCAAACCTTGTAGGGACAGCAACGTTAGCGTAGGAGGGGCAATAACAAAAGGAAAAGCCTAGGCTTTTGCTATATCATTTGATCATTAAAACTTTAGGGCCACAAATTAAAAAAATTCATATTGCTTTTCAAAAAGTGAATGATTTTATTTGAAGTTGGAGGAAAACTGAGTTGAAGGACTGTTGAAAGATTATTAACCCCACAATGTGTTTAATGTGGATGAGACTGCATTGTTCTACAAATGCCTTACTGACAAAACAATGACATTCAAAAAAGAAAAATGTCACCTTTTTATTAGCTGCAAATACGAAAGAAAATGAAAATCTCAAGCCTTTATACAAAATGAAATAAAAAAAGGTCAGGGCATTTTGAGGTTTGTAATTCCTTTCCTTTAAAATTATGCTGCCAAAAATGGCATGTATGAACGCTCAACTATTAGCACAGTGCTGGTCAAGCAAATAAAAAAAGATAAGCATAAAACTCTTTAGTTCATAGACAAATGCATGTCACATAATATCCACCACTACAATTTCTGCCGCCAAACACATAAAATGCAACCTTTGGATCAAGGAATAATTAAAAATTTTAAAAACCCTGTACATGAGCTAATAAAGGGTGAGATGGTCACGTGATTGGATGGAAAAGGAAATAGTCCAAAGAGTGGCAAGAGAAAATAACAGCAAGTGTGAATGGAAGGAGAAGAATGGTGGAAAGACAGAACTGAGCCAGCCACAGGCTGGAACCAGTTCATTATGATGTAGAAGTACATGGCCTAGATTCATCCAAGGTGGGCGAGTTGTACAAATGTGTTGAGACCAGATAATTTACACAATGTACAAAATAATATATAGGCATAAAGTACTATATATGTTCCTTGTGTTTTGAAAAAAAATAATTAGCAGATTATTACTAAAACCTCTGACCTTACAATTAAAGAGCTCCAAGATAATCCTATTCTGCCTAAAATATTTTCATTTGTCTTTGCCAGGAAATGGAAACTTATAACAGATAGTGATTGAAAGAAAAAAGAACTTGAAATTATTCTGTGCTCCCTATCGCAAATAAATTAATGCGGCAATTCACACACTCAACAGTTAAGTAAATGGAAGATAGATGTGGATATTTAAAGTATTTACTGATTTGTGAATTTAAAAAGAACCCCCAAAAAATGTGTTATTAAGAGTATGGTTTTTAAAGGCATGGTGAATTAGATCTTCAAAAGGATTAAATTATTTTTCTCTGTTAAAAATGGGTTTGAATATATAAGAGCAATGGTACACAATCAGGGTAGCAATTTTTTTCTTAATCCAAAGTTTCCTGTGTTTTTTCAGACAGTTAAGAGAGTAAATACAAAGGTGTGAAATCAAGTATTATGATATTGTCTATTGTGTATTCATTCCATGTGTTCAGTATGGTTTGACTCTCAACCGATTAATGTTTCCGAGCGGAGGAAGGTGGTAGGAGACATCGGTTTAAATAAGCATACTTGGATCGTGGGTTCAGTTTTTCTTCCATGCAAATGTCTACTTTGTAATGCTTGAAAATTAATGTGCCATATCCTCAAATATTCCAGGTTTTTAGGGTGAAATTTGATTATTTTCCCCCTAGTTTTTCTTAAACACAATTTTTTCCCCCAGTTTTTTGTGTTTATAAGGTGCATGGAGGGGCAACCCTAACAACACACATCTAGTGTTAGAACTTCAGTTAAAAACTCCTCGGCTTCAAGATTTGGACAAACCAAAAACTTTTTATTTTATTTTACTTCACAAACAAGATAAATACCAAATGCACTATAGTAATTTATTTTGTACTGGCTAAATAACTAATTAAAAAAAAGTCACATGCAAAAATTGATTTAAATAATAGTAGATTAACAACACAATACAATATGCAACTATACCAAGAGCCAGGCATTTAATTTCAAGTCTATAGTAAACTAACATTAAGTGACTCGAATGATGACCATAAAAGCATAAAATAATTTAACATTTTCACTAACACTTAATTTTTTACAATCAATATTTTGAGTTTATAAGTTTATACATAAAACATTTTGAAGTACAAATAAACGCTTTATACTTTTAATGAAGAACTTTTTTTTAGTAAAGTGTTATATTTTTTATTGGTTAATCAATTTACCCCAGTTTATCAATTAAATGTGATTTCTCAAATTAAGTATAATGATTTGGACATAGTTAACAAATTACAATAATTGTTATATTCTCTACCCAAAATAAAATATATAAAACTTAATAAATCAAGCAATGATTATATTTTAAAGTAAATCCATATGGATCAAGTCAAAATGCCATTAATTCTCTTATCCATATTACAAGCGTACAATATAATAAATTTAATTATTGCCTAATGGCTTGAAAATGTATATTAAGACAGTGTAGAAGCAAATGAAGAAAGAAGTTTGTTCCTATTTATCCTTTCAGGTTGTCTTCCATCACACTCAGCTCCTTTGCATTATTTTACAGTGTTTCTACACTGTCTTATTATATAAAACATACAATATAGTTATTTTAATTTGATGAAGGTTAAAGCTAGCAACTTTTAATGGCAAGTAGTCATTTATACACCAAAAGAATGATTCAACAATAGAGGTGCTAGATGTATGTAAGGCACTTAATAATAGCACAGTGATTATATTAGTTGGACAAATAAATAAATTATGCATTATATAAAGCTTCTAATAAAAGATCAACACAAACAAATAAATACAGGTCTATATAATAGAGGTATAACAATACAAATTAAATAATACAACAGTTGTGGTAAAAAAACATCTTCTGAGTATATGAATTTAGTTTTAAGATTAAGAGCAGCACAAAACAAGCTTTGGTAGGACCAAAGTGAAATACTTAAACAGTACATTATACTATACATATGAAATACAGGAAAGGAGATAATTATTTGTATGGAAGCAGGTACAGGAAAGAGAGGGGGCAAATTATTTGTGCAAAAAAAGTCACAGAAGAGAGAGAACAAATTTTAACTTTCACCCCCCTTTCCTGGTCCCTTTCTCCTGTATAATATTATGTACATTTAAGAGTTCAAAAAAGGTTTTACTAAACTCTAGTGGATGTCAAAAGTAAACTACTAATTCTTAACAGTTTATTCAAATATTGGCTAAATAAAACATATCAAGCACGGTTTTTTAAATATTCAAGTGCATAATAATGAGTAATAAGGTGTAGCCAAGTGGTAATATAATGAAATACAAATGGCACCGAAATCCATGTTGGTAAAATGTTGTGTCCACTATACATTGACTAAATAGTCGCATTAAAAAAAAAATCAAAGGCACAAACCATTAAAAAAGGTGTATGGATGAAAAAAATGTTTATGGCAAGATTTTGGGTGATAATCTTATTTATAAGGATGGTTAAAAAAAAAGTAGGAGTTACAAGGACTTGCCGAAACTATAGACTACCTTACTTTTGCACCATATTAAGACACTCAGTTGCAATAGGAATTTGAACTAGTCATTAAAGATTTGGTTAGTCAAATTCAGAAACAAATGATGTATCAACAATGTATATCACACTATAGGCCATTTTAATAGGCTAATCACATATAAGCACATGCGTGACAGTTGAACTACTTTTAAAAAGTTCATTAAGATTTTGAAAATACATTCTTTTGATAGCTTATAAAAATATTGCATTTCTCTGACCATGTGGCCTCTCATGGTATGTGCCATTTGAGCATGAACAGAAAACTTTGTAAAATAAACACCTGGTGAAGATGTATTTTTATTAAAGCACACAACAACATTTCAGGGATAAAATAAGCTACATATCAAGTGGATACTTTCTAATTATCTCAATGTTCAATAAAGTTCAGCAAAAGTAGACACGATACTTTTTCCTGGACATGTCAGTCAGTCACTTATTAAGTAGCACTTTGCTATATTAAGTCAATCAACATTATTTTGAAAACTCTTGTGAGCAATGAGATAATATAACTACTACAAACCTAATGTTAGATTGTTACTGTGAAGATCTGTGGTATTTATCACTATCACACAGCTTTATTATTTTTAATTACATTATAATGTTTTGTTCTTTTTTCATAAATAATACCTAATTATTACAGCTAGAGCCTTATCACTATAGTTTTGTACTTTAATTACAGAACAGCTTTGGTTTCATAACAAGTTCAAAGCTTAGGATCTTTGCTTGGTAAATTATCGAAGAACAGCATCAAGATTAATAAAAACGTATAGCTGGCACAATTCATACATTTGCAGTGTGAATGGTTTTTTATTTTGAAAGAACACTGTTGGTCGCTGCTGTCAAGATCCTATACATATTATCACGCCGCTAGTGTTTGTTCTCTCTCAACACAAGCCTTGTGATGTGTGAAACTAGAAGAGTCGTCACTTGGAGACAAAGCTCCCATGTACTCGGAACCTATACAGGCAGGTGTACTCCAAATGTCCATGGTTTGAGTCCACCTTTAATTCCACTATATTGAAGGGTGGTGCGTTGGTGCTCTGAAACAAACATGGGTGTAACATGAGTGGTTCAGATAGAAAAAATTTTTAACACCTAGGTTATGAATGGACTATTCTAAGTGACAAGGGTAGTGCTTTATTTAAATTGAACTTTTAATAACCTGCGCAGCAGATGACTATCAAAGTGTGTTGATTCATGGTTTTAATGAAATTTAATATTTTAGGGATGGCCACTCCAGCTTTAGAATAAAATGCCAGCAAATTTCCAGACTTTCCTGGCAAAAAATAAATAAAAAATCTCACCAGTAAAAGTATGAGACACTAAAACCACTTTAACTTGTATCACTTATAATTATGTCAGTTAATTTGTCTATCGTTAGGCAAGAGAGTGATGTTTTTATTGCACTTCTAACATTTTCCTGAATATGTTAACTGAGGGATTGGACAATAATTTGACTAGTTTTATTTCAGTATGAGAATAATTAAATTTACCATTAATGTTACTGCCTGGGAACATTCTTGGAACTAATTTGGTAAAATCATCACTTAATTTTATTGGAGGGTTATTTTCACACATATAATTTGACCATTGTAGCTCTGCATCAATCACATTAATTTGTTTGTTTAAAAATGTGTCAGTGAAGAAATTTGTTCTACACGTTCCATTGTGTGATAATCATAAGGATATTGGTAAATTCCACCTCTAATAGATAAGATAGGATGAACATGAAAAAGAAAAGTGGAAGTAGAGAGGGTTTAATGAGAAGAGGACAGCAGGTGGAGTTGTTATATTGATGCGTAAGAGACCTGCTATGGGGAAGGGAACTCCGCTTTAAGTGTAAGGACATGGTGTACTTTGTCAAATAAGAAGCCTAAACATGGACATTGAATATAAGAGAGACTAGGAAAGTGGTGACCCGGCCACAGGCTAGAAACAGCTGTTGAGGATGATGGTGAGTGAATATTTACCTGAACGTTGAAGAATTGCAGACTAGTGCTGTTCTGTAAGTACATGTATGTCCCCAGCTTTAGAGGATCCATGTCATTCTCGTGAGACAATCCCTGTAACAAACAACCCACACTTTAAATATGATTCCTTTAAATTCTCACAGTCTTTATCTAACAGTCTTATTTCAAACTGGGAGCAGGCAAAGTGATAGACAACAAAGTGGCCGACACGAGAGGACAAAGTGGTAGACAGCCAACTGCTAGACACGAAGAAATGACGTGGACCAAGTGATCGACAGCCAACCGGTAGACAAAATGAAAACAATTATTTGGAAGGCTGGGTGGGTCAAGTGGTCGACATGACTTGGACCAACTGCTAGAAAAGCTCATGTATAGGAGTACAAAGTGATAGACAACCAAGCGGTCGACACAAGAGTACCAACTGCTCGACAAACTTTGATATCATCCAGTTAAGAGTGGGCTAAGTGACGGAACAGTTAATTTAATACACGATTGTCCTTATTTACACTTAAATAGTCCCCCCCCAACGCGTCAGCTTAACCTTACACTTCTTGACATATTTTTTGTAGGGTTTGCTAAAGTAAAAATGTAAATGAAAATAACTCGAACTAATGATGACCTTATAAAAGAATATCATGAATTGAACAGTCGTAAATAATTCTGCAACGCTGGCCGCAACCTTGAAGAACAGTGAGAGCTGGTCCACACGTATGGACTATCTTATTTTTATATTAATAGATTAGAGGTGAGGAGGGTATAATTTAGAGAAAATATACCCGCTTTTGCATGAAGAAAGAGTTGAAAACCATTGAGTAA
>CABFWB010000145.1:159312-198658 GCA_902151455.1 Timema bartmani | reverse complement strand
ATTCAATGTGGTGAATCAATGTTAACCTTATGGGAGAAAGTGGTCCAGAACTGTCATTTCAACCACTACAACCATGATTATAGCGTTGTTAGTTTTGAAATATCTTGTCTGTTACTTGAGCCACTATTGACTGGATTCATCTCGATGTTTGGCAAGCAATTCGGTCGCTTGGCTGTCTATCACTTTGTCCTCTTATATGGGAGCTTGTCTATCACATGATCCAACTCGTGTCGATCACTTGGTCCACGTCGTTTCTGGGTGTCTAGCAGTTGGTCTGTTTACAGATTTGTTCTCTCGTGTCGACCGCTTGGTTGTCTATCACTTTGTACCCCTATACATGAGCTTGTCTAGCAGTTGGTCCAAGTCGTGTCGGCCACTTGACCCACCCAGCCATCCAAATAATTTTTTATAGCTTGTCGAGCAGTTTGTTGTCTAGCAGTTTGTATGGTGCCTTTCAAACTATATACTTTTTAGAGAGAAAATACCATCAGAATTAAATCAGCTGCCATACATTTTAAAATAATACTGTATTGACACAAAAATAGGCCGCACTTTTGCCCTAAAAGATTCTTTATAAAACCAAAATGCAGACTATAATTGTACCCTTAGCTAATACGTAACAAATGTTGTACCTTTTAGGATTTTAGGTGCATGATTATATGGATCGATATACACAGTAATTTTGATTGAGCATGCCAAAATGAAAAGGGTGGAAATTGGTGCTATATAGCTACTATATTGGTATGATTGTATTACCGCATTGGCCCGAAAATAAGCCGCAATTTTTTCAAAGAAACGGCTCTCATAAAACTCTAATGCAGCCTATAATCGCACTCTTAGATAATACACATTCAATTTTGTACCTATAGGATACACATGTTAAATCGATATATATCGAAATTAATAGCCACCGCTTTTTAAAAAATAGATGAACCCTGATAGTTGGCAAAATTATTTAAAAATAGATGAGTGAACCATGTCAGTTGGCAAAGTTATTTAAAAATAGATGAAGAATGACTATCTTATTTGTATGTACAATATTTGAGCCATAATGGCTGCCAAGATAAAATTAGTTTCTTCAGCACATTCTGTCGGCAATATATCCTTTTGGCAAAGGGAGCTTAAATATTTCGAGTTAGATTTTGTTTTGGTATGTTGGTCAACATTTATTCAATTGTGAGAACAATAATTTAGTTGTGCGATGAATAATTTTTCGTTCCTCTCAAAATGTCTCATTGTTAGCCTATTTTTTTCAGTGGCATTATTTTTTAAATTTCCAAGTGATCTCATTTTTAGTATGAATAACTTACCTTTGTTTTCTAGGCGATTTAATTTTGAGTATGAATAACTTACATTTTTATTTCCAAGTGACATCATTTTAAGTGTAAATAGTGTGGATTTTTCTCTGAAAGTGATTTTATATATTTAAGTAACCTAATTTTAAGTGTAGGCACCTACTAATAAATAATGGCATAGCTCTTTAATAGCCTACTTACCTCACTTTTAAAGTTAGAATGAAATTGATGTATTATCACATTGTAGATAATGATTAAAAATTATCTCTAAGCAATGAGTAAAACTTGGTTATAGTAACAAATATAAAATCTTAGTACAAGACATGTAAATAATTTAATTTTCATATATGAGTATTTTTTTCCCTTTCAAAGTGATCATAGTTTTAGGATGCAGCTTATTTTGGTGTCAATACTACACACCAGGAAAACATTTCCCTCATAGTCATGTGTTGCCAACTGGAACTGCACACCACTATTATGAAGGATTTTTAATGTTTAGCAAATCATCCCATAAGCCAGGAAAGTGTTTCGGGACACTCGAACCAACTATTGTTACCAGGTGAACAAGGTACTCACCCACACAGAGAAGTCTTTGGGCGCAGAGTCAATTCTGCCTTGAATAGCGAGTGATCGTGGGATGTGCTCCATGGTGAAGCTTGATATGTGGATAAGTGCAGCCAGTTGGATGACCACAGAGCCTTGGGAGCCTCGGAATGCCCAACACTCCCCAGGACTCATCCCAGGCTGCGCACAAAAACACTTTTACAATAGAGAGAAATCAGCATTTATATATGACCAATACAGGAGAGTAGGTGGACGACAGGAACATTAAACAAGTAAACCTGGGCAGTGTTAGATAATTAAAAGCACCTACTTTTATGATCACACTCGGAGAGTTGGTGGAGGACAGGAAGGGCACAGGAATGTTGAACACGTAGACCCGGGAAGTGTCTGAAAAGTACACCTCTGTGCAGCGCGTACTGAGGATACTCCCTCCTGGACACACACAAAAGTTAAATTAATTTTACATTCTATTTAGAGTATTTAAGGTAAACAAGATATTACAGGAAGCAAGAGAAAGATGTAATGAGGATGGAAAAGAATCCAAAAGAAAGTAATGAAAGGAAAATAATGGCTGAAGGAAAGATGATGGAGGCATTTCACTAAACTGATCCAGCCAAAGGCTGGAAATAGTTGAAGAGGTTCCCCTAAAAATGTTCCAAATGACAAAATCTCTGTTAAGTTATGTTTCAGTGAAAAAAGTTCCTTTTTTAATCTGGTCTGTCATGTTACATCAAGTGGTACCATCTGTAGACTGATTTTTAAACTACTTTGTATAAAGAGTTCTGAGCAATAATGTTTTTTTATTAAAGTCATTAGCATAACTTTTCCCCACTTTCCTGAAAGATTTGTCAAATATCAGTTGAAAGATTTTTTTTAGAGGGACCCCTTCAGTGAGGAGTGGATTCTACTAGTAATTCCATCACTGTTTTTCTTATTATCATTGTAAACCAATGTGGCTGCATTTTCTTTAAGTTAGCCTCCCAACCACTACATCCTGGAATAAATCACTTAACGCCTGTGTGTTGAAAGTACCAATAAAAAGTTATATATATATATATAATACGTCTTACTATACAATATTTATACAAGATTTTTATAAAGATATTTTATTTTTGTACTATTTTTACACCGCTTGTAAGTATTTAAATATACACTTTTTTGTTTTTCTGGTAATAAACAAATCTTATAAAACCAAATAAGTTGTATTTTCATTTTATCATTATTACATTTCCTTCTTGGATTTTAGATGGAAGCCATAATTTTTAATTCAAAGTTTCCCAAAAAATCACAAAAGCTGTAGAATATTTTGTACTGCTGGCAGTATCATAAAATTGTTGAAGGCAGAGTGTTTGACTTGACAGCTGATGGAATTTTCATCAATTGTATTGAGATATTACCTGAAGACTCCAAAGCGTAGTCCACTTGGCCAGTTTTGTCAGCATCGTAAATGCTCAGAGCTTCTCTGACAATATGACGGACCTGATCTACAGACAGCCCCATGTTGTCGCCAGAATCCGATGAAGATAATATTGGGGAAAAGGTCGACTGCTGCCGTAGAAACTCAGAATGTATCTTATCCGACACAGTGTTTGCGATGAAGCTTCTCATAGATTGCTCATTAGCTAGAAGAAAAGTTTGAAAGGTTTATTTGAAAAATGGGTAGAGGGGTGCGAGGTAGTAAATCTTACCTACCTCTTTGTTCCTCATGATAATGCATTTATGATTAGTTTGATATTAAGGAATTGAGATTTTGACAAATAATCATGATTATCAATTATTTCAAAACCCTAGTACTAGGTCATCCTGGTTTTTTACAATTATCAGTTGGGGTCTGATACTGTCATAAATAGCAAGTCTTAGTCATAAAAAAAAGTTCTAAATAGAGACTAAAAGTTACAGGTTGTTTCAAGCAAAACTAGCACTACATGTACAAATGATCTGAAAACTGGTACTAATTTGCTAACATACCTTTTCACAAAATTGTACCTTAATAAACACCGCTTAAAAAGCTTAGTTAGTTATCAAATGGATTATTAGTGTAAGAAATGTGTGCTAAAGGAAAACAACAAGAACAGTAATTTTTTCAAAACCATTTGTGTGGCATGTGGATGAACAAAATCGCCATGTTCTAAGTAAGTCAGATTAAAGGACCAAAATATTCTATATATAATGTATAGTACATATTAAATTCTTCCCTGTGGATTATTTTTAATTTGTATTACTTTAAATGTAAAATGAATGTGGTTTGTTTTTGTATAGGTTGGTTTAATCATACCTTGCCTTATTTTATATGTTACTTTATTAATTTGGACTTTCATTAAGCCAGATAACTTCAAGCTCCAATTAGTCCGTATTAGTGTCTACTGTTAATCTCTTAGAGTTCTTTTCCACGAGTGTATTTAGCAGCACTGCTTGACGATACCTTGTTTTAAATGGTTGTGTTTCAACGAGCGTGTGCAGTTGAATTTGCAGGACTGCCAGTGTAGATACATTAAATTAAATGGTCCCGTTTCCACAGACGGCAGAAAAAAGCGCGACTCTTTCAAAACAGAACCATGTGTTGTTGAGCTAGTCTAATAATTACAATATTATTTATTATTATAGAATGTCATCAAGATTATGTAAGTCATTTGCAGAAAGTTTATTCCAAATTCAAGTATTACGTAAATAAATACCTTAGGGGGGAGGGGAGGTCAGAACAATGCTTATGTAATACAGAGAGAGCCAGGAAAGAATGGGGGAGGGTGAATCACGAGTAAATTAAAAAATATATTATAATGCTAAAAAAAATTAATTTTTACCAGTTTAATACAATAAATGTAGATTTAATGTACAACAAAGTTTATTGCAAATTATTGTGAACCATTAATTTACAAGTCTCGTTAATAACTACCAGCAATTTATATAATACATAAAAAATTATGTTAATTCCTGTTAGAAGGACGGAGAAAAAGAGGGGGTGGGTCCCAAATGGCCAAAAATATTATTTTATTACTGAAATCTTTGAAGAAAACATGGGTTTAATATTGGCAGTGTGACAGCAGCGTATCTTTCTCACTGTGTTATTTCAATACAATAATATTGTTTCTAGTAGTTCTATGAATGTCCAACAGATGTCAGAGAAATCCAGTTTCTTTTAGATATGGTTTTATTATTCTCTAATAGATGTCTAGAATAATGTGAGCTCTGACATCCCTGTCAATATCCTTTATTAGCGACAAATTATAGTGTTTATTACTTCTACTTTATCTA
Organism: Timema bartmani; assembly: GCA_902151455.1. Classification (NCBI taxonomy): domain Eukaryota; kingdom Metazoa; phylum Arthropoda; class Insecta; order Phasmatodea; family Timematidae; genus Timema; species Timema bartmani. The sequence goes on along the minus strand of CABFWB010000145.1, from coordinate 193,547 downwards.
TGATTGTTTATTCACTTTGTTTTTTAACATTGAAACTTTTATATATTTTATAAACTTAAGTGTTTTAAACTTTTTTATACACGAGTTATACATTTTATAGAATTGTGGTTTCTAATCTAGTGAATGTTATAAAATGTTTATGGTAATTGTTTACAACGCATCGAAAATTGGAATTTTTGAAAAAACATCCAANAGAGTGTTTACGGTATTCTGTTCAACACATCGAAAATTGAAATTTTTGAAAAAAACATTCAAAATAATGGGTAATTATTTTTTTGTATATTTTTTGCATTTTGTAATAGGTTTTTACATTATAATTTAAAATAAAAAAAATAGTCATTTTTGAAAAAAAAAAAAACATTGATAAATTGGTCGGCTAATGGGTTAAAGGAAAGCCTATTTTCACTTTTTGACATATATTTTGTATAAATATATGTCAAAAAGGTGCAGGAAAGAGGGATAGGGGCATTTAAAAGGGAACAGATACAATATGGCTTTTACTATCAAAAGAGGAACAGCGTTAATATTTTACACGGCTGATAGCGAAATAATTGGGATAGTGGGTTAGTGTGTCGTCCAAATGTTACCACTCTGCTGTATTTTTTCCGTGTGCCGCCCATTTGTGAGGTTGGCCACACTGACTTCCAGCTTATCCAGGGCATCTGAAGTGCTCTGGATCCAGGACCGCACATTTTGTTCAGTGTTGACTAACGACTCTTGCACGAACAGGGACACATGATCACGAATGTCTGCAATCGGGATGATAGGAGGAGGCCGGTCACAGCACCGTTTCAAGCTGCGAGTCAGATGGAGTTGCTGCGCCTGGTGGGGACCCAAAGTTAAGTAAGACATGCATTAAAACCAAACTCATGGTAATAAACAGTGCCCACATTTTGGTGACATGTCGTATATTTATTTTGTTTTTCATCACGTCTTACTACCTGTTTAGGTTACATACTCATATTTAATAATTATTATAATGAATAAGGACGAAGGAAGTATTTTAGATCTAATCTATCCACAGATGAGTGGAAGGAATGTGGGAAACCATTTAGGAAAAACCATCCTCAGTAGATCTAAAAATAATTCAAACTCTAATCTCCCCGTCATCACAAAGCCATTCTAGAATGATTGGGATGCCAGAGACCATTTGGCCATTGAAGTAGGTTTTATTTTTGTTCATAACATACAATGCTCATAAAAGCAGAGCCCTGCGTTTGTGGAGATCGCGATAATTCGCGAATGTTAGATATGGCATTTTTTCTTTCAGATGTTCAAATTTCAGGTTACCCTGATTGCAAATATATGCTCAGAATTGTCGCGATAATTCGCGAAATCGGCGTTTTGGCGCGATATTCGCGATTTTAAACGATGTCCGCGATAATCGCGATTTTCGGCATTCGGCATGTTGCAGTTTGGTGATGTTGAGTAGTTATTTTGTATTTTTCTAGCCTAAATTGAGATTTAAAAATATAGTCACAATTTTTGTGAAGTAACAAGATGATTTTTGTGTAATATTTTGTCTTTGTGACTTGTACATACTTTTCCTGGACCAGCTGCCGCTAAATCTTACTTTTTTAATAAGTTGACAGCACATTTTTTTGTGGACTAGTGTTTTTTTTACCGTTTTGTCCAAACAAAATGTAATTTTTGGTTTTCACTTCAATCTGTTTAGTTTACCTGTTTCAAACATTGTCCTGGAAGTCTAGTTTTAACCCAACAAAGTCACCTTAATCACGAAAGTTTGGTAAAAACCACTTTTTTAACGCTTTTGCCTTAATTCAAAAATTTCGTCGCAAAAATAGTATTTTTGTAATTCACCGCTTATTCACCGCTTTTGGGAAACTTAAAAACAAAATTGGGCTTTTTTATTCACCATAAAAGCAGGGCTCTGCTCATAAGTACATACATTCTATTCATGATCCCCTTGTCCTAAAAATGTATATTTTATAGGTAATTTTTTTGGTCATTTTAGAATTTAATTTTTCTTGGTCTGCATAATTTTTTACACCACTTTAAACCATTTTAGTAATTTCAATGCATTTGTGTTAAATACTATAAATATTTTATAAATGCATAAATGCTGCAACAAAAATTTTTTCATCACATAGTTGTCTGAATAAGATAATGTTAGGGCTGGGCCGATACACCCTTTTCCAGATATTGCTGATGCCAATATTGCCAATAACTAGGGCGTATTCGTATTCCAAGCTTCGAGCCGAGCTCGTCGCTTAAGATCTAAATCGAGATCGAAAGTTTTGTAGGCTTGTCATTTTCAAGCTTCCACTTGATGTACTTAATAATCTATTTTTAAAATGTAATAGTAAAATAGTAAGCATAGGTTATTTAAATTAGATAATATCGGCATTTCCACTTATAAATCATTCGGTTACTTAACAAATTGTTAAAAATTAATATCAATTTTCACATTAATAACGTAATAAAACTTCAAAACCACTTTCGCCCAGTAAATTTATTCAATATTTTTGTCCATTGTTAATTATACTTGAATGAAGTTGTTTACTTGTATTGCCATGATAAAGCAATGAAATAAAAATAGCTAATAAGATTAAATAAATGAATGATTTTTTAAAATATTTTTACCTGGTCCCTTTCTAAAATAATAATTTATGTTAAATTAAAAATGTAATATCAAGAATATATTATTATATTAAATGTTTTCAAACCTAAGATATTTAAAACTCGTAATAAATAATAAGTTTAGCTACAAAACTAACTCTAGTTTAGTTACTATTTAGTTATAGACTTATGTTAGTTAACCTGTTTAAAATCAATGTTGATCTTATTTATTGAAATACATATTTTACCAAACTTACCACATTTAAATTAAACAAGCATTTACTATTTCATATTGTTTGTTAGAAATATTATTTCAGCCATTTTATTTTTAATTTTAAAGTTTCAGCATCAACTTTTATAAGCAAAAACTGACTATCCTCGCCATTATCGGCCGATAAATCGGACCAGTTATCAGAATCGACCCTGCCCTAAATGTTGTCAATAAACTTTATATCCACTTTGCTGGTTATTGTAGGAAAATACATATTCCTGTTGAGACAGTGCAACTAGGCTGAAAAGATTAACGTTACTTCACTTGCTTTTATTTCTGTAGCAGATATTTGTAAATCACTGTTATATTTAGCAAAATGCGTGTTTGATTTAGTTGTGTGCATTTATTATGAGTTTTTATTAATATTTTCTTTATTCTTGGAAAATTCTAATATTTTAAAAAAATAATTAGGTTATTTATTGATAATTTTTAGGTTGCCAAAATCCAGGTCCTGGTAATAAATAACCCTGGTCTACTTAATGTGTGTGTGCGCATGCGCTCGTAAAATGTTTTAGAGTAACGATGGAGTAGAAGTTGTTGTGAGCAAACCTATAAGCTAGGAATGAGCCCTCTAATCCTTAAGAATATTTGAGAAAATTCCAGATTTGAGACTTAAATTCCTTGAAAAAATTCTTTAAAGTATTCATGTGAAATTTGTTTTAGAGCTCTAATACGTTTCATTGATGGTTCAAAACTATAATTATAGGATGAATTTAACATCCAGACCCCAAACCGATAATTTTAACATTTAGTTACTAATTCTATAATATTTATATTTCCTCTTTTGTCCATAATTTTTTTCCGAGATTCTGATTCGGGATTCAAAGGTAAAAAATTAGAGATTAGAATTCACGATTCACATTCCAGACTTGAAATTCATAAAATAGTGGATTTGACCCAACTCTAAAATAAAGCCAAACAAAAACATTTAAGTTACGTATTTCTGTTCGCATGTTCAATACAAAACTGTGCAGCTACACCGTCTATCTGTGCTTGAATCAATGTTGCCACCCCTCCAACCACTGTTTAAATATGTTTCCCCTTTGGGTTAGACATGATTGTAATAAATTTATAAGATTTGATTAGGCCTTATCTCTTTTTATGACTTCAATTGACTTGTTTTGTTTGGCTTCTAATAGTTGTAACTACCACCAGTGGTACATTTACTACAGTTTGGGAAATGCTGCTCTTAGATCATTCAACAACATTTATTGCTTTTTTTCTGAGTTGCAAAGTTCTGATTATACCACAGACTACTGATAAACCTGCATATCAGGTTGCTCTAGAAAATTTGCAAATAAATACAAACAAACAACGAACCTTTAGAAGACGGATCTGGGCCTCCAAGGACTGGGACTTTCTCCTTAAAAATACCGAATCGTGTCCTTGTTTCTGCTGCTTTATTTCTTCCTTTTCTTGGTACCCCTCCCAGCTATTCCAGTGAGAGGTGTATTGCTCCAACTGATCCTTCAAAATACTGAACTCTGCCAACAGCCGAGATACGCGCGGGTCCTCCAGTTTAATCTGCTAACAAGCAAACTAATTAGTTTTTGTTTTGACTGTACTTATTTTAACTCTCAAAGAGCTGTAGATGTAAACATCAGCTATATTGTAGAGACCCATTTAGGCCTGTCTCCTGCCTTTCCTTCACAGTACATTTTTCCCTACACAAACTCCAATACAGAATTATTGTTATAAGCTTAGTTTATTTTTGGGTCAATTATATATTTTGAATCACATCAATTAAACTAATGAAATGGGATGAAGAGAGCAGAATTTAGAGGAAATACACCCAAATTTGCATGGAGGGAGAGTGGAAAAATATTTAGGAAAATTCATCTTCAATCAGAATCTTCACTATTTTCCAAATACAAAATTCCCTGTGTTTTTCCTGTTTTACAGAAGTCATTCATATTCTTGCAGATATTTTGTAGAGTAATATGAAGGAAATACACTTTTTTTTAAAATTATTTATTTTTAAGTCCTGCCAAGGGTTTAAAGGAGGATGATTTGACCTTGATGGGAAAAGTTATGCAGATTTTCCCCACGCAAAGACCTACTATTTACAAATTGTATGTCCCAAATTCACAAATATTTCAATGACACATGAACACAGCTTCGATCCCCGTGTCCAGGTATCATTTTTGAATTTAATGAATATTATACAAGGGTGCAATAAATTTTGTCAAATAACTAAAACATTTGGTACTTAAATATTTTACTAGTTTGTAAGTAGCCTTACTATTTTAGAAATAACATCTTAAAATTTTTTTAATGAGTCAAGTTTAATTTGATAAAACTAGCCTAAAATGTACACTTTGTTTGACCTGAATGGTAGAAGTTTTACCTTGTCCAGTTACATTATGGCGGCACAGTGTAACCAAGGGGTTGGCAACCTTTTTGATATTGCAGGCCGTATGAGTGTGAACAAAATTTGGTGGGTTAGTTTGAAAAATATTGAGCAAAGAATTTCAACTTTATATTTGTCATATAGTAATTAGTATATTTTCATAGGCACAATTGTTTGTATACTAAATGTTTTGCGAACCAGATAAAATTAGTCGGCGGGATGGCGGCTACCGACCGCTGATGTGACCTATCAAGGTAAGAATGCTACCTTTCAGGGTAAACGCAGTGTACATAGCCTAATAAAATCAAGTTATTACATATTAAGATGGCTGCTAATTGAAATATCTTTTGAAAACTGCAAAAGAGGTGATGTGTATAGTCCTACGTTTTGTGTTTAAGTATTAAAAACCACAGGTGTTCATATCAAAATTATATCTAAATGCCAAAACTAAACTACTTCAGACCATTTTATTTTAAACCAAACGTTTGCTCCTTTCAAGTTCAAAGACTCTTGAGTCACCTCATAAGCAGTCTGTTGAGTCTTTAATTGCTCCCAAGAGAGCCCTGCTGGCATCTGTTCCCCTGCCAGGACTGTCTCAAGGCGATCATAAGTCTCTCCACCAGTAGCCAGAGCAGGTTCGCTGACCATCTGGCCTGCCATGTCTGTATCAAGTTGCTTGTAAGTTGTACTGCCAGAAGCAAGAAAAGGGACAGTGGGCAGCCAGCTCACCACATTGGCGGTCATATTACCAAGCACAGGGATCAGAGGCCACTCCTGCTTTGAGGTGAACAACCACCAACCTGCAGACATTACACAACACACATGCTATCTATAGTAGTTTCATTTAAACTTTGATAGTACAATTACTACAATAAGTTTGAAGTTGCTTTTTGACATATTTATAGAGATCATTTTTATAAGCACCAGAAACATGGACAATTAATGTAAGATAAACAAGGAAAGTGAAGGCCATGGGAATGAAGCTGTCCGGGAAAGAGTTGGGGTACAGGGAGTACATGAGATAGTAGAGGAAGCAAGACTGAACATGGAAGTAAGGTTGAAAAGGAGAGAATACCAAAGAGAAAGATAAAGTATGTAAAAAAAGACTGCAAGGAAGATCAATAGAGTGAATAATGAGAGCACTTAATGGAGGAATAATAGTAGCAGGATGGAGAAAGATGAACGTAGTTTACTAAATTGACTCGGCCATGGTCTGGAAACAGTTGATAATGTTCATGATTTTTCGGAGCATACATCATCTGTATTTACCTGTATAAAAGACTGGCAAATTGCTGTTAAAGGTCTAGATTTCAGCAACATTGACAGGATTCTGATGAAACTGTGATTCAATACTAGCCATCAAAAATGGCAGCTGCAGATCACATGACGCATGAATATACAAAAGTTGTTTTATTAAATTTTGTAACTGCCAAAAAGTTTTTTCCAACCAAAACCTAGTATTCAAAAAGATTTACTATTTCTAGAACAATGAGGCAAATGTGGAGTTGTGCCAAAGAATCTGCTTTGTATTAAAAAATATAACATTTTGCAATATAACAAATAAAATAATGCACAGCCTCGTGAAAAATATATTCTCAATACAACTTTTCTGGATTGCTCATTTGGCTTCACTTATTAATGAAAGCATATAACATCAATATTTAAATAAATTATTCAGAACTCTTGCTGGAAGTCAACTTTTTTTTCAACAATTTCAACGGAAAAAAAAGTGTTATGCAGGTTCTGAATTTATGAATTAACTTAGCTTAGCCTTAATGAGCAGTTTTTAACCCATTTAGTTTATAAAGTCACATTACTAGTGATATAGATTATTATTTTTACTGTTGGGTTAAACAAAACAGTTATTCAATGGCATCATTTAAATGAGTGGAATGAGGAAATTGATTTAGAGGAAGTGCACCTCCATTAGGGTGAAGTGGAAAAACAAATGAAAATAAAATATGAAAAAACACCTCCCATGCATTCAGCCGAGATTCAAACCTTGACCTCCTTGTCAACAGCGTAAACAAACCTTTTGGTTGACCAAATTATTTAGTACTGTATGAAACTATATCAAGATTTTTTTTTTTAAAAAGGTACAACTTAAAATAATAATTACCTTACGTGAAGGGGAAAGCTAATTTAAAATATATTTTTTCCTTGTCTGAGCATTCACAATTAAAGTAAAAATGTATGTGCAACCATATAACATAAAAACTTGACGGCATGAGGGATACAGAGAAGGATGAGAGATGTTTAGGTGTGTCAGTAGGCATGTGGGGATATTGAGAGCTTGTTAGATTGATGAATGGAGAAGGAGTTAAAGGATAAGAACAGTCCCACTCTTTTAAATTTAATTTCTCTTTTGGAAAAAGTGACCATATCAAGATGACAGAAGTGAAGAGATTGGCATTACAGCCCCAATGCCAAGCAAAGATCATACGTCATGCCACACTAATAACTCACCAGCAGAAACGGATGTTGACTCAGCCGCACTAGTATATCCGCCACACTTCAGCTGTGGCCTTTTTAATTTCATTCCTTCCTCTACTCTTTTATTGCCGTCTAGCTCTTATCTTCTAGAACGGCCTAACTTTACAAAAAATTACTACTAAACATTTTCAATTACCATCACAAATCAGGCATTTAAAAGAATTACAATGACCCAACATGTGATACACCGCTACAAAGTGCAGACCAATACAGGCCAAGGAAGTAGGTTTAGGCATCTGTGAGACCAGAGCTAGTCGTGGGAGTTGCATTACAACTTTTATTAATTTTAAATAACCATACCAACAAAGCTAAATATACCAAAAATAAGTAAATCAACTAAAAGCATTTGAATTATAGGTTAACACATTTATAATTCTACTACAAGACTTTTTCAGGATATTTAACTGTAATATTTTCAAGAAATATTAAATCGAGTATGTTTTAATCATAACGACACACTTGGAAATATGCTAATAGTTTTGAGTGTGTTGAAAATTATTTTTCAAAACTTTAGCATTTTATATTGAACTACTTTTCCAAAAATAGTTTGTCATCAAAAAGTAGATAAAGCAACTACCGTGACTGACAGTGGATACAACAAGGTTAGTGAATTGAGAGCAATCGAAGAAACAATGATTTTATTTACACTATTTGTGGTACCATCTTTCCTTCAACATTTAAAAATGAACAAATAACATGAAATGTCATTTTAAAATTTAGTCTCATCTCCTTGTATTAATACTCTCTCAATTATATCAAGGAGTCCTAATCAGACCTAACATCATACTTCAATTGTTTGTTCGACTGAACATTTAACATTTAACTTAGGCTCCTGATGAAGGGTTTGAATATTCAAAATAAGGTGTTTTCATGGCTGTTTAAAAGCAGGACTGTACTTAACCTAAAGCAATACACTTGAAAGTTTGACACCCTCAGACTTTTCAGATATGAGTGTTAAATCTAAATTGCTACAATGGGATTAGATTTTAGTTTTTATATAAAATGGTTTTCATTCCTGACCCCAGGCAAACCCCAGTAAAGTTATTCTTCCCTTTCCTCAGTTTATAAAATGTATAATGAAAAAATTCCATCTATGTACAACTTAACACATTAATTAACCTATGTGGAAATGCGTGTGAGAAATTGTTGGGTTTCTGAGATGAGGAGTTTATATTAATTATTATACCAGATCAGGAAGAATTATATTATACAAACAGAGAAAAGATTAAAGGGCCATGGTTAAAGAAACAAGACACATTAAAAATAAAAGTTGTATTTTGGAAAAAAAAATGCCTCATGCCTTGAAATTCTATAAAGATCAGTGAAGCGATAAGATGTAATCTTAGAGCTAATGGCAACCAAACAATTAAAACTTTACATTTTCAAATTTCTCTTTATTGAAAAGACCATCAAGGAAAAATTCAGTTGTTTTTTTTCAACTTTAAAATTACACACAATTTTTGTTTACTTTTGCTACAATATTGAACCACATACCACTCAAACCCAAATTGTAACAACCTAATAACGAATTAGATTAACACTTCAGAACCTTCTCTTTCCCCCCTTCATCGCCACCCCTAACTACTACCCCCGCCACCATACAAATGAGAAATTGTGATGTTAGATCAATTACAAATGTTTAATTTCAATTCTTGAGCTAGAAAAATGAGAGTTTTCCCCTCACTTCTCTACAATCTTCTTTACTGTTGCCGAGATACAATTCCACAGTCACAACCTGAACAGTGCCAGATATTCAAAGTGAGGAGGGAGATAGGTTTTTAAATGTTGGTTCAAAGGCAAGGGGGCTAAATGAGGTGTTGCACTTATGGAAAGGGGGTTGGTGGGGTTCAAAGGGTTGTTTACATTTAAATCCAGAACCTGTGGTCATGGCTGTGTTTGTATTTTTTAAACTAATCTTTAGAAAAAATATCATCACACTAAACCTTAATAAAATGAATTATTGCCTGATGGCTTAGAAACACTGTACAATAATGTAAAGATAGTGATAGTGAAGGAAGCCAAACTGAAAGGATAGTTAGGTTAGACCTGGATAGGAACAAACAATTCTCTCTCTATTTCTTCTTACACTTTAAACACTTCCTACTTCCACAATTACACATTGTTTTAGTTTTTGGAAATATTTTTTTTCCATATAAACAGACACATACAAAACACATAAAACACAAATAAAAATAATATGATACTACAAACTTGAAGAATTTGGTTCAATATAATAAATCTAATCTAATCTAATAATTTGGTTTCATATCATATCTTTCCCCCCCTTTAAATTTAATTTGGCTGTTTTTAAGTAACAATAAATCCTGAACTGTCAATCAAAGTGGTTTTCTATTTCTAAACTGGTTCAGATTTTTCTCCAACGGTCTTAATATTATGTGTACACCTGCAGTATTTATAATAAGTGTGCAGCTATGATTCTTCTGTCATCCTTAATTTTTTTACTAACTCCAGTAATTTAGCATACATCCCAAATTTTGTTTAATCTCTGGGTAAATAGTGTTTTTAATAGAATTATAAAAGTGATGTATAAGTGAACTACTTATTATCTTATATCTTAAGTATTAATTTGTTAAAAAATAAGAAATTTTTGATTATTAAATTACTAAGATAATAAGATACTTTTAAATACCTACAATGCAAAATGTAATTTTAAAAATATCATGTTTACAAAAACATTTTTTTCAATAAATATTCGGCCAGGTTTCCGAGCGATGGTTCGAGACTAAGTCACAAGTTGTGACGACTAAGCAAAACCTGAGAGTTGTATTTATTTAGCAACTAAAGACTTTATTTTATTGAGTACTATATTGAGCTAAACACAAACAAATAAAGCAAAATTTAATAAATGGGTTGAATGATATTTAGATTTGGAAGTCTAATATGGTAGGGCCCCGCTCATACAGCAGGTTAGGTTCCAGAGTCCTGTTGTCAAGAGGAACATAGCCTTTTTTAAAGGTGTGTTTGCATTTCATGGCACAGAGAAGTGGAAAAATACCTGCTATCATTATTTTGAGAAGTCAGCTATGTTATGACTGGAGATAATTATACGCGCACACAGCAACAGCAATGAATAAATAAATAATTTGATAGTGTTCACCACTACTATAAACTAGAGACCAATGCTATAAACAGACTAAATTACCGAACCAAAATGGCGGCCAAAGCGCGTCATGCCGGAAAATGCCGAAAGAACGAGACAAGCACCAACCAACAAAGTGAACATTTATCTAGTGGAGCATTAATTAATCTACAATTAAATTCAAATAGAAAATGTTACAAAACTTAGTAACATCAACTGGTTTTGTTACTCACAATACACCCAATTCGATTCTTTTGTCCCCAACCACTCAACCTAAGACACTAAAAGCAAACCTACCAGCGACAGCAATTGAGTGCAGTTTGGCAAGCTACAACAAAATCCGGCCTACACCCTGACATACCACATCATAGATGTTCCTGAATAACCGAGAAGGATGGGATGACGTCGCTTCCAGACCAAGAATATTCCCAAATGTTCGATTTTGAGTGGATAGCAGCTATTTCGCCTGAGGATCAACTTATGTTTCCTCCTGTCCCCCCCNTCCCTTTCTTTTGCCCTTACCTATAATTGTCTATCCTTCTCTGGGGCAACCCTATATTTAATGGATCACTCTTGGTGTGGAATTGATCCGAGAAGTTAATTTGTTAGCACATACATTAATATAATGTAAGGATAATAATTATTTTTATTAAATATTTAATTCCTCTAAATTACGTTTCAGCTTAAAACTCTTTATATACTTGATATTTTTATTTCAAAAATCTCTCTTTGGACTCTTATTTTATTATTTAAATTAAATTCATTTTAAAAATATAATGCTGATATAAATATTGGAAGTTAGGTTATGGCCATATTGTATGGTCTCAGATAAAGCACCTTTGGTTAGCGACTTTGATTATGTAAGAGTGTGCACCAAACACATGAACGTTGTTTTCAGCACTTCTTTTAGACTTAGGAGATGAGTTAATTGAGGGAATGTTAACCTTTTGTAAAATTAGTGGTGATAGGTCTTTGCTATATAATATTACCTATTAGTCTCAATCTTTAAGATTTGTCGTTTATTGTTGCTCTAGATAACTAGAACTATGCAGAGAGATATAATTATATTAGTTATTTGTGAGTTAGCTTATAATATTAGTGGGAATTAGATAGCAGTTACCCTTTGTTACAGTATTAAATATGTTGGTTTGTCTTCCGTAGTCAGGAACAAGTTAATTGCTGGCCCTCTTTGAATATTATTTATGTAAATACATTATATGTGTACCTTCGAAAAATCTCTTGTATTTTCATAAGTAAGACAAGTGAAATTTATACTATATTGTAGGACATTTCTCTTATTAATTATTATATATGTAAATAATTTACTCCACTAAAATTATTAACTAACAACTTATAAATGTTCTATCACTTAAAAAAAGCAAGATCATTCCCATTAGTGACAGCCAGAACTTCAGCTAATAGGATTAACAGTTTCCTATTAAATAATGTTGCTTTATCTCTTTTGAATTCCTAATTTATTAGTCTTAACGTTCATGTTGACCGGGCTGCCCCATGCTAATTCTTTCTTTAAGGGTTTTTACCCTATCACTATTGTTACATGAACTATAATTAGGGGTCAACCAACTCAAGTTTTTTCATTCTGAAATGACCTGGAACACTCAGAGAGTATTGGGTTAGAGTCAAGCTTGAACTCAATAAATGTATTACGAGTGTGTGAAGCTTCGAAATCTTCAACTTTGCTTGAAATATTAGTTCACTATGACTGATTCGAAAGTAAAATTTTTGTATTTGACAACTATGAAGATTGGCCAAAAGGAATATTTAAAGTTAAAACACATTTATGTGTTTTTTTTATCCATTTCCTGCTGTTATTTCCATCATGAATTAGTGCTTGTAAACTTTTTTTTAAATATTTAAACTTCAATTCGACTTTGGGAATATTTCATATTGTTCAATTCGACTTTGCTTAAAATTAAAAAACGAGGGCTTCGCACACCCTTAAAATGTATGCAAAGAAAAAAAAAGAGCAAGAATACAAAATTCATACTAAAAAAATGTACACGCAAACCCCTTACTATACTAATATGCAAACAAAAATGGAATATTATAAAGGTTTTTAAAATAATGAAAACACAAAAAGAAAATAAATGCGATAACTGATGTGCAACAATAAAACATGATATGCATATTGTAAGTGTTATGTATGCGAGTGCTAACTGAGGTCACATTACAGACGCAAATATATTAGGGGCAGATCACGGCCGGTTCACGCGTAACACTGACGCTACTCTCTTTTGTCTGTCATGGCGGCTGCTCACTTCACTTGTTTCTCAGTTGTTTACACTACTTTCTAGCGCACAACAAGACTTGTATTATACATATACTACAGTAAGTTTTAAGAAAAAAATTATAGCTAAATATATTAAGGTGCGGCAGAAGGGAATGAGAGTAATTTTACAGTTTTTATAGAATTACATTTTTTTGGCCAAAATAAATCAAATATTTATCCAGTAGCAACATAGAGTTTAGTTTTCTTCACATGATAATATCAACAGATCTTGAATATCTGTCAGGGCTGTCCTGAAATTTTGTCAAAACTTTTTAAATAAAGAGAAAAAGTTTTGACAAAATTCCAGGACACCCTTGAGAGATAATCAAGATTTGTTTATATTAGCATGTACAGAAAACTTAACTCTATATTGCTACTGGATAATTTTTTTATTTATTTTGGCCAAAAAATTTCAATTCTATAAAAACTGTAAAAATACTTGAGCTCCCTTCGGCCGTAACTTAAAATATTATAATAATAGAGAAACCAAATGAAGAGATCACTTTAATAAAATATACATTTAAATATTAAAACTAAAGAAATTAATTATCACTAACCAAACCATTCTAGTTTTATAAAAACAAATATAATATAAGCTCTAGGCTTAGCAAAAAAATAAAGCAAAACCAATAATTAAATTGAAATCATTTTCAAGAAAATCTTTCTTCCTAAATTAATCCAACTATTTGCATTCACATAAATTTAAAGATAAAGAAATATTAAGGAAATAAATGGTAAAATATCTATAAATACCTGGGTATTATTAAAATTTAAAACAGAAATGGTGATTAGTTAAACAAAGCAAACAATATAGATGTAACACTGACGCTACTCTCTTTTGTCTGTCATGGCGGCTGCTCACTTCACTTGTTTCTCAGTTGTTTACACTACTTTCTAGCGCACAACAAGACTTGTATTATACATATACTACAGTAAGTTTTAAGAAAAAAATTATAGCTAAATATATTAAGGTGCGGCAGAAGGGAATGAGAGTAATTTTACAGTTTTTATAGAATTACATTTTTTTGGCCAAAATAAATCAAATATTTATCCAGTAGCAACATAGAGTTTAGTTTTCTTCACATGATAATATCAACAGATCTTGAATATCTGTCAGGGCTGTCCTGAAATTTTGTCAAAACTTTTTAAATAAAGAGAAAAAGTTTTGACAAAATTCCAGGACACCCTTGAGAGATAATCAAGATTTGTTTATATTAGCATGTACAGAAAACTTAACTCTATATTGCTACTGGATAATTTTTTTATTTATTTTGGCCAAAAAATTTCAATTCTATAAAAACTGTAAAAATACTTGAGCTCCCTTCGGCCGTAACTTAAAATATTATAATAATAGAGAAACCAAATGAAGAGATCACTTTAATAAAATATACATTTAAATATTAAAACTAAAGAAATTAATTATCACTAACCAAACCATTCTAGTTTTATAAAAACAAATATAATATAAGCTCTAGGCTTAGCAAAAAAATAAAGCAAAACCAATAATTAAATTGAAATCATTTTCAAGAAAATCTTTCTTCCTAAATTAATCCAACTATTTGCATTCACATAAATTTAAAGATAAAGAAATATTAAGGAAATAAATGGTAAAATATCTATAAATACCTGGGTATTATTAAAATTTAAAACAGAAATGGTGATTAGTTAAACAAAGCAAACAATATAGATAAATATGTAAATTGGGTGGATCCAATAAAAATGACAGGAGGATTGAGGATAAGACTCACAAATCTGTCAAACAAATTGTAGGACTCCATTATATTGGCGATTTTCCATGATTTTGGCATTTTTATGATAGTTGAAAATATATTATGTTGACATTATAATGTAAAATGACTTCATTTGTTAAGTTACAAAGCTACATGGAAAATGAATATGAAACCAACTTTTAAATAACCTTTTTTAACTGCCAGAAAAAGCCAAAGCTACCCTGAACAAATTATAGCATGAATTCATCCAAAATATGTACATCTTCAAGGCACATCAGATCCTTCTGGTTTTGTCAAAGCTTAGCATTTTCTATGAAACTGTCATTAGTGTTAATTTTCATAGGGTATACTCTTTCTGTGCAAATCTTTTGTTGAACATGGTGTATGGTTGATCAATTTCATAAATGATGCATTAATGTTTGTTGCTCAAGGAGGAACTTTTGGTTGAATGGTGTTTGGTGTAAGTTTTTGCAGAGTCAAGCTTTTGTGAGTGCCAATATGTTGTAAAGTTTAATACAAGGGTGTGCAAAGTCAATTTTCTGTCCAATGACAAACCAAATCTAAAGTTATTTTTTACTGTTTATGGCTCACAACTAAATATATTGTTCAAATGTGTACAAACAATAAATATAACAAAATATTTTAGTGCAAACCATTTTTTAAATGTTTTATTTTCAGCTGATAAATCAAGTTGTTATTATAATATTTTTTAAAATATAAATAATAATTTATAGTACATCCACTTTGTTTACCCAGAATGGTAGAGGTCTTATCCTACCATATCTAATAAGCAATGTTATAGTGGAACAATGCAAGGTAAGCTTGCTTCCCTTCCGGTTAAACAAAGTGTAGGCCTACACAGCAGCACAAAATGACAATAACTGAACATAATGTTTATTTTAGTTGAATGTATTATTGTCAACAAAGCAGTACAATTATCACAGACAGATTAAAAAAAAAAAGTCAAAACCTAACATTTTAAAAGTGAAGTTGTAGGTTTACAAAGCTTCACACACCCTTCAAGTTTAGGAAGATATTTTAACATAGCCCCAATGGGATTGAAAATGACCTGCTTTGATGGTTGCATGGTCTTAGGCACTATTCTCGCAATAGAATAGATTGTCAGTGACTGGGAGATCAAGATTAAAATATCAATTGGGTGTACTGACGGTGTTTTTTTTAAATGGCTCTAAATTTTTCCTCCACATAAGTGTGGGTACACTTCTTATAAATAAAACATTCACCATCCTAAAAGTTTAATTAGTACACAAGTGTACAATCAAAACGTGTAGTGAGACGTGTTGCTAAAAAAAACTTGAAAATAAGATTTAGTGCAAGGAAGAAGGTAATTTATGAAAGCGTGGTAAATGGTATGTCATTGAAAGATTGTATGCAGGTTCTTAGTAGTATAGAACTTTATTTGACTGTCTCCTATGTTTTTGAGCTGCCCCAAGTTGCAGAATCTTTGAAGTGATGACGCCAATGTTTGTTTGGGCCTTCTTCAGAAAATATTTGTTTGGCTCTGGTAGCCAGTCAGGCTGCACAGGCTCTCTAGCCTGAAGAGGAAATGGAGATACCAGGGTGTACAGGCGCTCTAGCCTGAAGAGGAAATGGAGATACCAGGCTGCACAGGCTCTCTAACCTGAAGAGGAAATGGGGATACCAGGCTTGGGTACCCAAGCTATCAACCCTCAACGGGCTCATATTGAGGAGGACCAGAGGGTATGAAATTATTTGCGAGGGAAATTAATCAACTAGATACCTCAGTGGCGGAACTCTTGTGCAGTCATTGTTAAGATAAGAGAAGGCGCAACTCACCAAGTTGTGGGTAGCAAGTAGTAGATTAGCAAGGAACGCTGATTCAGACACCTCCATGAGGTCCATACTACGAAACTTATGGGGGACCAACTCTGCCCATTTATAGAGCCAGAATAAGTGTGAATAGAAGGGTTGGAGGACCTGGGGGTGCATCGAACCAGACAGTAGATGGACCCAAGACTGAGAATGGTCATGGGACAGTGTGCCCGTTTGCCACTGTGAGCGTCAGAATCTCTGCCAATTATGGCCTTTTGTGATTGACATCCAGACGAGCAGAAAATTGAGGGGGGTGAGTAGGATATTTCCTTCATGGCGTGATGGGAAATGTTCCAAGTTGGTCTGAATTTACTAAAACTAGCTAACCAACTGACCTAAGATTGTATCGTCTGATCAAACAATAAGAACGTTTGAGTGGGATGTGGGGGAAGATATTTTTACAGGAACACAGTGATACTATAAGTAACTCAAAAATGTTCTAAACAAAAAATTAGGGGTTAAGATTTTAGTTATTTTACACACTCTGACACAAAAATCTAGGCAACATAAATTAGGAAGTTATATTATAAGCAGAACAAAAAGCACACTTAGGGGAAAAGTAGTGGAACTTATTAGAAGCACATTTAAAACAATTTATATTTAACTACTAAGAGAAGCCATAGTTATAAACATATAGGTTTGAAGCAACAATTAAAACACATTAGTAAGATCTAAAAAAAAAAAGCCACACAAATTATGACGGTAATGAAAATGTAGTCTGATATTTTAAAAGATATTCTGGATAAAGAAAGGAATATGTCTGCACCACATAATACCCTGGAAAATCAAACAAAAAAACAGACAATTTATTACAGACATTTCTGCCAAAATGTTATTTGCACATCATCCTTAAATATACAAACGGAATGAAAAATCTATTTTCAAATAAAACTAATCTAGATGTTTTCAAACACTGATATTATATTTAACAATTATTTTTTATTTTAAAATTAATAAGGAAATTTAAAAAATAACTAATTTTTAAGCAGAAATCCTGGAAAGAAAATGCTGTTTTAATTTTTTTTAACGTACTTGATTAAAAATTGAAAATTCCAATTATGAGTAGTTCAGGATGTGTAGTGGTCAACTTTGCATACAAGAGTTATTGGTCCAATCCCAGATTAATGCTGAGTTATACCACAATCAAAGAAAGCATTTTATGACAGATCTGGATATCTTAAAAACATATTTTCGTTTGCTTTAAGTCTTACTACTGACCCCGGCTATTCGTTTTTAATTACACTAATGGGTTAGGGTTGTGAAAGGTTGAATTTAAGATGAAATATACCCACATCTGTCGAGTTGAAATGGAAAGCCATTTATGAAAAAGCATCCTTAATACACCAGCTCAGGACCCAAATCCAACCCCTTTGTCAATGGCAAAATATATGTCAATAAATTATCTCGCTTCTAAATATAACATTTTACTTAATTAAATTAAATAAATACCAGACTTGCTATGGAAACTAATGCAACTATGCTGAATAGATAAACTATTTTGGAAATACTGCCTTCTAATTCAAATTCAATTTGCACAACAACAAAAAAACACATTTACACTATAGGAATTTGAAAAAATTTGAAATTTCAGGAAGTTTTAAAGACTAAATTAATCACATCACACATAAAGCATACTACTGGCAAAAACACAACCACTAATCAAATAAAGGAAAAAGTATAGAAAATAAAATGGGCCCCTTTTTTTTAGTTTTATTGAATGGGTTTAAGAAATTAAATCAGTTGTATCAAGACCCAAATAAATGTGTTTAGAGCATCCAGTTTACTGAATATTTCATATTAATGATATTATATATAGAGCTTCTTGGGTGACAACTTTATATGAGACCTAGTCACAGCAGGAGAGGCGCTGTGGCTAGGAGGCGAGTACCCAAAGCCTTAATATTGTTGTGTATAGCCCTGCTATGCATCTACAGCTTAACTGCAGCACCTTTGGGTCACTCCTATAAATAATATGGCTTCACATTCTGGTATCACACACATAAAACCAGTTTTCAAGTATGATAATGTCCTTAGAAAACAATTTAAAAACATTAATCTGAAAAGAACTTAGCATATAAATTATAATACATATAAAAGAAACAACAAGAAATAGCAGACAAAATGGTGAAGCTTTGTTGCGGCTTTGTGATCCAGGAGTTAAAGTAATTTACATAAAAATAGTAACATGTACATTTATAATGTAAGTTCAATAGCCAAATAATAATAAGTTCATTCAATTAATTTAATAATTTTTGAAAATTTAGGTTTATCTAACATGAACATTAAGTAATTTAATCACATTCGATGTAAACAAAGCCCTAAAAATTTCAAAGCCATTATAATAAAGTCTCATTTATTTGAAACCCACATTTTAACTTTAATATACAAGTAAACCATTTTAATTCTATTTTTTGTAATTGATACAGCTGTAAATATATAACACAGATACACACACACATATCAGCAACAACATCTTAGAAAAATAGTTCCTTAATTTTACGGTCTTTACCCTGATCTTTAGATTCAACTTACCCCGACCAAAACCCTTATCAGAGTTAATAAGGATGTCCGACAAAACTAAAATACACATTTGTTATGGACAATAATTTTTGGAATGCATACAAAAATAAATAAGCATAGACATGATTAAAAAACAGTGTATTAAAGTTCTTTCTCTCACCTAAAAAGCCATCTTTACCATATTCCCTGAAAATTACAAGATTCACTGACAGCTTTAATTTTCCCTGCAGAAAATTCCCCAATGTTTCTTTATCTCTCCTGAGTGTAGCCAGCCTGACAAACACCAGCACAAATAATCTGCTCCATTTAACCCAAATAAGAAAAATTAAAGACTAGATAGATGCCAACCACCTGTTCAAGGATTAAGAGGGGAAGTGGGATAGGGGGTGGGGGTGTAGTATAGAATGTGGGCATATGCCCATGCACGCACACCCACAAACAATCTTCCACTATTTTGTTCAATTCACTTATCCTACCAAAAGATAGTTTTTGTGTAAAAAAGATTATCAGTATGTTTGAAAGAATATGATGAGTTTCAGTTTACAAATAGAATAGATCTTCAATAGTAGTTTTCAGAATGCTACTATTACCATATTTTTTGGCCATCCTGTATATTATCAACTTAACCTTTCTTCACTATTTAAAACCTTACTTAATGAGCATTTTTAAATATACTTTTCTTTGATATCAATTCTAAATGTTAATTTTAATGTTATTTATCTAATGCTGGCTTGTAATTCATCTGGATGGTTAAACTCTTGTCAAATCTCTTTGGTTTGTTTTAAGTACTCCATTAAATTTTATTCAAGCTCCATGAAAAACAATATTTTCTGTAGACAAAACAATTCAGGTTACACCATTGTTTCGTCCCACAGAGTCAAACAATAAACTGAAGCTAACTACTACATAAAAAAGCAATCCATTAAAGAAACAAACTTCCTGTTGATACAGCAAGCTAAGAAAACAAAGCACTTTAGCTCTCTCTCCATAAATAATAATTAATTCAATTTGGCTAAGCTTGATAAATAGAGAAGTAATAAAGCATCACATTACAAAATATTATGAACTATAAACTTGTTGCAGATCCATTTTACATGGTTCAATGACCCCAATAAATATCTTAAATGCTACATTCGACAGATACATTTTCTGGTAACATCCCTCCCACCCACCCATGGCATGGTTATCATCAGATATGTGTTAGTGCGTGATACTAAAGAATAGGTCTGATGCATCCTTAAAGTGTTTATTATCTACCTTGTGATTTATTAATAATAATAATATTTAGCACTGCGTCTTACTACCCGTTCGGGTTATACGCTTAAGTACTAATTACACTAATGGAATAGGAATTGGGAGGGTTGAATTTAGAGGAAGTGAACGCGCATTTGCGTGGAGGGAAAGTGGAAAACCATTTAGGAAAAACCACCCCCAGTTCACCCGACCGAGATTCGAACCTCGATCTCCCCGTCCTCTGCGGTCAAGCTCAACACGACTAGCGCGTTAGCCAACTACGCCACCGAGGCGGGTTTGTGATTTATTGAATTCCCCCAATCAACAGCTTTTATTCTAGTGTTTAAAATGTGATATCACCAGGTTCTGGCCCAATGTTAGCTTAGTTTAAGTGATTTTTTTGGACATTTTTGACTATAAAGAAAGACTCATCATAATTGCTGAACTTAACACAGATTATAAATGATAAAAAATCATTGTGGTTTACTTTCATTCCCTGTTATAATGCATTTTAAAATAAATCCATTAAAATATGAGGATCAACAAGTTATGATTATAACAATAATGTACAAACTATTTTAACAAAATGGCAAGGGTATCTCACCACCCCTTCATGTTGTTAACATTTTAATTTCAATCGATTTTGTAGTAAAAAAAACTAGCAGTTTTGGCATTATTCTCCAACATTTTAGTATGATTTTATTAACTTTTTAAGATGGTTAGTTAAATGAAATTCCCTGTGAACATTTTTCTTTGTTATCATAAATAATGTAGAAAACTTAAAAGTCTAATCATTTTTCTGTCACTTACAATATTTGCTGATGACTTGATGGTAATGAGGGGGGCGGAAGAATCAGAGGAAGTACAGGGAAAACTACGAGAATGGAATGAGAAAGTGAGAGAGTGTGGAATATAATTTAGCATGGCAAAGTGTGAGGTCATGGTAATGACAAAGAAGAGGATAAGGCTAGTAAAAATATCAAGTTGGATGGAGTAGAGAGAAAGCCGAGATAAGTGCAGAACGTAAAATACCTCAAAAGTATGAATAGGTGAAAGGTGAAAGTAGAGAGGATGTAATGAGAAGAGGACAGCAGGGAGAGTTGTTCTATAGATGTGTACGGGACTTGTTATGGAGAAGAGAAGTGCCCTTGAAGTGTAAGGAAGTGTTGTAAAGGGCGTACTTTGTACCCATTGTCACATATGCTGCAGAAACATTGACATTGAATGTAAGAGAGACTAGGAAAGTGAAGGGCATGGGAATTAAATTTTTGAGGAGTGTGTTAGCTGTCACGAGGAGAAACAAAATTAGGAATGAAGTTATGGGGGAAAGAGTGGGGGTACAGGGAGTACATGAGATAGTAGAGGAAGCAAGACTGAGATGGTATGGACATGTAATGAGGATGGAAAAAGGGAGGATGCCAAATAAAATTTGTAAAATAAGTATGTAGGAAAAATACTGTAAGGGAGGCCAAGAAATAGATGGGAGAAGCAGATAAAAGAAAGTGTTCAAGTGAGAAGAGAAGAATGGGAGAAATTAAAGGAGGAAGAGTGATGGACAGATAGAGGAAGATGGAGGCATTTTACTTAACTGACCCGGCCACAGGCTGGAAACAGTTGATGATGGATAGGGAGATTGGCTTGTGTTAGTCAGCCAATAGTCATCCTCGGATGCGAGTGAATGTTCCACCCGCACTTTTAAAGGCATCTTGCCAAGAATGTATATCAATTAAGGGCATGAGTTATACCCCTGTGTGCGTAAAATAAATAAATTATTGTTGCAGAAGTATTTGGCACTAGCCGTAGTTATTAATGTTAAAACTAACATGTTTAATTCTGGTTTATGTAGGTCTATATAAAATATAGTGTGTTACAAAACTGCATGGATAGGCGCACCAAGTTAATGCAAAGCCTACACATGAACATAAAATAAATGGTACAGAACTCCGTACAGACTTTCTCACTCCATTGTTTAAAACAAGAGATATTTACTCAAAACTCATAATATATGTGGAACGAAATAATATACTCTAGCAAACCAGAACAAAAATTGCGTTATACTTACGTTAAACATTTTTTGACTCCCAGATTTTAATTTTATGATTTTCTTTTTAAAGAATTAAAGTCCTCACTAGTATAGTTGGATCAAAAAAAAAAAAAAGCGATATTGGGTCCTCAAGGGTCAATACTTCGTTTTAAAATGTAAACTTCTGGTTAAAATTTTTGACATTTTACTAAGGATGTCATATCTTATCGTTATTGCATTTTATTAAATTCCTTATTTATAAATTTAGTCCAATTAAAAAAGTAAATACTGACTGCGTCTAAAATGATAGAGATAGATCATTGCTGTACAAACATTTCCCCTAAGAGGTTAAAGAAAAAAGAACAAACTTTTTGAGAGACTTACTTACCTATTTACTCTATGGAATTAAAGAATTATTGCATTAAAACTTAAGTAGTATCTCTGTACAACTAAAGCTCACTAAATTGTGTTAATATATTTATCAATATCTCAGAAACTATTGGTTTTATAAAGATATATTTCAAACAAAAGTTTTATTTGTTGTAACGACCTTGATTTGACCCTAAAGGATATTTGAAAGCATTGACAGTATTCTCCTCTTAATTTTCTATATTAAACATATGTTGCTTTTATTTGAATTTTATATTATATTATTTCAGGCATAAAATACGTTCATTTATAGTAAGTCACCAGATTCTAGCTAAGAAAGTACTAGTTGTTTTTTGTTGTTAAGTTAACACCCTGAAGGTAGAAGGCATCAGCCAGTGTAACTAACTTCAGTGTGTTAATGCATTCAGCAGTATTTGGCTGACGTGGAAGTATTTTATTGACGGCTTCCTGTTCTCGAAGCTCCGAGTGCTATGTTCGAATATTCTATTGGACTGAGATGCTAAAATCAGTATCCGCTTTGGTTGCTCTCCGATACCATCCTTCGTTCTGAACGGACGTGTTTTTTTAATGTGCGAGTGTCAAATGCGCAACAAGTTAATAAAATAACCTTTAAGTTCTTTTATCGAAACAAGTTAATACAGTCAACTCTCGATTCTACGACCATTCACGGTTCCCTGGAAAAGGGTCGTTATTTCGAAGGGGTCGTTATTGGAATGTTAAATGATTTTGTTTCACCTCCGACCCTTATACGCAAAAATTGCTATTTTTAGACAACACATGAAAAAATACCTACCTATTTCTTAAAGAACTTACCGATCACGAGGGGCTTCATCTTATCACGAGGGGCTTCATCTTATCGTTGCCGTCTATGTTGAGCACAGAAGGGTGGTGAGGCGCTCCTTGCTCCTCTTTGCACCCTTGCTCTTATCCTCTTTCACAGCAAGAGTGTGATCTGGCATGAGGTTGTAGAACATCCCCAGCTGTTCAGCGTTGTATACATCTTGAGGATGATAGCCCCTAAGTATGTTTCGGAGTAAGGGCATCCATTCCTTCACTGGTGTTGGGTTGACCTATGCGCTTTCACTGACGACTTTGTGTCTAGATATGCTGTGATGCACTTTTTAACGCTCTAGCCACACACTTGAACACCTAGTTTTCTATACCCAACCTCAGGGAAAATTCATCGACCTTCTTCTGCATCATCGGTCCGTTTATTGGCACGTTTTGCGCTCAATGCTGGCTGAACCACTCCAGCATAGCTTGCTTCAGATTCGCGTGCGTCGCACCCTTCAAATTTTTGGCCTTTACATCGTGGCCTTCCTTCTGCACTACATTCACAATTTCTTCTCTCATTTTGAGAATCGTGAAAAGTGTCGACTTCGGAATGCCATGCCACCGCGTAATCTCCATCTTTGTAATCTTCTTCTCATCCACTTCCTGGATTATCTCCTACTTCTTCATGAGCGTCAAGAAGGTCCTCTTTCCACTCATTTCGTCGAAATTATAAGTTCGTATCAAATTAAAATAAATAGTGTGGGTCGTCCAAAATCGTTCACAAAATCAAACCAAATCGAGAATCGAAATAACAATGGCAAAAACAAGCCTGGTGCGTGATGTAGCGGCAGTCACGCGCGGGGAAACATTGTGTTGCTTGTGGGAGGGGGTGGACAGAGTAAAGTGCTATTGGCTGGCATTGATAGAGTGGTGTCTATTTTTATACCTGCCCTACCCCAGTTAGTAGTAATACAGCGCTCACAAAAATAATTGCAAGTGCAATAAACACATTTTACGGCCGATTTCCTTAAAATGTTCGACCTTTTTTTTCACATTTTTCACGGTTCCCCTAAAAAGGGTCGTTACTTCGAGAGGGACTTTATTCCCGGGGTCGTAGAATTGAGAGTTGACTGTATTATTATTATTATTATTATTATTATTATCATCATCATCGCGTCTTATTACCCGTTCGGGGTGAAACAAGTTAACGTAATCCTACATATATAAAGTGTATACATAATTCAAATAGATGTGGATGTTTTGAATCATATACATTTACAAAACTGCGACGTTTGACAAGCAATCATGATCATTTTTCTAACATCTTAGCAAGGCTAAAATATTGAATAAATGACTAAGAATCTTTATTTCCTACAAGAATCATTAATTATCTCCACAATGAAGGGCCAATATTCGACTATTTCATAGGACTACTACGTGAGACAAAGTACGGGGTACTACATACGTCGCCACAGTAGTTGGGCACGACAGAAGGCGTACGGAGGTGGGTACGAGAGATGGCGCCCAAGTGAAGGCTACGACGGAAGGCGTACGGAGGCGGGTACGACATTGTAATAGTACTACAATTTTGCAATGATAAGTTATTTAGTATCTTAAATAGTTGCGGAGATAAAGAAATTCCCGCTTCTGTAAAGTACCCTAAAAGTCATTTTCATAGGAAAATGAAAATAGCAATTTTGTTTATAATCTTAATCAACGCCTAGATATGAATTTTAATCAAAATCGCTAGAGCCAATTTTGAGAAAATTGATTTTTCCTCTTTTCGCCCTTTATTAAACTATTCTTAATTTTAGGGTTAAACAGACACACGGCATTGCAAAAACAACTTTTTAGGGTTCAGGGAGTCATGAAACTATGGGTTCAGGGAGTCATGAAACTATGACATCCCTCAACATCTATAGGGTTAGACTCTTTTTTTTTACGGTCGCAATAACCAATAACTTTCAAGCTAAACGCAAATATATATATATTTTGCGTTTAGCTTGAAAAATTATTGGTTTTATAAAAATATGTTTCAAATAAAAGATTTGTATTATAAATAGACCTACATATATGAAACTATAAGTAATTTCATGTCTCAAATAGTTTCGGAGATGTGATAAATAATGAGAATTTACCCATCAGACCGGAACCCTTAAAGTCATTTTACCGAAAAAATGAGAGTAGCCATTTTGTTTATAATATTGATCAATGCTTGGAAATGAAATTTGATCAAAATCGTTAGAGCCGATTTTGAGAAACTCGATTTTTTCTCTTTTTGACTTTCAGTCAACTACCCTTAATCATTCCAAAAACCCCTCGGGATATGGCAGATAAATTAAGTTCATAATATGCATAAAATATTAAAGTGGCTGATAACCTTTATCTGGTCGCTAACTTTAACCTCCCGATAACAATATTTATCCGGCAGTCATAAGACCGGTCCTAAGTGTTTCTACTTTTGCTTTTTGAGGATTGTTGGCTTTTACACAAATAAAAATAACCCATTAAAATAAAGTGTTGTTAATAAAATATAGGCAGTATTTATTGTGCACTTACCCAATAATAGCAGTGGTGGAAGCAAGATCAGAGCGAGTAAGTTAGAGTTCTTCCGTGGAATGTAGTGCCCCAATCCTGTGAGAAGTCGGGTATCCAACAAAAGCCGGCGACACAGGTGCAGGTATATTTGGAGGAAGACACGGTCAAACCAGCTACGCTGTACATCAGCGTAACGTACACTCTGATACACTGCAAACACAAATAACCATCATAAAGACATAATTTTATATAAAGATAGATCCAGGTTATGACCATGGGAAAGATTGTATTGCCTTAAAATTCTTTAGTTTCTTGTTGAAGTTGTCTTCATGTAATATAAGAGCAGAGGTCTGAGAAATCAGAGCTTATTGCCGATAACACGCGGCAGTGGCGTAACTAAGGTGAGGCAGTTGAGGCACATGGCCCGAGCACCATTTTCAAGGTTAAAAAAATACAAAATTTATATTTTGCTCAACCAGTAAAGCCAATGTGAATTTCACAATTTTTTTTTTCTGTTTTCTTCCAGTTTGATAAGACACCGAAGAAAGTCATTTTATCAGATGCACTGAGAGAAATGATCATATTGGGTTAGAAGTATTTTAAAAATACCGAAGGTCCTTTTATTTCCACACAAAATCGATCAATGAATAAATGATGGTTCAAAAGAAAACTGGAAAATGGATATGGATAAGAAGTTTGGTGCTCCTGGCTTGTTTATTCTTAATAAAAAATGGTAGCCTTTGGTTTTTGTTGTTTGCTATATTCTCAAACTGACACCGTCTTAGTTAGAGCGGAAAATGGGTTCAATTACTGGAAAACACTAAATAGGTTTAGCACCCATGAAAATGCAAAAAATCATTGATAACGTTTAACTAATTGGAAGGAAATGAAAATAATAAATCTTTTAGATTACAGAGGAATCATTGACA
Source organism: Timema bartmani (assembly GCA_902151455.1). Taxonomy (NCBI): domain Eukaryota; kingdom Metazoa; phylum Arthropoda; class Insecta; order Phasmatodea; family Timematidae; genus Timema; species Timema bartmani. Next base: position 166,472 of record CABFWB010000145.1, on the reverse strand, counting down.
AAGAACTTCAAACTCAAATTGTAACATAAAACCAAAGCCGGCAAGATGTTCTCCACAGAATTCTTCATTGCAACTCAGAAAATTAAATTGTGTGGCCGCAGGGATTCCTTCAAGCAGGATAAGAAAAAAAGTATTGGAGATTTCCTTGGATTATTAAAGTTGCTGGCAAACTTTGAACCTGTCATGAAAGAATATGTCAATATAAAAAAAAGGTACATCATATTTACCGCCTTTAGTGCAAAAAAATTTATTCAGCTGATGGCTTTTACTGTTCACCATAAATTGTTACAGTGAATATTTTGGCCTGATGTTTGATTCTACTCCAAATCAGGCAAATCAAGAACACATGGCACAAACAGTTTGCCAGCTAATGCTGCAGTTACACCAGGTTATAACAGAGGATTATTGAATAAAATAAGAAATATATTTGTGTTAACTGTGATAATCACTCTCTCAAATTGCTTGTGAGTGTGCTGCCTTCCATGATTCACTTATGGTGACTTTTTGTGCTACAATTTAGTCATTTTAAATTCATTCTTTTAGCATTCTACTCTCTGTTAGCAAAAGTTGAAAGATCTCACACCAATAAATGATAAATCTGAATGTGAAACTCGATCGAGTTGGAGTTCTAGAGCTGTGAAACCAATTCATAAACACTTTTATACTATAGTGGAAGTCTCTTGTGAAGCATGACTGATGATTAAAATGAGAATGCTGATACAAGAAGTGATGCAAAGCTGGTAGTGAATAGAATTTTAGATTGATTTTTTTTTTTTTTTTTNATTTTAGATTGGTTTTTTTTTTTTTTTTGCTTTGCTTGGATTTTGGTACAAAATACTTTTTGGTATTGATAATGTTCAAAAACGATTCCAAGATAATAACATGAACTTTCAATATGCTGCTTATGATTTAGAAGCCCTTCAGGATTATTGCTTAAACAATCGAGAATCATTGGCCAGTGAATTATTTGAAGTGAGGATGAAACTGTGTGATGAATGGAGTATTCAAGTAGAAAGATGCTCCAGAAAGAAGAAGCGTTTTACTGGTGAAAGAGCCAAGAATTTAGGGCTTGCTGTAAAAGAAGAAATTATAAGAATAATGAAAGGAGCTATTGATCACCTTCATAATATTTTTGGAAGGAGGATTGGTTCGTCTCTATGATTAGGATTCAAAATTGGGATTTATTTTAGATATAAATAGATTATTGCTCGACTAAGATAATGACCTAAGCACAGTTAAGAAAATGCAGTTTAATAGCAATGGTATTGACAGTTTTCAGCTTTAAGAAGAAATCATTGATTGCAAGATGCTTATGAAATGCCACGCAAATGTTAAGATTTCTAAAGCTGAGGAACTCCTCAAGCTTATTGTTTGATATGAAGAATGGAAATAAAAATGTTTTTCCAAACTTATGAGTTGCTGTTCAGATAATGCTAGCTATTGAAATTTCAATTTCTAGCAAGCTAAAATCAATCTTTTCATATTTTAGAGCTTCAATGGGGCAAGAAATACTTTCTGCTTTAGCCTTAATTAGTATTGAACATGAGAAAACGGAGATAACTTTTGATGGCATTATTGATCAGTTTGCATCTGCTAAAGTTAGAAAAATTAATATTTAGTGTGATGTTCCAATTTTTTCCCCCTAAATGCCAGTATTTTTTTTCTGTTCACTGGTAGTTTTTGCAATTTATAAAATAAAATGGCATTGAAAAAATGAGAAATAAGTAGGCCTACATGGTTATGGTTATACAACAAAATAAGTTTTTTTTAATGGGTAATAAAAGTTTTTTTATATTATTTTGTAGCCTGTAATATAAGGCATAGCCAGTTCTATTATCAATACAACAATTAATTAAAGTTTAAATAAATTGTTTCTAAGGGGCATAATTTTTTTTTCCTATGTGCATTCAACCCTAGTTACGACTATGGCACTTGGTACTAATATCAAGTGTTGATAATACTAATAATTAGGGCCAGTTTCATAGTGATGATGTACTCCCCACGTCTCTGCCTGTATTTTCTTACCCTTAGAGTGTTTTTTTTACAAAATTATTATTTACTATAAAATCAGTTCACTCAGAAGAATTAATGAAAATTAAGACTTAGATAAATAATAATCAAATAGCCAAAGCTATTATTTATGCTTTTAGAGAGGAATACTCCATCAAGATATCATATTCTGAAAATTGAAAAATGACATCTGGACATTGGAATTGAACCCGGGACCTTTGGCTTAGTACACCAATGCTCTAACCCCTGAGCTATCCAGTAATCGCCTTGTGCCCAGGGTCATCTTCACTCATATTTTAAGGCAGAGTCTATGATGGACGTGCGGAAATCGTTGGCTACAAATATGTGATTTTATTAATATCATAAGCTATCAGATAACGCAGCCACCTTCGAGACTCGGTAGTTGGCTTAATGCTGCCACTTGTACAATTATTATAATTGTAAGGGATTAAATATTTAAGATTCAAATAGCCAATGCAATAATTACTTGCGCTTGGCTTACTCTTAAGGAGATTTCGGTGATTTTAAGGTTAGCAATACAGTACTGTAGAATATTTTTAAATTTATTATTTTATGTTTGCATTTTTTTTGGGACCTGGTGCTATAGCACACTTATAATATGATGATGTAATTAATGTTTTTGGCTTTTATATGCACTGGTTTCTTCACTCATATTTTAAGGCAGAGTCTATGATGGACGTGCGGAAATCGTTGGCTACAAATATGTGATTTTATTAATATCATAAGCTATCAGATAACGCAGCCACCTTCGAGACTCGGTAGTTGGCTTAATGCTGCCACTTGTACAATTATTATAATTGTAAGGGATTAAATATTTAAGATTCAAATAGCCAATGCAATAATTACTTGCGCTTGGCTTACTCTTAAGGAGATTTCGGTGATTTTAAGGTTAGCAATACAGTACTGTAGAATATTTTTAAATTTATTATTTTATGTTTGCATTTTTTTTGGGACCTGGTGCTATAGCACACTTATAATATGATGATGTAATTAATGTTTTTGGCTTTTATATGCACTGGTAAGTGAAAAAAAAAATGTGATTGACTTTATGGTAATGGTCTGGATACTAGTCTGTTGTATTAGCGAGGTATGCCTGTAAATATGTTAAGTTGGAGTTTTCAGTATGGCCAGAATAAGGTATTTTTCATTAGTGGCCCTGCCACCAAAAAAGAGTTTCCACACTCCTGTCGTCCTGTCTGGTAGCATGTTTAAATGTAACTCACATCTGGCGTTGGGAGTGATAGAACGACTCCGGCCAGTGAATTTTGACACTGTGCTGTAGTATACGCTAGTGATGCTTGTGACAATGGTCGTCAGGACTGTTCTAATGAAGGTGGCCAAAGTTCTGAATATGGACCAGCTTTGATGGTCCGACACCAGCCGTTCAGTAACTTCATCCATATATTCATCACCTGAATCATGGTTGAGGCGCTCATACCTTCTATAAGAATAGGAGCTGCTTCCTGAAAACCATAAATAAAATATTTTAAATCAAAATTACAAAGCTTTATAAAATTGACATTTAAAAAAAATAGGCTATATAATTACATAGTTTTATTTAATAATATTCTACCTTACATAAAGCCATTTGATTCAAATGTCAAGCTTACCTTGCATTTTGTTATGATGATTAAAGAAAAGATTAACAAAACTAAGCACCACCTGGGATCAAACCAGAATTACAGTAGACTTGATTATCCGGTGTGGCATTAACCAGATCCTGGATTAACTGGGGTGGTACTTTTTTACTATTGAATAAAACAGTCAAAGGCCCACCCTACAAATTACAATTTAACTGGTTTAACCGTGTTTTTTTAAATCTGAGTAAATTTTTTCCCCTACTACCCTGGACAATCGAGAGTATACTACATTTTTAGTGTGATTAGTAAGTCTTAGAGTCTTATGAGCGAAGTAAGGTTAGTTTATTTTTGCTCTACATGTAATTATAATAATGGAGGGATGAGCTGAGTAAATGTACCTGAATTTGGTTGAAGAAACCATTTAGTGTGTGGGGGGAGGGATTCCTGAATTTCGGGATTCCCGGGAGAATTGCTTTTTTTCCATATTTAATTTACTTTTAAACTTGCTTTTCATGTTTTTTTTATTATTTAAATGTAAATATGTATGTCAATCTATTCTAGATGTAAATTTAGATTTAATGTGTGTTTCACAAATGTTTATAATTTAAGTAGCCTAAGTTATAGCAAAAGTATTAAAAACTGCTTAAATTTTGAATTTTATGCATATATTTGTTTAAATTTCCTTTAATATGGCCTATGTATTCATTTAACATATTAAATATTGTCAGTGTTTTAAGGTATGTTTCAAATCAACACATTCATTTTACCTGACCATCTCAGATTTTGATAAAATGTGGTATACAGTTAGTGTGTATGGAGACTAAAAAAAATACCAATTTTTATTTAAATATCTCAAACGGTTTTAAAAAAATGGCCAAAAACGCAAAGCTGGTTTATTTTCTAATCGTCATAGCAGCTCTCTGAATTAAGCTAGAGAGGTGGGAGTGGTGTCATTTTACTCAGTTTTATACGCCCTTTCTAATAACATGCAGCACAACATGCTTTGTAATAACAAAAAAATATTCAAAACTCAAAATCAAAATTTTGATTTTCTGAAAAAGTGTGTAACCAAAAAATTTTCAAAAAATCCTGTATAGTCTGTACTTATATTAAGTGATTGTCAAAATTTAAAAGTAGGAGGATAATGGGTTCATAATTAAAATTATTTTAAAAAGGTGGATTTCTAAAGAACGTTAGCCTTTATGTAGTAAGTGAAGTACAGTTTTACAATAGGTATTATTGATCTCATGGGTTTCATTAAATTCATTATTTTAAGTAGTTATAACACTTACTAATTAGTTAAATGTTAGTTCGGCCAAGGTATTGTATTTTGGCTGGCCAAAGTGGCACGCATGCAGTTTGTGTACGCACAATTCACCAAAATGTAAAATTAATTATGGAAAATGCAAAATGAGGAGCTTTGACTAGTGGTGAATTAAACACGTGTAAACACTGCTTAGCAAAAATACTATGCAATCTATCGAACATTGAATGCAACATGAGCGAATGTGGAGAATGTCCTGGAGATGTTCCGATACGAAGAATCCTAGAAGAGGCGTTTGGAGAAAAGCTCACCTTTCATCAATGGGTATCTGTAGATCATTGCAACCTTGAAATTTTACAGAAATCCTCTGATGATTTTATTAATCTCTTCTGTGACAAACTTGATCACCTAATCAAACACGATTTCATTGCCAAGCAGCAGTCTTCATTCATTAATAACAAAAAGAGAAAACTTGAAAGAGTCAGAGTTTGTAGTGAATTTAGATTTTTCAGAAAATTACACAATCGTCGGTTAGGACGAGTTATCATTGGGCAAGCGAGCACGTGACAATAATGGATTCTAATCTAGTAGCATGGAGTGTGTTTATCCTTCAGAAATAGGAACCGTGAGGAGAGGTATTGAGGCTGGGATTTTGATAATATTTTGTGAAGCAATACTAATAAATGTAGCCTTCGCCTTTGATTTATTCTTAACCAACCCAGTTTATTAAAATACTTAGAAATATGCTCATGCCGTTTTTAGTTGAATATGTATCGAATGTGTTTTGTAGTCATTCTGTTAGATCGTCTCTTAAGTCATTGTATACATCACAGTAGTCAAAGTGTGGCATTATTAAACTCTGGACAAGGATAATTTGCACATTTTCTGGGAGAAAATTCTTCAACCTTCTCAGTGAATGTAAGCAGGCATACACTTTCTTGCAAATCGAAGTTACCTGATATGTCCAATTAAGATTTTCATCAATAATAACGCCAAGATTTTTAGTCATTGTTGTTAGTTGTACTGTGGCTACTCCCAATCGTATGTCAGTGAGCAGGGACCGGTCCACATTCAGTAGTAGTCTACTTGGTCCTATAAGAATGGTTTGAGTTTTATCAGGGTTCAAATCAGAGTACCGTTTAGTAAAAAGAAACAAAAAACCTTTGTACAAGATGAGTTTTATGCCCTGTTCCCATGCCTGTTGAGCTTACTGATCACTTAACCTACCAGTTAGTCAATGAGTACAATGATCGTAGATCTAGTGCCATCTCTAACAAATATGTTAACAATGACAGGTGATAATATTGTTAAAGAGCATATAGGGAAGTTAATCTGTACCTGCACTAGCACCCTGTGAACTTGTCCTCGATTGGTAGCGGGCAGACCAGGCGCGCCGCTCTGCCATAGTGGACACAGGCATGGAGTGGTCCAGCGAACCGTGGATGCTGCGGCGTGACATATTGGGGATTTGTTTTACTCCAGGAGCCAACTCCTTGTTGTAATACTTAGACGTTATGGAGTGACTGTAGTCTGTTTTTTCAAATGTGCTGCAACCCAAGTACATACAATAAATGTTTCATGGCTTGTAACAAGTTAAATAGAGTAATTAAAATTTACTAACAATACTATGGGATGATTCATAAACTACATAATGTTGAGAGGGGGGAGAGCAATAATGTCTACATTGTGTTAGTTACAGGGTACATCACAATGTTATGTAGTACAGATAGTACTTGAATTTTAATGTTGAAAAAATATTTTGTTTGAGTTTTCACTATTAATAAACATTTTAAAAGATAACTTCGGAATATATATGCTGAATGGATTCTGTGAGGTATTAAACCCGAGTCCCTCTTTTAGTGTCACAAAAGCTCCCCTACGAAATGAAATTCACCCTTGATGTGAAAAGTACATCGTAAGGGGGTCAAACCAAATGTCTACTTGGTGTTACATAAGGGTAAAGAAGGGTAGAAAGAAAGGGTGAAAAATACACCCGTGATTTATGGCTAATAAGGGCCTCCTCAAAAGGCTACCAGCCTGGGCACTATACCACAAATGTTGAACAAGAAATAATTTAGGGCCTATATAAAAAATATATTTGATAGGTTAGGGATTTAGATTATATTTTTTCTCCTCAAATATTTACATAAATTTTAATACCACATCATGTTCAATGCTTATTGGGCCTACAAAGTAAACTAGAAAACATCCACCAGAATTTGATAGGCCCATGTTGTGACTGTTTACGCGTGAGGGGCCAACTTCAAGGTAGTCCCCCCCCCCCC
>CABFWB010000145.1:142518-159297 GCA_902151455.1 Timema bartmani | reverse complement strand
CCCCCCCCCCCCAACTTTAAAAAAATGTTTTTAAGAATGCAAAAATTTGTTCGTTTGTACCGGGTTGTTCTGCATACATTTTTATCTGTACCTCGCGGTGAAAAACACGGTGATAAATTAATTACACTTTGAGAAAAAAAGCTTGCATTGGTATTTACCTGTTATAAACGTGAAGCTACTGCACTAAAATTTTAGTTAAAACAAAGGTACACATTTTAATATTTAGTTATAAGGGGAGCAACCAAACTATCGCCAATGACTATTTGGCCTTGAAAATGATTAAATCACACACAGACCCTTTCTGCAGTAATTAAGACAGGCGACCCAACTGAAACCCGCAAATAGGTCAATACTGTTTTTGTCACCTTGAGCTGTCAAGAGATCCAAGGGTGCGTAGGCCGCATTATGTTCAAGTCAACATCAACTTTCACTACGCACAACCAACCACGACAGTCAACAAAATAGAAACACGCGCATTCAAATGGAAGTAGCATCACGCACCACTGTATCGTCTTTTGTCTGTCCGAATGTATAGCGCTTGTGAACGAAAATACCATTTATGTCACGCGGCATACAAACTCTCTAGATATTGTAGTTTAACAATAGAACTATCTATGTGATTAGAAACAAATGCACTATTAATGTAATTGAGCAATCAAACTAGGCATATTTATATTTCTATAAAACAATATAACTGTATAATCGAATAAAAACAATCTAATAGTTATTGGAAGAAAAACATCAAGCTAACAATTAAAAAAAACAAAAACAATCTAACTATCTATCGAAATAAAAACTTCTTTGATGTAATATAATATAGAGAAATTAAGAGTTCCGGCCAATTATACAATGAAATGTCGTGTAGAAGAAGAAGGGTCTGAAAGCTACAGAACTAAAATTATAAAAATAGCCAGTGAAGTTGATTGTTGCTCAGAGCCTTGGCAAGTGTGCTTGCAGGGGCAGAACTAAACCTGTATTTTACATAAGAACGCTCGCTCGCTATCTTGCTTGACTCACCAAAGCAAACTGGGTCTGAAAATTCATGTTTGTTGTTTTATCAGAGTACCTATATAAATAGATGGTTTATTCCTTACCCCACAAGAACAAAATGTTGAAACGAGAAATAAGTCTTTGGTGTCTGATATGTCAGCTTTCAATAACAATATCTATAAAAGACTAAAATGATAATTTTTTTTCCATGCACAATAATATGAACGGAACAAGGCAATGCTACTTCCAGTGCATGTGCGTAAGAATGAACCCTGAACTCTCGTTTAAGAGACACAAGTACACACAACTACCTATAATACACCCAATCTACTGTGGGAGTCTAGGTGACTGCTAACAGAAGGTTATTTATAGGAAATATTGGATGAAAGGTAATTAATGTCAACCTATTCGTAAATAATGATGTTATACTTACAGTAGCCCCATGGCTTCTTTGGTGCTGACTGACAGTTCACAGCTGACTTCTGACAGTCAACATTTAGGTATATATCTAAATTTTGACTGTCAGAAGTGACAACTGCTAAAGACATGTTTTTTGTAGATCATATGGTTCGGCGTAGGGATACATAATTTGGTTTGGTAGCTTTTCAAAGCCGTCAGAAGTCAGCTGTGAGCTGTCAGTCAGCACCACTGAAGCTAAAACTGAGGTATAGTCATATTCTCAATAAAAAAAAGTGTTACCAAACGCTTCTAGAATAATACTTTCAGTAAATGTTTGTAATAGTTGTAACACTCGCACCGTAGAAAGACTCTACAGTTTACATCGACCTTGCCGTGCTGTTTGGCTGTTCATCAAAAGTGTCAAGCACCCTACCTAGACGACCAATGCCAACGGGCGCCCTTTTCCTCAGACGATCCTGAGACCGGCAAACCATACAAGACGAGAATGAATACCTTCCTCATCCATGAGTAATTAAAATACTAACGGGTATTTAGACGCGGTTTAGAAAGAAAACATCCCTTGAAGCAAATTGCGTGAGAGGTCTACTGTTATTAGAAGAGAGTGTACAAATCCAACTGGCGCACCTCGCTGTCTTGGAGTCAGTTTCCGACGGGAACTCTTACGTCAGTTGTTGTTCTCATAGCGATGTGTTGAGTAGTTCCATTAAAACAGTGGCAGCTCGCCGAATGTCGTAACGGGAGGCGACGAATGACAAAACTTTTTATGTTATTTAGTAAGAACTTACTAGTTTGTTTTCGAACAATTTGATGCAGCCAAGACTACTGGCTGTTGATACACTTATCTTTGTTGATTCTAGGAGGAACCCGCACCAGCGGGCTCGTCTGCTCAGACGGTGACATCAAGGTTCGAATCCCGACAGGGCCAACTGGGATGGTTTTTCATTTGTCTCCGCGAAGATGCGGGTGCACTTCCCTAAATTTTACCTGCCTCATTAGTGTAAATAAGATATCGCGGCCGAGTAGTAAAAGGTGAAGCAAGGAGATAAAACAAATGCAGCACAACAAGTCCCCAAACTGATAATTTACCAGCTAATGAAAGGAAACTAACCCAAGTCCACACTTGTCATTTTATTCTCATACCTGGAATCGAAGGCGTAGCCCTGTGATAAGTGGGAAAACGCGCTAGTGCCAGCAAAGACTATCAGCAACTTGTTTTGTCTCTGACATAGAAGATGCAATCGATGAACAATGAGTTTCTAAAAAAAAACATGGAAATGGTATATCGCTGAGACTCTGGGATCGAATCCCGGCCTTCCCCAGTGGAATTTGACCACCTTATCACCCATCTAACTCTGTACCTGTTTTGTGTTTAGCCCCCGCTCCGTGTCTTACCAACCCGTCCATTGGAACTGTCTATTAAACGTACAACGGTGGTAGATCACATGTTTTGACCTATGTATGTATATTTTAAATATGAAACCAAAATTAGTATTTTGTCACAGTAAGAACAAGTTATGAAAAACAGTAAGTTAGAAATACTTTCGTATATTTTCACGTCAACTAATGTGGTCTGCAGCTGTCACTTTTGATCAATACAATACCTATTAAATAGCACAAATTATTTTAAAAAATGTTATCAATGCTAGATAGGAATTTCTCGTCTGCCAGTTCGAATCCAGGCCGGCCAACCCGATAACAAGTTTTTTCCGCCCTACTGCCAAGATAGATCGATCATATCTCTTGGATATTCTATCTTCCTCATTAGTAACACTACGCGAATAACCCGAATGGATAGTAAGACGCGGAGCAAGTAAAAATAAAATAAGCCTATGAGAGGTTCGAATCCTTGTCCCACGAGGACGGTCACCGTAAGGAACAAGCTGAGAGTTACCTCTTAACTATCCCGCCGGAGAGTTGTAACAGTTGTAAACACACACTCACGCACGCTCGTCTCTCTACAAACTGACGGTCCTACTGCCACGCGAGTCACACTGTTATTTATAAACAAACCCCCACAAGCCCCCTCCTGGGGTTCCGTCGTGCCGCGACCCGCCTCGCTCTGGGCGAGTTGCCAAAATACCCTCCTCACTCAATCTACCTTCTACACCAACTTCCCTATTAGGGGGTGAGGTGCTCCGCCACGTGTATAGTCTCTTACTCCTAGACGCGCTAACCCGCGACAGCGGGGCTTGGAGTTCAAACCACGCCCGGGTGTAAAATTATTTTTTCATATACAATTTCCCAATCGCTCTCAGCACAAATGCGGTTATATTCCCTCTGAATTCTCTCTTCCCAAACCCGTCTTCTGCGGGTGCAAAAAACTACGTACACTTCCCTAAGCACACGGGTTGTATAGGCACGCGACTTACATTCTAGCTTAACCTATGACGACTAGTTTCATAGACTGAGTCCTCAAATGCGGCGCTACACTATACACAAGACGACACCCCCTAAAACCATAATGGAATGGGCCAGTTTTGCACATGAAGCCGGCTTGTTCCTCCCCGGTCTACCACACTCAATATCATTGTTGAGCGAACTGCAGGTTCTATGGAGAAAAGCTTTATCTTCGCTCTCTCTGTGTTAACTGTTGCCAAATCTCTTCGCTCTCAGTTATGTCTGAAGGTGGTTTGCTGGGGTAAGAAGCTACTGGCAACCTCGACTAACCAGCGTTGCTAAACTTGTCCTATATTTGCCGGAAAATTGACCGAACAAAAACGAGAGAATGGCAACGCTGTTTCCCAATAGCAGCCATACAGTTTCCTCAGCGATGATATCCAGTGTAGGTAGGTGTCATCCTGCGTTTACTAGAGCGCCGCACTTGAGGCGTACTCAATCCGACAACGAAACACACCCAGCTTTAGCTCTTAGTAATTGGATGGCAGAACAAAAGCACATACAAAAAGTAGATATCTTCAAAACCCCCCCGGAATTGAATCGAGGTCTCCTATACCTATGGTAAACCCAGCCTTCAGACGTATTTAGTGTGCAGGCTATTGGCAGCTCACCCTACTTGATTCTATTTTCTATAGGTCAAACACAGAAATCAGAAAACCAATTTTAACTGGGTGAAAGAAAACGAACAGAATTTCATAATGAAATAATTCTGGCCCTTACCGGGGATCAAAACCGGAACCTTTGGACAAGTACGCAAGCACGTTATCAACCTGATTATTGTGCCGCACAAGTAATCTTTTTTTTAAACGAAGACTCATAAATTAAACGACGTAGGACTAAATTTTAACATACAATTTTCGAAAACAAGTTTATCTCAGTGAAATGCTTTTTACCTACAATTGTTTGAGTTAGAAGCCCTCACTCAATCTCACAAATAGGAGTTAACAGGAGTGTGGAGGGTACAGGGGCACACCAGCCCTCCTTATAAACAAGAGGTGGGGGGTACATTCCCCCTCCCGATGAAGGTATTTCTAGTGGCATTGAAAACATTTGATAAAGGCGAGACCGAGATAATTGAGAGATACAATTGTTTTAGTAATTAATATATCTTGTAATTATCTTTAAAAATAGACACAATCGCTTCAATATATTAATGTACAGGGATGTAGGAATAGGGGAGGAGGGGCCGCCAGCTCTGAAAATTGAAATGGTCGCCAGATATACCACTAATTCTTTAGTTCAGATCGAAGCAGTTTCCAATCAAATCACCTACAACATGTTTTAGGAGCCGCACTTCAAAGAGAAAGTGAAAGAGTATTATTGGCTGAAGATCGCGACGTTTGAAGTGATGGTAGTGACAAAGAAAAGGATAAGGCCTATAAAAGCTATAGTATGATTTTGGTAGGAAGAACAGTAAAAGTTAGTTACTAAAGTTACTAAAACAATATTAATATATTCATACATAGAGTCATGCCATCTGCAGATGTTACTTTTGATAGATATAATCAATACCTATGAAATGACACAAATAATATAAGAACATGTTATCAATGTTGGCCGCAAAGAAATATATGTTGATTTTCTCTACTGTTCTTCCAACCAAAATTAGGGTATATAAGGTTGAATGGAGTAGGGCTGAGAAAATTGCAGGGTGTATAAAGTATTATTTTAGGAAGAGTGATTGGGGTAGGGAGGATTTAATAAGAGAGGGGGGTGGGGGGGCAGAACGGGGAGGTGTTATAAATGTTCCTAAAATACCTGTTGTGGAAAAAGGCTGTACAGGGCGTACTTTGTACCCATATCACACGTGCAGCGGAAACATAGACAGTGAATGTAAGAGAGACTAGGAAAGTGGAGGCAATGGGAATGAAGTTTGTGAGGAGCATGTCAGCTGTCACAAGGAGTAACAAAATTAGGAATGAACCTATATGGGAGAGATTTTGGTTAAAGGGAGTAAATGAGATAGTATGGTAATGTAATGAGGATGGAAAAGGAAAGAATCTCAAGGAGAATGATGGAGATGGAAGTACGAAGAAAAATACCGCCCAAGCAAGTGTCCGAGTGAGAACAGATGAAGAATGGAAACAAATAAAGGATAATACTACTCTTAAAAATAAATAAATCCACCATTTCTTCCTCCAATTGACTTACTAACCCCTCGAGTTACCGGCAATTTTACACCTATAAGGTAGACAAATACGTTAGAGTTTAAAGGAAATGTACCCGCATTTTTAGGAAGGGAAAATGTAAATTTGTTCAGGAGAAGCCCCCTCACTACACAAAACTGTAATTCGAAGCCTCAGTCACCAGCAAACCAGACAAGACGAGACTAGCATGTTGGTACATTTGCTCTAAATTCTATATAGTGATCCATACCCCTTTCGTGTAAATATGTGGATAGCCTAGAAGGATATATATACCTCAGTTTTAGCTTCTTTGGTGCTGACTGACAGCTCACAGCTGACTTCTGACGGCTTTGAAAAGCTACCAGACCAAATTATGTATTCCTACGCCGAACCATATGATCTGCAAAAAACATGTGTTTAGCAGCTGTCAGAAGTCAGCTGTGAGCTGTCAGTCAGCACCAAAGAAGCCATGGGGCTACTGTAGTAAGACTCAGAACACACAAATAAACAGGCGGAGCGAATAAGTTAAGGGGATGTAGGGGACGCGAGAAATGGCCAGTGTTTTTGCAGTTTTTATATATCAACACTTGAGAGTTTAACTTTATTCACGTGATGATTTCAACAGTTGTTGAATACCGCTCAAGGGTGTTCCTGGGATTTAATGAAAACTTTTTCTCTTGATTTTAAAAGTTTCTCACCTAATGCCGCTATGCTCTTGAATGATATTCAATAAATGTTGATATCACCGTGTGAAGCAAATTAAACTCTTATGTTTCTACTGGAGCAATACTTTATTTATTTTGACCAAACAAACGTTTAGCTATAAAAACTGGCCTTTTCTCTCGTTCCCTAAATCCCAACTACTTCTCTCTGTGAGAAGGAAATACAGGCGATTTCTTTTTGCTTTGGGAAATGTTTGGAGTGGAGTCTTATAGTCTAACTTGGCGTTACGCCCCTGCTGATTTCTACTTCATCCTACTGCCGACTATGGGAACAAACTAGTTCACAGACTCGGGACAAAGTGACAGTCCTAAGTCCAAAGAACAAGGGTAGATTGGGCGAGCTTGTATTTGGTTTTGATATTTGTCCAGTCCCTCCTTCTCAGCCAAAAGCCATATTTCCCTTGAGGTAATCCACAAACCACTAATTTTTTTTCATGCACCCCCCTCTAAGTATTATTATTAGCACCGCGTCTTACTATCCGTTCGGGTTATACGCACTTACGCTAATGTGTAATGGTAGGTTGATTGTGAAATGAAGTGGAGGACCTACAGTTTAACGTGGGATCCGAACTACGGTGGAGGCCTGGCATTCCTCACATTCACAAGTTGTGATTAANCCCCCCCCCCCCCCCCTCTAAGTAGATATCTTGACTGTTCTATTCTCACCTTCAACCTGTGCTGCGAAGCTTTTCCACATCAAAAGTGAGTCATTTCATTGGGAAGCTTTTGTGACACTAAAAGGACTCAGATTAAAATATTATTCAGATCAGCTTCGATGACCACGTAGTCTAACCGCGCTACTCTTGTGTTATACTAGACTGCCGAAGACTGGGAGCTCGAGGTTCAAGTCTCGGTCGGGTGCACTGAATGGTTTTCCACTCTCTCTCCACGCAAATGCGGGTGCACTTACTCTAAATTAAGCCTTCCTAATCGCCAACACACTAAGCGCTGTACAAGAAGCAAGCGACAAGACATGATCAAATCGGTAGCCATGAGGTCTCCAAGGAGATCAAAGCTCGGGTTGATTTTTTTAATTAGCACCACATCTTACTACCCGTTTGGGTTGTTCTCTTATGTACTAATTACATGAACGTGTCAGGGATTAGGAAGTGATTTTAACCCCAATCTACCCGTCATCAGCAATCTAGTCTACTGCGAGAGTAACGCCTTAGACTATGCGGTCACCGGAGTGGATTAGTCAATTGTTAACAAACAACAAAAATCTAAATGGCAAGATCTCAAGCAATATTTTTTTTCTTCGTTTATTTGAGGTATTTAACGTGTACTTTCTGAGCCGACACGGCTTATAAACTAACTGAAATCTATAACAGACACAACATCCAGCCCCCTCAGCCGTCAATTCATCACTGCGAAAGGGGAAACCCACAATTCACCAATGTTACATTTTTCGCTCATGCAGTGAATCGATCCCGGGACCCTTGGCAAAGTGAATAGACACGCTACCGACAGAGCTTAGGTGTCGAACTCTCAAGCATATATTTTCTTCTTGGAAAGGGAGGGAATCTTTATAGTTGAATTTGACAATTTTTATGAAGAAAAAAAAACCAATCATTTTGAAAAAGATTAAAAGAGGATAGTTCCTGCATCGTTTGGATGTATAAATATGTTAAGGTTTTAAATTCACACTTTTCAATGTAGTAATATTGTACCATAATTTTGGAATAATAATAATAGTTACTTCAACACTCTCAAAGAAATGGGACCAATCTATATCCACAAGTAAAGGTAGTTTTTATTTTCAACCTCACAAAGCACACGTCTACTTTTTACTTCACTGATTCAGCGAATTCCGACATCTTAATAACCATACAAGATGTAATTTAACCCAACCAAAATATACACTGGCTGTAGATGCTACAGAATGATTCATATAAAACCGATGCATTTCATTATGTATTTATTTTAACACGAATGGCGCAAGTAGCAATGTATTGGTAAAAGATCTATGGGATCTACTTCACCTTCAAGGCACAAGTGAACACGCCGCGCCGTTCGTTGGAGTGTTGTGCTGTCAATATAGTTGATTTGCGTGTAATGTTCTCCTTCAAATTG
Source organism: Timema bartmani (assembly GCA_902151455.1). Lineage (NCBI taxonomy): Eukaryota > Metazoa > Arthropoda > Insecta > Phasmatodea > Timematidae > Timema > Timema bartmani. The sequence goes on along the minus strand of CABFWB010000145.1, from coordinate 150,569 downwards.
TCCAATGTCGGAGCTCAGAGGGCGTGCGTGTAGCGTGGGATTCTTTCCTTCAGGTAGCCCCACAGAAAAAAAAAAGTTTGTTGAGGTGAAATCCGCTGATCTTGGTGGCCACAAGTTCTTGGAGCTGATCCTATAGAAACTTTGGATCAGCGCCATGTACTCATGTGGCAAGTGTCACCGTCCCCTAGAAAGTACATCAGACGCAGCCCAGTATCACCCACTTGCCCAATAATTCCATGAACATGCACGAGTACTGTTCGGTGTTCACAGTTCCATTGAAAAAAACCCGACTACTCTCTTTGGACATTACAAACTAATCTCAGACTTTCCCTGGGTATATAGGTGCTTCACGAATGGTGTGCGGATGTTGTTGTGTGTGCTATAGTGACTATAAGAAGACATCAATGGTGAATCAGGTGACATGGCAGCGGTTGCGCTGCGCCAAACAGATAAATGAAACTCCTAGAGCTCCCGCCTAAGTTTGAAAGTAAAACTGAGCGTTACGATGTATTCGAATGAAAATCATCGTGTAGAACAGAAGTGCTGAAGACAAACACTCCCGCCTTTGTGTGAATGCTTGGACCAAGAGTTGTCGGATCTCGTCCCGCGCCGCTTCGCCTTTACTTTAGGACACTTCAATGCCATGAGTGCATTCGACATTTTCTTTCAACCGTGCTACCCGCCACCGCTCGCTTTCGTTCGCTCACCAAGGACATCACCTTAGTGTAATTAGTAAATAGACGTACAACCCTAACGGGTAGTAAGATCGCGGTGCTAAAAGAAAAAATACTCAGAAATAAATGTATCTAAGTATGTTTATTAATCAATAATATCAATATTATTAGTTTTTTAACGTTTTCTAATTATTACATCTGTGCAAGCGCGAAGAAAGGTGGGGGGTCCGGACCCCTTAAAGTGGGGTCCACAAATACATATAAAACCTAATGTTTTAAGTTTTTTACTCTTACTAGAGTTTTAATTTTATATTTAATAAACCATATATAAGTTAGGACTAATGAATATTGATACACCTAGTAAAACTTCAGATTGTAAAATTATCTCTGTCAACATTTAAAATACTACCCTACTGTACTTTTTTTTTCTCATACATTCATTGGATATTTAAAAACGAAGGAAGTTTCCTGGAATGAGGTGAATAAGTGGGATCCGAGAAAATGAGGCAAACACTTTTGCTACCGCTTGTAGAGGCGAATTTACACTGGTCATCCAGGATGATCATAATTGATGAATCATCGAGAGTGAAGTCACTGGATGGACCGTATTTAGTTTACACTGGTCATCCAGGATGATCATAATTGATGAATCATCGAGAGTGAAGTCACTGGATGGACCGTATTTAGTTTACACTGGTCATCCAGGATGATCATAATTGATGAATCATCGAGAGTGAAGTCACTGGATGGACCGTATTTAGTTTACACTGGTCATCCAGGATGATCATAATTGATGAATCATCGAGAGTGAAGTCACTGGATGGACCGTATTTAGTTTACACTGGTCATCCAGGATGATCATAATTGATGAATCATCGAGAGTGAAGTCACTGGATGGACCGTATTTAGTTTACACTGGTCATCCAGGATGATCATAATTGATGAATCATCGAGAGTGAAGTCACTGGATGGACCGTATTTAGTTTACACTGGTCATCCAGGATGATCATAATTGATGAATCATCGAGAGTGAAGTCACTGGATGGACCGTATTTAGTTTACACTGGTCATCCAGGATGATCATAATTGATGAATCATCGAGAGTGAAGTCACTGGATGGACCGTATTTAGTTTACACTGGTCATCCAGGATGATCATAATTGATGAATCATCGAGAGTGAAGTCACTGGATGGACCGTATTTAGTTTACACTGGTCATCCAGGATGATCATAATTGATGAATCATCGAGAGTGAAGTCACTGGATGGACCGTATTTAGTTTACACTGGTCATCCAGGATGATCATAATTGATGAATCATCGAGAGTGAAGTCACTGGATGGACCGTATTTAGTTTACACTGGTCATCCAGGATGATCATAATTGATGAATCATCGAGAGTGAAGTCACTGGATGGACCGTATTTAGTTTACACTGGTCATCCAGGATGATCATAATTGATGAATCATCGAGAGTGAAGTCACTGGATGGACCGTATTTAGTTTACACTGGTCATCCAGGATGATCATAATTGATGAATCATCGAGAGTGAAGTCACTGGATGGACCGTATTTAGTTTACACTGGTCATCCAGGATGATCATAATTGATGAATCATCGAGAGTGAAGTCACTGGATGGACCGTATTTAGTTTACACTGGTCATCCAGGATGATCATAATTGATGAATCATCGAGAGTGAAGTCACTGGATGGACCGTATTTAGTTTACACTGGTCATCCAGGATGATCATAATTGATGAATCATCGAGAGTGAAGTCACTGGATGGACCGTATTTAGTTTACACTGGTCATCCAGGATGATCATAATTGATGAATCATCGAGAGTGAAGTCACTGGATGGACCGTATTTAGTTTACACTGGTCATCCAGGATGATCATAATTGATGAATCATCGAGAGTGAAGTCACTGGATGGACCGTATTTAGTTTACACTGGTCATCCAGGATGATCATAATTGATGAATCATCGAGAGTGAAGTCACTGGATGGACCGTATTTAGTTTACACTGGTCATCCAGGATGATCATAATTGATGAATCATCGAGAGTGAAGTCACTGGATGGACCGTATTTAGTTTACACTGGTCATCCAGGATGATCATAATTGATGAATCATCGAGAGTGAAGTCACTGGATGGACCGTATTTAGTTTACACTGGTCATCCAGGATGATCATAATTGATGAATCATCGAGAGTGAAGTCACTGGATGGACCGTATTTAGTTTACACTGGTCATCCAGGATGATCATAATTGATGAATCATCGAGAGTGAAGTCACTGGATGGACCGTATTTAGTTTACACTGGTCATCCAGGATGATCATAATTGATGAATCATCGAGAGTGAAGTCACTGGATGGACCGTATTTAGTTTACACTGGTCATCCAGGATGATCATAATTGATGAATCATCGAGAGTGAAGTCACTGGATGGACCGTATTTAGTTTACACTGGTCATCCAGGATGATCATAATTGATGAATCATCGAGAGTGAAGTCACTGGATGGACCGTATTTAGTTTACACTGGTCATCCAGGATGATCATAATTGATGAATCATCGAGAGTGAAGTCACTGGATGGACCGTATTTAGTTTACACTGGTCATCCAGGATGATCATAATTGATGAATCATCGAGAGTGAAGTCACTGGATGGACCGTATTTAGTTTACACTGGTCATCCAGGATGATCATAATTGATGAATCATCGAGAGTGAAGTCACTGGATGGACCGTATTTAGTTTACACTGGTCATCCAGGATGATCATAATTGATGAATCATCGAGAGTGAAGTCACTGGATGGACCGTATTTAGTTTACACTGGTCATCCAGGATGATCATAATTGATGAATCATNCCCCCCCCCCCTAGGATAAGTAGTGTAATGATACTGTTTTGGACCACAATCATACATCAAAAAGTCATGGATGAAGTATACTTTTCTTTAAAGAACTGTATATAAAGTTTCCTTTTAATACCTCATCCATGGAGAATCACGCGTTTTCAGAAGTAATTTCAATGTATTGCGTTTTAAAACTTTCTTTTCCTTTAAAAGACCAACTCCGTTGTATTTGAAAATCATGTGACATGCTGGCTCCCTTTACCCAATAGGAAGCTAGCTTTCACAACATCAGGTTGACAGGAGTTCTCCAATTGGTTAGTTTTAACACTGTTGACAAGGGGTCCAAGAAGCAAGGGGTAGGTCATATATAAGCAGCTGTGCGTATGAATCCACACAGAAAAACAGTAGACAGTAACATAGTGATAGACAGAACATTGTAATGTCACAGAAAAATATAATTTTGAAATGCATAGATCTGGCTCTCAGAGTCAGTTCCTAAATGAACAAAAACTGTATCACTTAATATCAAATCTTCAGTACCGTCCTTTGATAGACAATACCTACTTGTGTTCATTTGGGGTATCTAGGGTCTTACTGCCCTTTATAGTTATTCACAAATTACACTTATTTAAGGGCCCAATATGAGGAATTTGAATTATAAGGAAATGAACCAGTATTTGTCTGGAATGAGCACATAAAATCATGAATGAACCCATTCTCAATGTAGCCAATCGAAACCAAATCCTAACCTCAAGAGATTCTCAGACAAAGTTGATCTGGCAGGTATTGAGCTGGTATTATGATATTAAATATATCTGCCACTAGAAGGTAAGCAATAGTTTATAATGCAACGCATTCCTGTATTCTTCACCGTGTATGATCAGAGCCTGAGCCATTCCTAGCGTCTGTCTAACATCAAATTTGACTACTGGTGACAAGAAGGTTAGGGCGGGAATTCTGGCACTATGTACCGGAGACAGCTTAATACCGAGGTTTTCCTACCCTCTCTCTCTCTCTCTCCACACTGATACTAGTGGGCTCCCCCCCTCCCACCCCCCCAACATAACTACCATTTATAATATTTAGGTTTTTTAGCGCCTCATCTTACTACTCATTTGGGTTATATGCTTACATTCTAACTACACTAATGGGTTAGGTGCGAGGAAGGTTAATTTACAGAAAGTGTACCACATTAGCGTGGAGATATTGGGGGGAAACATTTAAGAAAACCCACCTTTAGTACACCCGACCGGGATCGAACTATGATCTCTCCACCATTCATAGGCAGTTTAGTCTAATGTGAGAGTAGCGCCTTAGACCACGCACCCACCGAGGTAGGTTAATTTAGTTGTTAATAATGAGAAATGTCACTATTTCTCTTCTCTAAGTTTTTTTTTATTCTTTATTCAGTTTCCTCAACATTTATAATTTCTATATTTTTTCAAGCATCCAACCTTACATTAAATTTATATCATTTATAAATTGTACTGTAATGTATTTGCAAAAAAATATACTTAAACAAATCGGTGATGATGGATGTACAGGTTGATTCGAAACTTACAGTACAAACTTGAGGGCGCTGTTGGTACATAAATAAAAGAAATATATTTTTATTTAAAGTAGTTTTAACCAGCTAAAAGGAGTGACCGCCAACAGTAATTTATGTCTGACTACGTCAATGTATTGATTGCCGTAAATTTTCAAAGATTTGTCAGGACCATTATGCTAGCCGCATGCCAGCCATCTCAGAAACCGTGAAATGCTCCATGTAGCACGTACAAAGTTACAAATGACGACGGCGAGAACTAGCCATTTGACAAGGCGCCCAACAGCGCCCTCTATAGCACCTAAAGATGACGTATGCGGACAGTCATTAATGAAAAAAGTTTGTTTTAGTGTTCCCTACCCCCCATTAAATTTTGTACAGGGAGTTTTGAATCACCTGTATGTATATCAAGATCACTAGAACACTAACGTCATGTTTAATGCCTATACAATTTGCTGGCACTTAAGTAACTCTGCATACAAACTAATAGTGGTCACAGTGAAAAATTACTCAATTCTGAAAAATGTCATTTCGTTTGAATACCAGAAAGTCCGTTTACTGATATTTGAGAGCTGAGAATCAATGAGTATTGAACAAACACATAAAAACATGCCAAACTCAAGCACTAGGAATTTTGTTGGCAATATGAATGGAAATGAATTTTGCTAATATCAAGAAACAAAATCTCTCAGTTTGGTTTAAATATTTAGGTGCAGGGTCAGTAACGAATAAAATTGCCAACTTTTCCTTATTTTTTAGTAAATACATTTCCCTGTCTTCTATGACATCAAAAAATTACAAGACTTTTTTTTAGGTTTTCCTAGTTTTCCCTCTCTGTAACCACACTGTTTAATAAACATGTGCGTGGTGGGGAGAATTTTTTTTTAGTGAAATTATTATTATTACTACTGTTTTCTTAAAATAACCGCTAACTTCACGGACGTACTAAGATTTTAAAGGGAGCAGCACCTCCAAAGCTTCAGCAAAAAAGGAGTTGGATGCATTTGTTGAACAAAGAGAAATAAATGCGTCAATTTTTTGGGGGTGAAATTCATTTTTAACGAGGGGTAAAATAATTTAAATAATTTCCCAGTTAAAAAAACTTGTTGTGACCCCCAGTTTAGGAACCAATGGGCTTCTTCATTTCCTGTATGAATGTTACCATTTGACGGAGTAGGGAAGCAGGGAGGGAACGAGCTTTTTTTAACACCGTGTCTTACTACCCGTTCGGGTTATATGTTTATTTACTAATTACACTAATGGTTTTAGGGATTAACAAGGTTTTATTTAGAGGATGTGTATCCGCATGTGTGTGGAGAGAGAGCGAATGAAAAACCCGTTTGTAAAACCACCCTCAAAACTCCCGACCGAGATTCAAACCTCAATCTCCCCATCATCAGCAGTCTAGTCTATTGTGAAAGTAGCGCTGGTGAGTCTTGAACAAAGGTCCAGACAAATATTTACATTTTTGCGAGTGTACTCTTTTGTTGCTATTTGAAATAAGCCATGGACAGGCTGGTTCAGGGGTTGCCAAACTTTGCGTTGTGTCGCCGGTTTTGGTCTGGGGCGTTGCGGCTGTAAGGAAAAACTAAAACTTATAATGTCTAGTGAAATGCAACATGCAAATTTGCAATACGTGTATGTACTTTATGTACTCGTACATATTTTAAAGAATGGAATAAATCATACAAAAAGACACATAATTTTTCGTAATATAAATAATAATTTTATTTGTTTTAAATGCCACCAAATCGAGTTTGGGCTTCTTTTTTTTTAATATTGGGTATGGTAAAGAAAGGACAGCGCAGTCTCAAAATGTTTGGGAGCCCCTGGGCTAGTCCCTAAGATGTCAGATGATAAGATTGATTATTTGACAAACATGGAGGATTCTAAAGATAAATGATGGTAGATATTAGTCATGTAGTATGATAAACAAAGAGATTTTAGTGCCTGGCAGACCTACTATCAGAAAAGTTGGAGAAAAGCTACGTTGGCAACTCTTTCTTCATATCTTTCAAATACCATAGAAAAATAAAACAGCATTATGCTGACATGAGCCTTCGACATAGATATATTAAACAACCCTGTAATATTGGATGTAACAAAGGAAACTGTGTCCAGCTGCAGACAAGTTTTGTAAATATTTTAGGAGCAATAATAACAAGGAGTGTGGGTGGAGGGGGGTGGCAAGAATAATGCACCCATTGTATTAAAGTGTGATAAGGCTAAATGAGCAATGAATGCCACATCACTTTTATTTTTGTTCAATCATTTGTGTTCTATTTGTACTGTAAAATAGGGATGGGTGGTTCAATAAATAATTGATTCATTCAAATTATTATTTTATAAAAAAAACTATGGATCCAAGGATGGGTAATTTAATAATGAATTAGCTGCTTATCGATTATCAATTTAATATAGTTGAAAACACTTAAGTGTGTGAATTCTTTTAAATTTCTATACCTAAAAAATAATGATAATGCAATAGGTTATGTGCGCCAGTTATGGTGGCGCGACTTGTGATGACTCCGTAAGTTCTTGCAGGGAAAATCTGAGCCATCATGTTTACCGTGATCAAATACTTGGGAATCCTAAAACATAACTCACCGGTACTCGTAAACCACTTGGACAATCACAGTAGTTTTTATTTTCAGAACTTGTTATAAAAACCTTAACAGACAGGAGGATATGATTAAAATTCCCATATTCCAATTGGTTTGCTTTGAAAAAATTGTTTTCTAATGAAAGAACTATAATTAGGATTTTAGCGCAGACATATTTTCACTATGTGTAGAAGTTTTTTTCCTAATTAAGATAGTGTAAGAAATTGTAATCATGAAATGAATTTAATTTTGATATAAGACTCATTCCTCTAACACCAATACTTTTCACAGTTTGATGTGTTTAGTTACGACCTCTTAACGCTGTTCGGGTTATAGGTACTTACGCTAATTTGTAATGGTGGGGGGGG
>CABFWB010000145.1:97647-141941 GCA_902151455.1 Timema bartmani | reverse complement strand
GGGAGCACATGAGGGGGGTGTAAACACCTTCAGTACATTCAACCTAGATTTGAACCTTGACCTCCAGTCAATGACAGCCTAATATTTCAATGACCTTACTCCTGATAATTTAAAGAGTAGGGGTACAAGGAGTACATGATATGGTAGAGGAAGCAAGACTGAGATGGTATGATCATGTAATGAGAATGTTGGAGTACATGATATGGTAGAGGAAGCAAGACTGAGATGGTATGATCATGTAATGAGAATGTTGGAGTACATGATATGGTAGAGGAAGCAAGACTGAGATGGTATGGTCATATAATGAGGATGGATAATGAGAGGATGCCAAAGAAAATGATGGAAATAAAGTATGTTGGAAAAGACTGCAAGTGAGACCAAGATAGAGATGGGAGGAGTCAATAACAGAAAGTGTGCAAGTGAGAGGAGAAGAACAGTGGAAGGATAGAGGAAGATTTTTTACTAAACTAACCCGGCCACAGACTGGAGACATCTGATGATAATGATGATGACTCCTGATATCAAAAGACCAATGGTGCAGATCAATACACAACTTACAAGCTAGCTCGATTATCTTGACTATACAACAAATACATCAACTAGTTATGCGTCCATTAATTCATCACCGTGGGAAGGAAAGCTTAAATTTCATCAATAACACATTTTTTAGCTGCGCTGAAAATTAAAGCAAGGAGCACTATCTTATTAAAGAATGACATTACTGAATATTCTGTGAGCTAAAAGTAATTAATCAGTACTCACTCTCAATAAAATATCTCCCTCATTATAATGTCCAATTTTGTTTTAATTTCTCATAATAACCTTTAAATTGATTCTAAAGCCTTGCACACACTGCAGTTTATCATACAATCCACATTATTACAATAATTGGTTCACCAGTTGGTGTGCGAGCATTGGGTACTTACACCTGTCTTGTATGAATCATCACCACAAGATGATGGGGTGGAATAATCTTAACTATGCCATTCAGTTGTCTCAGATAAAGATAAGTTTTATTAACTAATACACAATGACATAAAATCAAGCATGCTAAATTGTGCCATAGAGGTGCGTGAAGCTTTGAAACAAATACCAGCTTCAACTTGGTTAAAAAATTGGTTAAAAATATTGGGAGATAAAATTGTAAATGTATGGTCAATTAATCCCATTAGGTTGTTGTTAACATTACAAATTAATATGTATATGGGAAAAGAACTAACGTAATTGACTTGGGTTGTTAACTTAATTTATCATATTAAACAATTGTGAAATAAAATAATTTCAAGTCATGTTAGTGCATAAAGTGATGTGTAAATAGCCACAATATAATATCTTTTCAACTAGAAAACAACTAACATAAAATTACTTGAACTTTGATTTGGCTTAGAGAATTCATGTTATTTGATTCGAGCGTGCTTTGAATAAAAAAAGTGGACTTCGCACACCCCTATTATGTAATAATGTCAAGTACTTACTCCCACCAGAAGGGGCGACTCTTATAAAATGCAACGGTCGGGGTATCTGAGGTAATATCCTCGGTTCCAGTGATGTACATAGTCGAAGTGGATGATTCATTCATTTGGGATTGATCATCCATATCAGACTGATTAACTGATGTTTCAGTATAGTGTTGCCTCAAATTGCCATTCCACCGTGAAGTTTGCCTTATTTCACTACGTTTGTTCACTTCCTAAAAGAACATCTGCATTTTATTAAGAGTGAAAATCAGGACTAAGGGCCCGTTTCATAGTCAGATTTAGTACGTCTCAAGTGCGGTGTTACACTAAATACAAGACGACACCTACCTAAACTTGAATGCAATGGGCCAGTTTCATAGTCGGACTTAGTACACCTCGAGTGTGGCGCTATACTAAATACAAGACGACACTCACCTAAACTCAAATGGAATGGGCCAGTTCCACATATAAAACTGGCCCATTCCATTCTGGTCTAGGTAGGTGTCATCCTGCTTTTAGTATAGCGCCGCACTTGAGACATACTAAGTTTGACTTTGAAACTGACCCATTCCATTCAAGTTTAGGTAGGTGTCATCCTGCATGTAGTATAGTGCCGTACTAAGTCTGACTATGAAACTCTGGTCCTAAGAATAAATAAGTCAATGGAAAGGTTTTTAAGAATATTGCCCAAATCAGGATTTTATTTTAGAAAAAATTGATTATATAGTCTTTCTTTCTTCTTTAGAATTTACAAAATGGGTGATTGTAATAACAAGGCTGAGCGCTGTTTGAGTGCCAGTACAGTGTAGTTTTAAAAGCAACATTTGCTTGCTAAGTGAAGAACATGGTCATTTGACTAGGAAATTATGTAAAATGGGGAACAAAGCTTTTTTTTTAGCACCATCACACTTAAGGAGGAGGAAGAGAGGGAAAACATTTGAGGTAAAACCACCCTCAGTACATCTGACCTGGATTTAAACCCTGATCTCACCACTATCGGCAGTCCAGTTTTATGTGAGAGTGATGCCTTAGACTATTCAACCACTGAAGCACTGTAGTGGTTTTTCATTAATTGTTTCCCACCCTTACTTCATACAGTTACAGTTATATTTCCTTTAAATTATATTATGAGGATATCCGAGACAAGTAATTAAAAAATAAAAATAGCTGCTGTTCAATTATGTTTTTGGTGATCTATTCAGACATATTTTAGAAAAATGTTAACCTATGAGTTTGTCAAACCCAATAAAATAATGTTTTCCTTAAGCCAAGGTAAGCTTTAGCAAATTGCCTGCAAACAAATAAAGTTGGTACATACATTTTGAAGACTTTCAGTAAATGTTCCTCTTCCAACTGAAGTCGACTGCATTGCTTCCTTAGCTATACTTATTTTTGGCTGCACTCAGTTACCTGTAGGAGTAACAAACATAGTCTACATAATATATAGGACAGCTTAGTTTTTTGTATAGGCCAACAAATCCTTGATTAATAAGCAAATTTATTTCCCAAAAAGACACGTGAACTTTTTTTTTATTCATAAATAATATTCAAACCTGGCCATATATATGTATAAATAATAATTTTAGATTCGTGCAGTCTCAATATGAAGCATTTCATCACTTTTAGCCTACATAACAGTTATTTTGTTGAAGAAATTCAAGTTTATTTAAAAACACAAACTCCATACTTAAATTACCCTCACTAACTTTCTCCATACTTCCCTAACCTTGCATACTCCCTTCCCTTCAACAACATACATACACCGAGTCATACATGCTCTTTTATTCTTAAAACGTTTAATGTTTCTCTTTTTCACATATTTGTCTGCAACATTTAGCCACATCTTACATTGCCTACCCCTTCCTTTTGATCCACACACTTTACCTTCATATTTGCTTTGTCACTCAAACCACACTCATTTCAGCATTATTAAAATGCATTCTTATTGTTACTAAGAATCAACACCAATAATACAGACACACAGACTTGATTTTTTCCTCCTCCAGTAATTAAATGAATGTAGGCTAAAAGAACTTGCACTAAAATACTGTATTCACGAACATGCAATCTATATCCATGGTATTATTCTATTCCTATTATCTTGACCATATTTCATTCCTGCTCATTAAAATATTTTTCAAAAACATTTGGTTTATTTGAGCAATATTAGTCCTACCCATCCAAACTTAATTAAATGATTATTAGCACCGCGTCTTACTACCCGTTGGGGTTATACGCAACTTAATTAAACCTTTTATTTATTGACACATGGTAGGCTTGGTTGTTATATTGATAATGTTTTTAATTATAAACTTAAGTGACTATTGAGCACTAAAATACCCAGGACACCATAACAGGACTGCTCCATAAGCGACTTTTGTTGATTTGGGCATTTTGAGAGGATGAGTTATAGGTTAAGGACCCAGTGATTAAGCAAGGAATGGGTAGGCCAGTAAGACTTGTCTATATGTTGTAGAAAAATGTGTGAAAAAGAGAAATATTAATAGATGTGAAGCGAGTATGCAAGAATAGGGAAGTGTGGAGAAAGTTAGTGAGGATGGATTAAGTACAGAACAATTGTTTTTTTTAGCCATAATCATAGTTTCTTGCCTACCCTGTAAGGAAATGGTGTGATAGGTAGGTATGTAGGCCTATGTGTATGTGAGATTATTTGGGGGTTTTATATTTGTGATGTAATCTTAACTTTTACACATGAGTGTGGCAGTTGTGAGCGGTTTATTCGGGATGGATACTTTGTGTGAGCTTACATCTTGTCGTTTCATTAGTAGATGTTCAAGATTTATTCACTTGGTAAAAATACAATTGTGTCTCATTTTAAGAGATGAGTTTGCTATGAAAAAAGGTGAAATATGGTTGTTATATACAATTAAGGTGAGTTTGTAAAAAAGGATAATTATTCTTTAGGATACACTTTGAGGTGTTTTACATGTTCACAAGGCCAAGGTGATAGGTATTCTATTATTTTGTAAGAAAAATATTTTCGCAACAGGAACCATAAACGTTCTCTACCCAATAAGTCTATCAAGTTAGATGACATAACAATGCATTCAAAAAGAAACTTGGGTTTTGTAAAAAAACTTGACGTAGGAATAAGAGATTTGGTCGTTGCCTGGAAATTAAATAGACCGCTCTTTTTATATTAATGGAAAACAAGCCCGGTTTTGAACCGGAGCCTGATTTGAGCTGAGCTTTTTAATGGAATGCTTGATACAGGCATTACAATACAAAGCTTGGCTCAAGTTCCTAATTGGGCGAGGCACAGGCTTACTTTGAATGCTCGTCACGGCAGTGCTCTGGTTTTTTCTCATTTCTAGATGAAATGTTGGACCTACAAGTCACAAGTGCAGCTTTTTTAAATGTATCATAATGTTATCGATCTTGAGGATGCCACAAAATAGTTTTCTTCCTATATTGTTCCATAAAAAATAAAGTGTTTTCTTGATTCCACTCAATTTTATTTCAACACTTGTTGTAAAATGGTAATAGCATAAAACATGTATATCCTCCGGATTCACTTTGATGACTGGACCACTGTGCTCAGCGTGAACACCTGCACTGGCACCTACTTGTAATGGAGCCTAACAATCAAAGGGATTCGTGGAGAAACCGACAGTCGAGTGCAGAACGTTTCTGTCAAACATCGAGCGGCTCAGCTCGTTACACGGCACTGACTAGCGTGTTACATTAAAATGCTCATGTTACAAGACAGTCACCGCCTTAATATGCCAGTATGATGCAGATAGTCCAGAGATAATTAAGGTAGAGGTGGATTATAGGCTTAACATTATAACCTAAGCAAACTTAATATCCATCACTCATTTTAGTCGTCTTACTCAACTATTTTCTTAAATACTCATTACAATGATTCTAAATAATGATAAAGAAAGTGATTTATACATTTTTGAAGAAAAGGTATTTTCAAGATCTGCAATTTTTGCTACGTTTTGTTAAAATATGTTATTTTCTTACACCCTAATATATTACAACCATCTTACCTTTTCACAATAAAAATGTTAATCCAATGAGAAAATAAATACTGATCAATAAGACACTTGATAAATTTAAAGTTAACTATGACTTCACTGCCCACGCCACGTTTAGAGCCAGTCATAAAATGTAAATACAAATCATACTAATGACGTCATGAAAACATTGAAAATCTTGTTAAAAAGAAAAAGTAGTTGATATACCACAGACTACTATTATCATAATGCTAACACTTAAATGCTCAAAATGCTCAGTCTAGGGATAGATGATTTTAGTCGATTAATCAATTATTTGGCTATACTAATCGATTATTTCTAGAGATTAAAAGCACGAGGTTGAGACTGGGATAATGATTTATTGTATGCTGTTTCTTCCCTCCTCTCTTTGTCATTAAACTCTTTTTAGTGTTGTTAATTTGTCCAGAGCTCGCACCAATCGAATTATATTGGACTCGAAAGGCCCCTTTACATGCTCAATATTAAGGAAGCAATATTATTTTGTCAATATACTGCGTGAAAATGATTAAACCTAAGTCGGTAAACATTATTGTGTAATTGTTCAGTCTGCAACGGTAACTTGTTCGAAAAGTATGTCGCGAATAAGCTACATTTTTATTATCAGGGTTCATATGTTTCTGTGATTTTATTTTTCACAGAGCACGCAAATCTAATGATCATAATACATACTCATACCTTTGGCATTCTTTATTTATTGTTAGATATAGGCCTACAGCATACAAATTAAATAATTTCTGTTACCTTTATGAATTTCAATAGAAATATTCTTTATTTGGTGCTTTTTTCTCCGATACAGACATTGTCGGTATTTTAGGTTGGAGAAAACAGAACCACTAGAGGGCTATTTAGCGCAATAACAACCTTACACGGTTCAATAATATTGATGAAGCTTCAATAAATATTAAAAACTTTTAATCTTCCTCAATATATTGCGCAAACCTTCAATATTACCCTTACACTGTCAATATTATTGCTCAATACGCAATATTGTGCGTGTAAGGGCTATGGGGGCATTTATACTTTTTTTTATTGTAATCACTTTTATTTCCCTCTTACACTGTATCGAATATGCTATTATTCTTAGCATAAATTTTATTCGTTATTAAAATTTATTTTTTACAATAAGATTTTCTTTTTCAAATATTGTTTTAAATCTACCAAACATTCTATCAGTATTGGACGCCATTTTAATGCCACTATTTTTTGTTTATTGGGAGAGATTTCTGCCCTTGAATTACATTATAATATAATTTTGTTGATTTGATTGATTTGTTCTTCTATACTTTAATTTACGTAGTTTTTTTTTTCGTTATCTACAATGATTGCCTTTTATTTATACTCAGTACCAGTAGTTAGGGTTATTTTTCAATTGTGTGTAGACATATTATTCTCTGTTTATAATATTTTAATATTTATATTTAAACTTTTATTTATAGTGGTATTTCTATTTATCGTGTCACTGCTAACCTCGGTAGTTTGTATTTTATTTGAACCTAAGTTAAATCAAAAACATATTAGTATGATACAGCTAATAATTTAGCTTATTTGTCCGCACAGTTCGCCTTGTGAATCCTTGTGCTAAATGAATAGGGCCGGGCCACCTCCAGGATCGCTTGTTGCAAACTTTTTCACGAAGGTTGTATTATATATTTTATAAAAATAGTAGAAGAATTCAATTTTATGTAAAGTTGATAACTATGTCAATCTAGCATAAATAAACATGGATATGTATGATGATGAACTAGTGAAAAAAGAAAAACACCAAAATAAAATATGGTTCAACCACACCCTGCAAGCCAATGTGATATAACCTGAAAGTTTAATGGAGGTTTAAAAGTGTAATATCAAAAGTTAATGATAATTAATTAGCACTAGTCCTGATAATGATGCCAGTGCTACATCGAAACATGTAGAAGCTCAATACGTTGCAGGGAATGCAGCATTCAAAGGAACAAGGGATTACAAGCTAAGGAATGAATTCAATTTTACACTAACTTTTTTCATTTCTGTTAAAAATTCTTTATTTATAGATGTTTTATTTTATTCCCATTTCAACGCGGGACAACTAACATATTATACATGTTTGGATTATCTTGTCATATCACTGGCTAAAAGCAGTTTAACTCAAAAGTTCACAATTTTTAACATTTTTATTTTAAATGTTTAAAACTTTTTAGATGTTGGTTAGGGTTTAAATCATTGTATGATGTATTTCTTCAAATGATATTGACTTGTGATTGTCTTAAATCTTGATGCCTATACGGTTGTTATATTGCATCATATTTATCCATGTTTATTTATGCTAGATTGACAGTTATCAACTTTACCTCAAATTGAATTCTTCTACTATTTATATAATTCGTTCCTTATTAACTATTAAAATGTTTTTCAAAAATTATACATTTTAAACATTACGTGACAACTATATAGGCCTACTATTGGGAATAGGCCCCTCGTACTCATCATCCGTCCCATGTTCGCCCTTTAAAAAAAAACTTAAATTAATTTTTGCCATATTTTTTTTGCAAATATAGCATGGAGTATCGAATAGAATAAAAATAAAATCTTTAAAATTAAATAGGCCTAATAAAAAGATTCATCCACTTATGTAACCTTTAGCAATATTGTTAAACATGGGTGAGAAACCTAGAACTAGAAATTTATTGTTTATGTCAATCACCATAAAGCATAATATATAATAACTAGACATATTTGTCAGCCTAGGTGGTCTTGGGGTAAAATGCTCGCCTCAGGACAGACGTTCGTGGATTCAAACCCAGCCGAGGTTGACGGGTTTTTCTTGAGTGATAAAAAAATCCATAGCACATCCTCGTTCGGAGGAGAAGTAACGCCGTTGGTCCCATGTCGATTGTGACATTTCAGAGAACCATGGAAGGAATGTGAGAATATCTTTCCCGGAAAAATTGGTGGCCCTTTCGCTCTCGCTTATAAAAGTTATCAGGTGCTGATATAATCTGTCGGTTCAGAAAGTGCAAGTTAAATACCTCTAATAAATTATATTAAACTAGACATAGCGCTAGATCTACATGTACTGTATTGAAAAAAATATTTTATTAATGACAGTTGTAAATCACAGTACAGCTTAACTTAAAATGCAAAGTAAATTTATCGTGTTCACAAAATCACAAAAACAATTATGGTGATACGGATTCTTTTGTGATATTATCCTGTGATTGGGCGTCAATTGTGATGATATTGGTATTTTATGCCCCGCGATTGGGAGCCAATTATAGCGATATCGGATTTATTTGACTCGCGAATGGGAGCCAATTATAGTGATACGGAGTTTATTGTGATATTGCCCTGTGATTGATCACCAATTATTATGATATGTGGGTTTTATGATGATGACGCGTACATGCCTTACTACGCACGTATCACACGGTTATGTGATTTGATTATTGTGATAATTATTCTTATGAAATGAGTAAGACTTTAGATGTTGTACACGATTTATTTATAGAATTACACCTTCGGTACTGAAGATATGATATAAAATGATACAGTTTCTGTTAATTTACGGATTTGTTGTTGTTGTTGTTGTGATATTACATGTTTCGCATTCTGAGTACTGTGTGCTGTGTATATATATGTTACTACTACTTTTATATTGCCGAGTTCTATATTTATGTTACCGACACTGTGTGGATTCATACGCGCAAGTTGTTTATATATGACCTACCCCTTGCCTCTTGGACCCCTTGTCAACAGTGTTAAAACTAACCAATAGGAGAACTCCTGTCAACCTGATGTTTAGAAGGCTAGCTTCCTATTGGGTAAATGGAGCCAGCATTTTACATGATCTTCTAATACAACGGAGTTGGTCTTTTAAAGAATAAAAAGTTTTAAAGCGCAATATATTGAAATTACTTCTGAAAGCGCGCAATTCTCCATGAATGAAGTATTAAAATAAAACTTTACATAGAGTACTTTAAAGAAAAATACACTTCATTCATGACTTTTTTAATATATGAGAGGGGTCCAAAACAGTATCATTACACAATCTGTAGCAGCCTTTAATTTAGACTGAATTGAACAAAAGAATAAGATAAAAAGTTTAAGCAATACATTGGTGACATCATGAAAATAAAAAGAGAACTTAGTTTGTATATTCATTATTATGATACTTTCCCAACCAAACTTAACCTTTCATGCAATAATAAATGTAATCTAATGGTACACATCATCCAATGATGTCATTGCTGTTTTAGTGCATAGGCACAGGATCACAGAAATATAGTACAGAGGATCAAAGGTAAATTACACGTCATCATCAATATTTACATTCTGAAAGTGATTTGAGCTATTTGTTGTTTAGTTTTATTCAGATGTAACGTTTATTAAAAGTTTTAGAAATTTATAAATGTTGATGTTATTCGATTCTACATATGTTTGTGTGTGTAATAAAGTGAATAAAATATCAAAATAATTTATCATAACAAATAAAAAAGCCTAAAATGGGACGGAAAAAAGCATACTATTACCCTACTATTGTTTCATGACTCAATTTAATATTTAGCCCTAGAAATGAGGTTCATAAGGTAAAATGCCCAAATGCTATTTAAACTTAGAGAGAATAGAGTAATCATTCAACAGTACTATTTGGTTCATAAGTGGGAATGTTTTATGGGAAAATGTTTGTTTACATTTTGTGGAAATAAATACAAACACTAGAATATTTGTTCAATTTTCCAGGTATCAGAAATGGGTAGAATTCTCCCAAAACCCAAACTTGATGGCCAATATTGAGAAGATTATGCATGCTTACATTTGTGCATCTCATTTTGATCTGAGTCAATTTCGGGCACCCAGGCGGGATAAGCTGGTACACAAAGCAGTCCCATCCATCCCAGCAATGGGTTCACATTCTCTTCCTGCATCATAATCTAGTTTAAATGTTTTTCATTGTATTAATAGGATTATTGATTATTGTTCATTTAATACACTTGATAATGTTTTATACTCCTAAGTTACATATAAGTGAATGGTTTTTGATTATTGTTTAGCCTCATATTTGTACATCTAATATGTTTTATTTTTTATTCTACTTTACTAACTCAAAAGACAATTTTTTTTAGTAAAAATACAGGATATCTTTCCTCATATCAATAGGGTACTGACGAGTTGAATCTTAGGGAAATTTACCCTCATTAGTTTGTAAGAATAATTTGAAACCAAAGATTTTGAGCACAAATAGCTCATACACTGTTGGAAAGGTGGTATCTGACAGCTAGAAAAAGTTACCATACATTCATTTGCCAAACCATATTATATGCAAGACTATATGTTAATTTGCTGTCACTTTTGGCAGTCAAAGCATTCACAAAAACAAACAATTTGTTTTGAATTATCATGGTTAGATTTAGGAGGGATAGCCAACACACTTACCATAGTATTACTAAAGTAGAAATTGTTTAGATAAGACACTATAAAACACACAAACACAATTTTTAAAGACAAGCTTAATGTTTAACCTTAACATTTTTAATTATTAGCTTTTTTACATTATTGAAACACGAACACATAAAAATAATCGTTAGGATGAAATGTAGCTGGTTAATTACATGCTTAACACTATTGGCATACTCTGACAAGTGTTCATGGTTTGTATGGTTTGATATAAAGCAAAATGTTGTCATGCTGTCCCGGAAGTTGGGTAAGAAAGATCCATTACATTCTGATATTAGTAATAGTGATGCTTCCCGTCAGGTGGTTGATAGAAGTGTAGATGCGTCTGTGGCAGATGTTGTTATGCGTGCCCCATTATATCTAGAGACACCGATATTTCGCGAGGCTTCGCGAGTTGTGTTTTTACGAACTTTTACTTAGCACATTAAAATTGCCATAGAAACATAATTAAACATCATTGTGGCATTTTTGAGTGAAAATATTAACGCGAAATAAAACGAAATTAAATCTATTCGCGAAATTGACGATTTGTCCATTTAAACGCGAATTATGGTCATTTTTTCTATTTAAACGTGAATAAATAAATAAACATTGCTGATATCGGAAACCATTCTAAGACTTAGACAAAAAATAAAAATAATACTGTTGACAGTGAACGCGTATTTTCAGCATATTCCAACATTATGTCAGACAAGCGCCCTAGCTTGAAAATAAAAAATTTGGAAACAATGTTGTCTTTGTACTCTGGTGATTGACGTGAAGTATGTTGAAAAAAAGTATGAACATTTTTGTCTTATAAAATAATTCAGTGCAAGTACTTTCTAAGCTATTTGAGTTAATTTATTACCATTACCTTAAAAAAAACCTCTTAAGACTTTTTATACCGAAAATCAGGGTCTTACCTTTTATTTACCGAAATTCAACTTTTTATTTAACGAAATCAAGTAATTTTATTTACCGATTTTATTTACCGAAAATCATGGTTTTACCCTTTTATTTACCGACTTTTTATACCGAAATCCAACTTTTTATTTAACGAAATCCAGTGGTTTTATTTACCACAAATCAGGGTCTCTAATTATATCCCGTTGGTTACACTCCGTCCCCTTAGGACCCTCTTTCTAACAATATTATTGTTCCTTCAGATAGGTCATGCTATAATAGGACTCGGTCTAAAGTTGTCAGCGATTGGTTGAATCGCATACCCATCTGTGACGGACAAGATAGTTCTGCGTTGTTCGCCTTTTTGTTGGAGGTAAACAAAGTTCATAAGTTGCATCTTGTCGAGGATTCTGAAATATAAGTGCTATGCCTTGGAAAAACCGAAGGGTGTTTAACTCACCTTATCTCAGAAGGGATTAGTCAAGGAATCCCTTGGGTCACCATGAAGGATAGAATATTTGCTTCGCTAGTCTCCAGAAGAGAAAGGGAGCGTCTCTATTAGGAGTTTGTATATCGCTTTGAATTCCCTCTAGAGTCCTTTAGAATGTTTATTCTACCTGTGTTTGAAGCAGCGAGCATCCTCAACTTAAAGCTCAGTGAACCTCAGATTGTAGAAATCATACTTTAAAACGTATCGCCGCTTACTAGGAGACATTTTGTGTCCTCATATCTACCATGTTCTTTTTTGGAATTGTATTCCTTGGCTTCAAAGATTGAGGGTTCACTTTTATCTGAAAGCGAATATTTTGATAAACACCCCATAACTATCTCTAAGCCCTCTAGTTAGTTTGTACCTTCAGACTCGGTTTAAAAAAAATTAGCGGCCATTTTATGTCTGCTTGGGCATCCCCCGTGATTAATAGAACCAATTATAATGATTCGAGAGAGCAACATGGAGGTAAAGGTAGACGCAACCTATCTTACGTAAGATGTTTTCGTTGCAATAAATTAGGACATCTCCAATATCAGTGTCCGGTGGGAAACGAGTGACGTGTAGCCAGGGGAGTGGTCCAGCTACACAGCATTCCAGAAAGCCGCTCTGTGCTCCTGTTCCCATGGTTTTGCTTAGTATAGGTCACTTTGATCAACACTGGTGCCAATGCATCCTTTATTGATGATGAGTATCTGGACAAAATCCAAAGTGGGAAGCCTAGAAGTGACATTGAAATTGAGAAGTGTGCTCCCCACACATTTATTTTAGGTAATGGGAGTAAACTAGCTCTTGATAGACAAGTTTGCCCTTCCCTTAAAATTGATTGTTTCTCATGGAAAATAAAGTTGTATGTGATAGACGAGCTCGTGTGCGATGTTATTTTGGGAAATGACTTTTTATGAGCCACTGGAGGTATTTTGAGTTTAGACACGGGATATTTAAGTTCTGGGTTCATCCCCAAAGTTAAGGTGCCATTGCGCCTGAGTTCTAGGCCTATTTGGTGCAATAGCATAGGGACGGATGAGGACCGTATTAACCATTTGATAAATGATTACTCTGATGTAATAACACCGATCTGGGGGAAATGTGACGTGCTGCCCTACGAAATTGTAGTTACGGATGAGGTTCCGTTCAGATTGGGTCCCTATTCTTGTGTCCCCTCATAAATGAGGATTTTTCGTGAACTCATAGATGACTTAGAAATGAAGAGAGTAATTAGACCGTCTAAATCCCCTTACGCTAGTCCCGCATTTATTATACCAAGGAAAGGACAAGGTCACCGATTAATTGTAGATTGCAAAAAGGTAAACAAAAAAATCCAATTTGACCCGTATCCAATGCCGAGCGTATAGAGCGCTTTTCAACATCTAGGAGGTGCTAAAGTATATAGTCTCATTGATTTGAATGCGAGTTTTTTTGCAATGCGCGCTCATCGAGCGTTCTAAGAAGTATACGGCATTCGTCACCCCTTGGCAGCTCTGTGAGTTTAATCGCGTGCAGCTGGGCGCTAGTATCGGTGGTCAGGCCTTAAGCCGCGTTCTGGACCATATTTTCTCCGACCTTAAGTACAAATTCGTCTTTAATTACCTGGACGACATCAGTGTGTACAGTAATTCGCTCGACGAACATCTCTAACACTTAGACATTGTGTTGAGCCGCTTGCGAGAGGCGGGACTTACGGTCAACCCAGATAAAGTCACGTGGACCAAACAATCCATCAAATATTTGGGATATATTATGTCTAATGGGAACATGCTGGTTGACCTCGAAAGGGTGAAACCCTTGTTGAGTACCCACGACCCAAAAACTTGAAAGGTGTGATGCGCTTCATAGGTATGTGTGCCTACTACGCACGGTTCATCCCGCATTTTTCAGAAATGTCTGCTCCTTTGAATTATTTCAAGAAAAAAGGTGTCGCGTTTGTCTGGGGTGAGTAACAATCTCATGCCTTCAAAACTCTCAAGAGCAAGTTGGTCTGCCCCGAAGTTTTGCAAATGCCTGGTTTTTCACATCTTTCCTTCTTTGTGTCGACGCCTCCTCTGTCGCCTTGGGCGCAGTTTTGTCCCAAAAGTCATCGGATGGTGTTCATCCTGTGGCATACGCCAGAAAAACTTTATCTCAATCTGAGCAGAAATACAGTGCTTTTGAGAAAGAATGTATCGCCTGTGTATTTGGCATAGAGAAATTCTCTGACTATTTAGAACAGCGTGAGTTTGAGTTATACACGGACAATATGGCGTTGTCATGGATGTGGCGGCATACTAAGCAATTAGAAAAGATTGGAAGGTGGGTGTTGCGCTGATCCAAATTCAAGTTCACCACCCATCATGTTCCTGGTCGAAATAACGTGACAGTCGATGCCCTGTCCCGGATGGCTGAAAACCTGGAGCCCATTTGGACTGACAATTTAGTACATCTGCTTAGTGTGATCCATTCTATTCCTGAATCATTTGTTTCTATCCTTGAACATCAGAGAAATAACCCGTGGTGCTCAGAAATGATGGATAAAATACCTAATGGGGATGATGTGGGCCCTTATTCTCTTCACAAAGGTCTTCTAGTGGTTTCCAATGGTAAAAATAAAGGAAGGAAGATATTTGTCCCAGCGGTGGTGCGACCTATGTTGATGCGCTATTTCCACCCTTCGGTAGTAGGTGGTCACTTGGGCATTCTTAAGACATAGCGCAAGATTTATATGGAATTTTTTGGCCGGGGATGTGTAGGGATGTGAAGCTACAAGTCAGGCAATGTGAGGATTGCCAAAAGGCCAAACCTGCGCAGAACACAAAGGTGGGGCTTTATTCAGCCAACGTGGCCCGACTTCCGTGGGAGAAGGTATTTGTTGACTATGTAGGGCCCGTGTCCCGATCCTCCTTAGGGAATACTTGTATTCTTATTGTATTGGATGCTTTTTCGAAGTTTGTCGTGATATTGCCTCTGAGGAACATGAAGGCTAAGACCAGCGCTAACGCTCTTGCTAGACGCGTGTGGGCTGTGTTTGGCGCCCCGCGTGTTATAGTTAGCGACAACGGGCCGTGTTTCAGATCGGCTACCTTCAAATACCTGTGCTTTGGATGGGGCATAAAACATGTGACCACCAGCCCCTACTATCTCTGTCCCAACCACGTGGAGCGATTCAACAGGAACCTTAAGGTGGCCTTAACCATTTTCATTCCTGTGAACAGGTAAGATGGGATGACATGGAGTTCTTAAATGTTGCCTTTAATGCGGCGTTCCATGAATCCTTCTCCAGCTTCGGTGTTCCTAGGAAGAGAACTCAACCACCCTCTTTTAGCTATGTGGGATGTGGACCCTTTGCTAGGGGGAGACGAGAAGGTCTCCCATAAGGATAGATGCCAGGCGGCTTTCAAAAGTTTAAAGAGGGCGCATAGAAAAGTTGCGGATAGGTATAATCGTGGGCGTATCCCAGTATTACTGACTATAGGAGACTCAGTCCTAAGTGGAGCGGTCCATGGCAAGTGGAACGCTTTCTTACCCCTGTAACTTTGCTATTAAGTGATGTTGGCGATCCATTGATAAATATACGAGCCCACGTATCGCAAGTAAAACCCACTGGCATCAAAGAGTCCTCATCCCTGATCCAGTGATGAGTATGTGCAAGTCCGTCCTGTACAATTAATGTAAGTGATAGTTTGTAAGCTTTTTATTATTTGAGGGAAAGTTCGGAGGAGATCCGGTATAGGTTTATGGAGCTGTAACTCTCCGAATTTGTCTTGTCACCAAAAAAAAATATATGTATTGTATTCAAGCTTTGTTTGGAGAACTGAATTATAATATCTGAGAAATTCAAATTTAAATCTTTGGCTGAATTTGCTGTTTAATTCTATGCAAGAGCTACTTAACTCTGAAATAATTAAAGCAACTACTATGTGATTGCAAAATTAACTATTACCTGATTTGACCAATGTTGGTACATTAGGGAATAGAATCCTAGGAAATTTGTTAAAAGTAATTTATGTATAATGTAAATGATATTTAAATAATGATATCTTGAAAACTATTCTGTCAAATAATTAATTGTTTGCTTGAGGTAATGTTAGTTTGGTTAGCCATGTAAATACTGAGATTTATGCTTGGGGGGGGGGGTTGGTCTTTATTTTATGTTAGCTGGGTACTGGCTTTGTGTTTATTTGCTCAGCGGACTCCTCCTTCCCTCCTTCGTGGCGTGGAGAAGATGGCCCGGAAACTTCTCCCGAGGCAGCTGCTAAGCCACTGTGGTGGTAGGGGACACTGAAGAACCTGAAGTGCCTTCCTGACACGTTGAACTTGGTGTTGAGCAGCTGCTGGTTCTGTGACCAAGAAATACGTCTCTTGGATCACAGTGTGAAAAGCTTGGACCACCTAATTGCTGGGGATCGTCGGGGGCTGTCTCTTCTAGGGGCAGAGGATTTGTACCGTGGCTACGAAGAACCATGTCAGTTTGACACAGACATTCCACTGTATCTCTCTCGCTACATTCTCCTGGATCCCCTTGATATTTACAGATATATTCTGCGTTGTTTTTAGATAAGTAGCTATGAAGATAGCAACAAGCTAGTACGATAACGTCTACATGTTTAATATTAACAGAAATAACACTCTGGAACACTCCAAACCTAGCAACTAAAATTCCAAAACAATTTTCTACTACCCTAATTGCGCGAGATAATCGGTAATTAAATATGCGTTGTTCAGGGGTTATATTTTTCAGAGGATACGGTTTCATAATGTGCTTACTCAAAGCAAAATACGTATGGGACCGAAGTTTTAGTACCTGGTAACAGCAATGGAGATGGTAAATTAAGGTCATGAGACACCAGTTTTTGGTAAAATGTAGTATTCTGCAAGAAGGTTGAATCTAATACACTTCCATTATTACCAACTTTGACGTACTGAAAGTCATAGTTTGCACTGACAACTGCAAATAGTACAACGCTAAAAAACTTTTTATAATTATAATATAGTGATCCACTGTCTGCTGGCTTTTGAATAGCAACATGCTTGCCGTTCATGGCACCGACACAGTGGCTGAAATTCCACTTGTCCCCAAAGGAGGCAGCAGTGGATTTACATTCAGCTGCTGATGACGGTAACTGCAACATAAAAAAATAAAAATATTTATAAATACAAATTTATGGCTATAAAAAATTAGAATAAAAATAAAACAATTTTACGACTACACAATACATAAAAAGGCGTAAAATTACAGATACAACTAGCGGGACCCGTTGCAAAAAATTTGTTCTTTCTCTGTACGAACATCTATCGGTTCATGTCTATCAGACTCATTGATAAAGTAATAACAGTGTCTTATTTTCCAGGAAAATCAGCAAGAAGCCAATTCACAAGAACAAACTCGTGCTGCTTACGCCAAGAAAGCCGTTGCTTCTACAAGTACTGCAGAAAGTACACTACCACGTAAAAAGGCTCGTGTTGCTACAGTTCAAAAGAAACAAGAGCAACTCGTTGATATGGCTTCAGCCTTGTTATAAATTCTAAGCAAGATCATTGGAAGATGATGGGCCTGTCTTTCGGTATGCAGTTACGGGAACTGGATGCAGAGCAACAAGCAATCTCAAAAATTGATGTTTGATGTTTTGTTTTAGGGGAAAATGAAAAAACTAACTCATTTTTCCATGGTACAGTTACTACCTAGTCCACAACCTTCTCATTTTTACTCTCAACCATCCTCAATATTATCCTCATCTTGCTGTCATTATTTGCCTGCACCCTCTCTTATGCAAAACCAAGAAACCCTATTGACATACACCCAACTGTTAACCAATATTATGTCCCAATCACAAAGCAATTTACCCAATAAAAATCACACCGGTCAAGATTTAAATGAGTTTTTACAGTTTGACAGAAAAATAAAACAGTTACTTTTATTTTGTTTGTACTTCACTTTTAATTTTACGAGTATTTACTTTTTATGTATACAGTATTATATTTTACTTTTTTTTTGTATTTGATTAGAAATAATTGTATTTGTAAAACAAAAATTTTTACTCATGCTTCACTATTGACCAGGATTTCAATAATTTGTAAAAAGCAAATTAATTTTCACTTACCTTAATGTACTTCTTCAAACAAATGCATATAGCCTCGCAGGTTTCGGGCACGATTGATGATAACAACTGGGGTGATATGGCTGCACTGAACTTCAGGTTAGCGTACTTATGTCCAATAGCTAAAAATGTTAGTGTGGCAATTAACCTTTCTTCTGCACTAATGGATTCTCGCAAAATGGTATTACGTTTTTCTATTAATGGCTTTACCATTCTTAGCGATTCCATAAAACATTGTTCATTCATTCATAGAAAAATTCGGAAATCATTCGAGTTCAATTGCTTCAACAATATCGAATGGGTAAATTTCTTTCTTTCCTTTAGCCACTTTTTTGCCCAAAATTTCCTTTCTGGTGGGGGCTTTTGGAGGATCAACAATGTTGTAAGAGCAACACTAATTTTTTTATTTTTCGACAAAAACGGTGTCATTACGAGGGTGTGATCAGGCCGGGAGTCTCAGTGGTACTGACTAATGACGAGATAGGAAGAAATAAATTGTAGAGTGTAGATAGCAATCTCCTTTCCTAAATTGGAGATCGGATTGGATTGGATTGGATTGGAAGGTGTGTAGGGGCCTTACAAAACCAACCCATTCAGACTTTTGATACGAGAGGAGTTGACTGCCTCTTAAATAGAGTGGCCAGCACGAGACAATCATAGAAACCACATTTGTCTACCAAAAACAAACCTTTTAGCATGTCATAAGTGGAGGGTCTCTCATTCTTGTCAAATCCGAAATTTTACTCTCAAATCTAAGTCAGAGAAATAATCAAAGCAATATCTAAAGTTTTCAAAGTTTTGTAAGCCCCTATAATTTGTTTCCTCGAGTTATTTACACCCTTTTCCAGGTAGGCTTTCTCTCTGTTTCTACTCGTTAGTGCTATAATACTAACCCAAACAGTAGGGGGGAGGAAAAAAAAATTAAGACATATTTAAATAAGGATAGGCTGTGCTGTTAGAAAAATATTTATCAGAAAAAACCTTTTTTCATAAAATTTGTTTAGAAATATTTATTCAGAACACACTATTTTGTACATTTATGAGAAACATCCAACAATAACTAGTGTAAAATAAACACCCGGATTATTTCAACACAACTATGACAGAGAAAGAATAATCAATAATCTGCATTTTCCTGCCAAGTTGGTGAAAGAAAAATTTCCCCTTAAAACAGTGGTTCAAAGTTGGCATGGTAGGAAACTATGCAAAGGTATGGAGGGCCGGTGTTCAGAAGAGGGGGAATTGATAACGACAGGAAATTATGGTTTTTCACAAAACAAGTATAGAACTGCTGATGTACAAAGGGAAAAGTCTTTAGAAGAATTATTTTGCATTTATTTTACTTTTATACAAGACTGAACAATTTGCCTGAATAGGCTTTTAGGTAATAAATAGATTTAATTGATAGTAAAAAAATCAAATGTTTATCATAGTTTAAAGCTAATTCAAGTTTTAGACAATAAATACAAATCCATCCTCTTTTTTACAAAATCTTTTTACTGTGCTTGAATTTGTAAAATTAATAACACCACCACAACAAAACTCAAAATATCTATAACCACATTGTTTTTGAATTTTTTTTTATAAAATATAACATATTACAAGTGATTTAAGAAAACATAGCATAACTATAGAGGAAAAGATGATTTGAAACCACTGGATTAAAAGGAAATATTTTAGGGTATGTCGTTAGTTGTCCTGCAACTTAACTCAAAGAATGGCAATCTTATATTTCTTATTTTTGGTTTATAGCGGCACTATTTTATTTATATGTCGACATCACCAAACAGATAAATTTAAAAACTGTCAGGAAATAAAGATGGATATCTGACTCACATTTATTATGTTGAGAAAAGAGTTAAGAAAAAGTAAATTAAAAAACAATTGAAGTACTATTATAAGGATTCAAATCAACAGCAGTTTTAAGCACATTTACTTAAATCAACTATCAAAAGTTAAGCTGAATTGTTTATAAGAACGTATAGCTTTTAGAAGGTAAATATTCTAAAAATAATATTAATTTTATTTCCGATATTTCAAAGCAAATTATATGAGTCAAAAATTTATATAATGGCATAATTTGAAAATTCAACTATTATTTCAAATGGTATTATAATTATACTTCAATATATTTAGTAAAATGTGAAAATAATATGAAATTAAATAGTTAAATAATACAAAAAAAAATCATCTTTTGCAAGGATCATGACTTTATGAATTTAGTGTGCAATTAATTGGTTTAAAGAAAGCAAATTAAATTTTAAAAGTATTAACAAACCAATCTTATTTATATTACTCTACAAATAAACAAAAATATAATCAGGGATTTGGATATCACATGTATTTAAATCACTTTCACATACAAATACATAAATTAACTAATCATTTAAAAAATATGAAAGAGTTCACACCTAATTTTGAAGATAAACTTACATTGTGCAAAAAAAAATATATAAAAAAATCACTACATAAGATCTATATGGTTGAACCATTACTACACTAAATAATTAATTATTTAAACAACTTATTGATATACAGTACGCACCTCTGAATGTAATTTTATTTTTCTATTATGCTAGCACTGCCTTTTGCGACATCCAGTGAGTCAGTCTGAACAAGTTCCACCATGTCTGTGCTATCTTCACACGAGTCCTGGCCTGGTGAACTAGAGTCAGAGTCCAGCTGAGCACACATACTACCCATTCGAGATGGGCCGGCAACACTATGCACATTTGTCATGTTTGAAGACGAAGGGACACTGGGTGGCAACTCGGAATTCAGAGCCAAGTTTGTAGCATTCGTTGCCAAGACCATAGCTGAGGTTGAAGTGGAAGGCATATCGGTGGCTTCGCTAGACGTGGATGGCATGCTGTTAGGGTCCCTGTTTATCTTAGAAAGAAGATTTCGCAACACGTCGGCGGCCTGGGCCGCCAAGATAGGATCATGTGGGTTCGCGAGCCTCGCCTCCTGTAGGATGGCGGGCAGTCTTGGGTTCTGGGCGATGGGCCGATGATCTTCAGGGAAAGAACGACGGGGCATTTTCTGGGGAGGGGTGGCCAGTGAGTACCCAAGACCTGGTCCCATCCTCACTGTCCTGTGTCCAGGAATAAACGAGGGTTCGATACGACGATGGGTGGGCTCATAGGCAAATCTGCTTCCTCCTAGTTGAAGAATATCCCGTCCTGGGTCCTGCTGTGGCCGCGCATGTTTTGTTGGTTGCACAATATGACGATGCAGTAGTTTTTTGTACTCGCGCTCTTTACGCTGGATGTACTCCTTGCGCTGGTTCTGCAGTTCCTGCTGTGTTTTTTGTAGTAGCATTTCTTCATCTTCATGAGTGCTGCCATCTATAAATCAACAACAAAAAATTACTACAATATGACTTTTTCTCTAGCAAACAATTACAGTGAACACACATTTTTGTTGGAAAATGTATTTAAATTTGACACGTATAGTTAATTGTTTATTGCAATACAGTTTTCTAATTAAGGATATCAAATTCGATTTCTTGATACTCGCGTTTATTAATGATATCAAAAGAATCAAGAATTAATTTTAAATATCACAACTTGGCAGCTCAATTCTTCTAAGTTTTCAAATCCCAGGAAATGAAAGTTCTGGTATCCAAACAAGACTGAAATATTCAGGATTGGGTTATTTTTCATTGCAGCCTTTATTAGTGTTTTTTTTCAGTTTCACTTTATTATCAGGAACTTGTAAATGCACTCAATATGCACTTTATGTTCTAGCAATCTTTCCCAATTCAACCATAAAGTATTAAGTTTTGGTTTACTATTTACCAGGTATCTGTGAGTATTTTTTCAAGAGAAATTATGAGCTTAAAATAGATCCTCAACTCAGGATCAGTATTTGACAGATTTCTAGGTGTGCTCAGCAATTTGAGCTTCTTGAAAAAGGTTATTTCTTGGCCTTTTCATGTGCTTATGGTGTTGAACGACTCATTGTTTATTCTTATTTCTACTTGTTGGGGTGTGGATTGTGAAATAATGCACAGCTTAAGGGGAGCAGGGAGATAAGAGTGTGGGAAGAGCTCAACAAAGGGGTTACTGCAGAGAGATGGCCATTGGAATGACAGGGCCAGGTTTCTGAATGGAGGAGGGTATGAAGAGTAGATAAAGATGAAATAGAAAAGGCATCTTTCTAGAGGGCTGTTAAGGCTTAATGCAAAAGTGTATTATGTAAAAAATAATTAATTATCTAATTCAGCATTTCTCAATTAAATACAGTCACGGAACTTTTTTTTATATTATGTACACACAATGGAACTGCTTAGATGATTTTAGCGTGGGGCATGAAAAAAATAATTCACCACAAATGAAATTTTTTTCATGGTTCAAGGTCAAATACCTTTAAATTCAAAGTTACATTTTTCTAGGGAGAGGAGGACGGACAAAAAGCAACTACACATTTTTTTCTCTTTCATGCCCCATAAATAAATGCAGCCACCCTGTATATGTGCCAGTCAAGGAAAATACTAATTGAAAATAAAATCTGTTATAGTTTTATAAGTTAGTTTGTTAAACTGTTGGAAAGCAGCTGATTGCAGCGTGTCTTACTACCTGTTCGGGAAATACGCTTATGTACTATTTGGGATAGTAGTTTTAGGGTCTAGGGAGGTTAAATTTATAGAAAGTGTATCCTCATTCATGTGGGGGAAGAGTGGAAAACCATTTTGGAAAAATAACCCTTAGTACACTCAACCAAGATTTAAAACTTGATCTCTCTTTCATTGGCAGTCTAGTCTAATGCGAGGGTAATGTGTTGCACCACGTGACCACCGAAGAGGGTAATTGTAATTGAATAATTCTAAAAGTGTTAGGGGAAAACAGAGATTCCCATATTTCCGCAAGTGTGTGAACATTTGTGCCACTAAGCAAAGTGGATTCTAAGCATGTTCTGGAATACATTAAAAAGATAAAATGTGGGTTTACCCTTTCACAGTGATGAATTGACTGGTGGGGACTGGATGTTGGGCCTGTCCTAGTCTTAAGTTAGATTATAAGGCATATGAAGCTAAGACAGGCCCAGTAAGCCGGCAGTGGAAAATATATGGCTTGGATAAGAAAACCAACCTGGACCATAGGCTGGAAACAGTAATGTATGTAAAGTAAAAGCCAATGGAATAGAGTGAATTTACAATACAAGCAAATGGAAGAGAGTGAATTTACAATACAAGCAAATGGAAGAGAGTGAATTTACAAGATTAGCAAATGGAATAGAGTGAATTTACAAGCCTAGCAAATGTAACTGAGTGAATTTATGAGATTAGCAAATGGAATAGTGACTTTAAAATACTTTTTTTTTATTACTTAGCACAGTGTCTTACTACCCGTTCAGGTTATATGCTTAAGTACTAATTACATTAATGGATTAGGAATTGGAAAGGTTGAATTTAGAGGAAGTGAACCCACTTTAGTGTGGAGGGAGAGTGGAAAACCATTTAGGAAAAACAACCTCCAGTTCACCTGACCGAGATTTGAACGTCGATCTTCCTGTCCTCGGCAGTCTAGCTAAACACGACTAGCTCGTTAGCCACCGAGGCCTGTGAATTTACATTACTAGCAAATGGAATACAGTGAATTTCCAATATCAGCAAATGAAATACATTGAATTTATAAGACTAGCAAATGGAAAACATTGAATTTATATGACTAGCAAATGAAATAGAGTAAATTTACAAGATTGTGAAATGGAATAGAGTGAATTTACATTATTATTAGATTAGAAAATGGAAGCCATATCAGAACTTTTACCTGGCTGCTGATTGTCACTGTCAAATTTCTTGCTGATGTTAGTCATGGCTGCCAGTTTCTTGCTGTGGTCCTTATGACCTGGACCCGGCACGGAGATAGGCCCCTCAAAGTGCGGGGGGTCCGGAGGTCTTTCATGGTCCACGTACTCAGAGGAAGTGACTGTTGCAGGCTTTGCCTGACGTTTGCGGTCGCCGCTAGGCCTGGGTGTTTGAGTCTCTACTAGGCGTCCCCGAGGAGGCTTCTTGCCATTACTCTGCAATATTAGTTCAATGATAATTAATTAATATCTGCTTCGGTGGTTCATGGTTTAAGGCGTCACTCTCGTGTTGGACTAGACTGCCGATAACAGGGAGATCCGAGTTCGAATCCCGGTCGAGAGTACTGAGGTATTTCCCCCCAAAAATTGTTTTCTGCTCTCTCTCTCTCCATGCAAATGTGGGTACACTTCCTCTAAATTTAACCTAATCTCATACTTACTAGTGTAATTAGTATGGTTATTTAATTCATATTAATTAACGAGCTGAAAGTTATAAATGTTTAATAAAAATAATTTTCATGGATTTGTGAAGCTTTGAAATGTTGAATTTTAAACCTTTTTTGCTTCGATTTCAACACCCTCAATAACCTTCGCATCTTCCATATATTTCAAATAAAGAAGAAAACTTAGCCATATTATGAAGAGATTTGAAATATCTCCCCAAATATGACATATCCCTGAATGTAATCATTTTTAGAACAACTAGTCATCAGTATTTTAACTCCAACTAGTACCTGCTTTGGTGGCCACATGGTCTAAGGAGTAACTCATGCAATAGACTAGATTGCCTTTAATTGAGAGATAGAGGTTCGAATCCTGTTTGGGTGTAATGAGTGTGGCTTTTCCTAAATAGTTTTCCATGCTCCGCCCATGCATTTGTGGGTAGACTTTCTTTAAAATGAAGCCTTCCTTATTCCTAACACATTAGTGTAATTATTAGTAAATATATGCACAACACCTGAACAGGTAGTAAGACGTGGTGCTAATAATTAAACAAAAAAATAACAACTATTGATTGAATTATGTACAGCTGTCATAAGTATATATAAATTCAGATTTAACGTATAAAAGAATATATAGTATGCTTCATTGTTTCCTCTGAACAATTCTCTGTACCTAGATGTACTTAATGGATAATTTTAAAATTAAAAGTAGTGTTATATGACTATAACAAAAACCGTGTTTTCAACTTTGCCATTGCTGCATATGTCTCAAGCTTGGATTAGACTTAGCTAAAATTATCTTCACACAGCACAAATAATTTACTCTAATAGTAATAGCTATGGTCAGCCACAATAGAAACAATTTTTGTCTTGTAAGGTCAGTTGGTTACACTAACTAAACAATGTCTCGTAGAAACTAGTCAAATCAGCGTCAATGGTTTTGTGTTTGTAATGTCTCAATTCTTAAAAATTCGATAAAGATTTATTTGCCAACCCCCTTCCCCCCCTCCCCCCCCGCCCAAATGGCTGAAATAACACGTTTAAATGTAAATTGTCAACATGGTTTGTCACTTATGGCCAGCGAACTGGACTTCTTCCATTTACCTTCTTGCATCACAATATCAATGGGCTGGATGACTTAAGTTAAGGTGCGGCAGAAGGGAGCGCAAGTTTTTTTTACAGTTTTTATAGAATATAAACTTTTTGTCCAAAATAAATCCAATATTTCTCCAGTAGCAACATAAGAGTTTAATTTTCTGCACATGCTGATATCAACAGATCTTGAATATCTGTCAAGGGTGTCCTGGAATTTTGTCAAAACTTTTTAAATAAAGAGAAAAAGTTTTGACAACATTCCAGGACACCCTTGACAGATATCCAAGATCTGTTGATATCAGCATGTGCAGAAAATTAAATTATATGTTGCTACTGGAGAAATATTTGATTTATTTTGGCTAAAAAAATGTAATGCTCTAAAAACTGTAAAATTACTCGCGCTCCCTTCTGCCGCACCTTAAAGCATTTCCCTTTAGGCTCTACAGTGAATTAGAACAGTTCTATCTTATTTTTTTCTTTAGCAATGTTTCTTGTTATCGGTTAAGGATAAGGGAAGGTTGAATTTAGAGGAAGTATATCTGCATTTGTGTGGAGGGAGTGTGTAAAAAAAATTGTGAAAAAACTAGTCTCAGTATACCCGAATGGTATTCAAACCCTGAGCTCTCGGTTATCGGCTGTCTAGTCTAACACGAGAGTGAAACCTTTGACCACGCAGCCACTGAAGCAGGTTTTATCCATTGTCAATTCGGCTTATTTACAAAGTACAGAGTGAGGAGATGGATATAGTTTAAATTTGTAGAGATGAGAAGCCAAGCAATCATGGCCTGTATATAACTGGAAAAGAACGACAGCAAATATCCTTGGGTTTTCTGGGATGAGTGTCTACTCGTGGATGATAATGCTCCGCCTTTTATTTGTACTCTTTTATAATTTTTTCTTCTTCTCTTGCTTGCACGTTTTCTTAATGAGTAATTTTGAAGTGGGGGATGATAATTCTCTGACGATAGTTTGTAGAATTATTATGCCTATTTTTTTTGTTAACTAGTATGCTTTATCTTTATCCTGTATCCCACAATATGATGCATTGTAGACTTGAGTGATATATTCTAACCTGTTAAAATAATATCGATTATAAAAGACAAGAAAATGCCAGCATTTTGTAATGATTTATCAAGACTACATTTTTACACAAATTGGTTTGACTTAATGCAAAATTTAGCCAAAACACTGAGTTGTTCTTATGACATTCTTGAATTAAGATAGTTTTTTACTTGTATTGGTAGGAAAAATTTCTTAGCGCAGTTATAAACAAGTGTGTGATTGTGTAGTAATAGATTTAAAAGAATATTAAACAAACCTTATCACCCTTTATTGGTTTAAAATCAAATCAGAAACATATGTGACTGGTCCATTTGTCTGCAACACTTTTATATTACTATCCTGCAAGCAGTTTTACCCAACTTCAAGAATAACAGTTTCTAGTTTACCGGTACTTCTTGTTGTTTCAAAGCAAGAGTTTTGCTAAGTGAGATATTTTGGTTGCAAGGTAAAAGTATGTTAAGTTATAATAAAAGATATCGTACCAACAAACATAAACCTCATTCTACAGACAACACCTAGCACTCTTTTCACTGTTATATGGCAACAGTAATGTATGTTAGTACTTTCTTGGTTCTCTACATAGAGTGTCCCTCCACACAATTCCGGGTACATTTTCTCTTAATTCTACCGTCCTCATCGAGCTCAAGTCAAGTTTCAGTAGCGACTTGAACTCGGCGATTTTTACAAAACTTTAAAAAAATTGAGTACTCGGAACTTATCTTCTTCTCGAAAAGTCCTAGTTTAATTTAGTTTACTAGCAATTAAAATAAAATTTCATAGCAAATAGAGTCCTTCAATATTTCCTTTTATCTAGTTAAAATAGTTGTACAGTTATATTAAATATATCATATATTTAAAAATAGGAATTTCTGTGATAATAATTTTTTTTCACAAAAAAAATTAACTCTAATAAAAATGTGTTTGTAATTATTTATACATAGATCTATTAAAGAAATTTCTTCAAATATTTTTGTACAAACTATACTACTCGAACTCGAGGAAAAAACCTCATGTTTTCATTCAAACTTGACTTTAAGAGAAAAATGTCTATTCGCACACCGCTATTAGCTAATAAATCAAGTTAAGATTACACCATGTAATTCAAACTGTCTTCTTTTTATTGTAAGAATCTTATTGTGCTCTTATTGATTCATCCTAAGCTGAGACCTGATGTAGACAAAGCCACGTGGAAGTCTATGCTCTGATTTGCTACTGAACGGACTTTTACTGGTATCCTTTCACTAAATAGTCCCTTCTATATTTTGTATTAAACTTGTTTTGAAATAACATTAGAAAATTACTATAATTAAAATCATCACTTTTGATTTGATTTTGAAATTATACTTTAAGCTTTGCCAGTGCTATTTGAATACCAACTCAGCATTGAGGGACCCCCTGGTACAGTCCTTATCACATGTTAACGTCAAGTCAGCAACGTCGGTCGACAGTTCATCTCGGCAGGGTTGAAGTGACGGTTGTGAGTGTCGAGTGCTTCCTGTGTATTTATGGCAATTGCCGAGTGTGGCCCGAGTTTAGTTAGACATAAGAGAGGAAATTTAAAAGTATTAAAATATACAAAAATTCATAGAAACTTACTTTGCTATGGTACCGACTATACAGGGTCACGCCTGTTTAAAATATTTCACTAGTATTCCACCAATCATGTAGGTCCTTAGCGTAGTGATATGGAAATGTTTGTTTACTTCAGACCTCAGGTTAGGATGAATCGATAATAGTTCCCTTTTTGGTGTTTCCATCCGTCTTTCCTGAACCTCCCTTCATAAATAACAAAAGATACCTCAAAAAATGAAGAGAGGTTTTTCTTAGAAAACTATAACATATTCAAATATTAGATACTTACCAAAGACAAATACATATTTTTGAAGCAAAATCAAACAAAGTTAATACTAAGTTACTATTTTTAAATTATGAAAAAACCAACCAATTACCTTTGTCAGCACAGGTAGGTAATCTTCTGCTTCTGACATTGACCCCCCATAATCTTTTACATCGCCAAGTTGTTCAGGTTTCTTTGTCAACTCCAAAATTTGATCAACGACTTTTTGAATCAAAGGCTCACTACCAAATTCACCTGCACACAGTAAAAAGTGATTGAATAAAATGTAACAAACTTTAATAAATTAGTCTAAAATGAATATAATAAAACAAGACAAAACTGTTATTTTGATGTAACGTCAGGGTGCGTTATCAATATTAGTAAGGTGAATAAAGGTCGCTTTTTCCGATACAAAGCAAAGTGGAAGCATAACTTTTTTTTAACCCTCATTTTATGGATAAAGGAAAAATGGTATCAAATGGCTGTATTCAATCAAATATTGAAAGGAGGATGGAAGAGGAAGGCCTACAAACGTACCAGAAAACTTTAGGTCTCAAAGTTCACAATTAAAACACAACAAAACAAACTAATTATGTAATTTTCAGGGTACATCAGGCCCCTTTTTTAGCAGAAGAGAGTCCAGTCTGTTTTTTAGTAGGCCTTGCCCTTCGATCCTCCTTTCAAGGTTTAATTCTATGGATAAGAAATGTATCAACATATTGGATTGTAAACGGAAAGTAAGAGAGCCTGAGCATTGTTAAAATAAGGGTGAATAAAAAGGATTTATCAACAAACACACAAAGAAAGATTAAACTTTTGATACTACCACAGGAAATTATAATCCTGGTCGGGTGTAGTGAAGGAGGGTTTTCCTATATATTTTTTCACTCTGCCTCCACACAAATGTGGGTATACTTCCTCTAAACGTAACCTTTCTCAACCCTAACACATTAGCATAATTAGTTCATATGTGTATAACACAGAAAGAGAGTGAAACAGGGTGACAAAAAATATATATTATTCTTCAATAGAAGTGAGCAAAGTTCATTTTTTTTAAAATTCGAAGTTAACTTCAATCCGATATATAAAATATTGTTTGAATATTTTTGTCAGTTCTATGCCTGAAAAAATATTTTACCTCACAATTGTTAGTAATAAGTAGTTTTTCTGTTAAATCAATCACAACACACAATTCAGATTAAAAAAAAAATTGAGCTATAATGTATATGACAGGTCAAAATGGGACCATAAATTATTTTAGCTGTCATTATATTTATTGGTAAGGCTTTGTAATTTTTGAAGGGTGCATTTTTTTAAAAGTGAATTCGAGGATGATATTTGTTTCAAAGCCAATAACTTCACACACATTGTTAAATAGGTTTTTAAATTATTTTCTTGAAACTGATAAAGTAATTCTCAAATATTCCTAGAAATAATATAAAAACCTTGGGCCATTAAATTACCTGGGAAATGTTTATGCACCAGGAAGGATGCCATCTGAAACGCATTGCTGTTCACATATGAATTGGACTCATTTTGGAACCATGGCATTCTCTCTGTGATAACTCTCCCGGCCCAAGAAAGGACCACTGGAATCTAGAATGCAGATGTCAACAAGTATGGTGAATAGTAATCGAATGAAATAAAAATTAGAGGAGGAGGCACAGTTTTAAAGTAGGGACGGGACCCTCGAACCCTTAAGGATATTCAGGATAGCCTTAAAAAAAATCATTTTTCAATTGAAATTTGTTCAAGAGCTCTATTACCGCTTATTGGTGGTTTATAACCTAACATAATAGGATGAACTTAACAACCAGACCCCAGACCAGTAATTTAACACTTAACTGAATGTATGAATGTTATAATGAATGGAATATAAGAAAGAATGTTTACATTTAGTTATTATTTGTAATTTCTATTACTCTACTATATTTATATTTGCGCTTGTGTTCATAATTTTTTCCAAGATTCAGATTTGAGGTTTGGATTAGTAAAATAGTCGATTCGACCCAACTCTATTTTAAAATCAAAATAATCTTAGATAAATGGGGCCACACATGTCACAACTGGTGAGCTACTGTAACCAATGTCGATATAGAGTGCGTTCATGATAGGTTTTTACCTGTATGACAGTTCAAAAATCATATGTTTAGGTTTTGGGTTGCCAACACTTGTAAAGGATCACCGTTTTGTTATATATGTTAAAATTTTTAATTACATCTTATATTTTACATTTAAAATAACATAAACTTAAGTTTTCTCATACTATTTCATTTATTTTAATAATTTCCTTTTATCCAACTCAAAACAATATTTCAAACATGATTAAAAGTTCTTATTCTTCATTTTATCGACTATGTGTAATACAGTGCATACCTTTTAATACTTGTAATTTTTTATATATGTAATAAATTATTTTATGAATATTTTAACGTATTTTGAAATATTTAACTGAATAAAATATTTGTATCCACTGTGTGGGTGCACCATTGTAAAAAACTTGTTTCCGTCATGTTCAACCACATGGTTTAGATTGGTCAGTTGCCATTTTGAAGCTATTTTAGTTAGAGCTTTTGTGAAAGTACTGTGAATTATAATTATTTTTAGGTGGAATAAAACGCTAAATAAGCTTTGTGTTCAACCTCAAATAAATACATAAATAATATTAGCCAAAATTACTGTGGTTAACTATCACATTCATATATTACCATCTGTTTTCATTACAGTGATCCAAAGTGATAGATGTCAGCTGTTGGCCTTTGGATATATTAGGAACTATTTCTAGTAACTTTTTGAGCTGTCATCCAAGTAAACTTAGGTCATGAATGACTTTTACCAAATGTTATCATTAGATGTGTGTCAAATCCCCCTTTTTTAAAAAAAATATATTATTAAAAAAACTGTGAAATAAGCCTTTCTGCATTGCAATGATTTTCCCCCCCCTTTCAATTCTGATTTTGTTCAAATTAGTTCTTAAGTTAAACTAGTTTTCTTAGAGGAAAACTTTCACTTTTTGAGGCACATGTTAAGTCTATAGAGAAAATAAAAATAGTAGCTCTAAGTAAACATAGCATTCATTAAATTATGTGAAAAATTAGCAGTCTAACCTGCTTCGATGGCTGCATGCTTATAGGCACTACTTTCTCAATAGGCTAGATTGCTGTCAATGATGGGGAGATCAAGGTTCAAATCTCAAAAGGGTGATTTTTCCTAAATGTTTTTCCACTCTACCTCCATACAAACGTGTATATACTTCCTCTCAAATATAACCTCTCTCATTCCTAAGATCATTAGCGTAATTAGAACATAAGTGTATAACCCAAACTGGTAGTAAGACGTGCTAAAAAAGTGGTGATCTAAGGTTCATTTAGTTACGTTTGTTCTATAACTATTTTGAGCTACACAACCAATAAGCGTCATTATATATTTTAAACAAATCTCAATCTAAAGAAAATTGATCAAAAGTATTCTTTAATACTTGAGGACACAAAGGTATAATTAAAGTCCTGTTGTATTTTATAGCCTGGGAAAACAAGAGTGAGATGTGGGGCCCTCACGATTTGAGGCAGGTTGTCATACTCCAAGCCATTCCACCAATGCTTGTAGCCGCAGTGACACGGCCCTGTGCTAGATGGGGAGAGGGATGAAGTAGCGTCTCCATTCTCGTAGTCCACCGAGCCATTGCAGTGTATCATGCGTAACCGGGTGCTAGAGACAAATAAGATACAATATATAAATAACTGCCACCTTGCTGCCAACACTTGAAGGGGAAAATAAAAATTAAATATACTCCAAATAAATAGTAGACACTAGTCAAATGGACAAATTTCATATTTCTTGGTTAAATAGTTAAGGCACAAAATATCTTAGGTTTATTTAAAAGCTCAACTTTTATAAATTGTACTAACATTTGCAAATATATCTTAAGACTAACTGACAGTTTATGAACACAACAAACATTGTAAGAGATGATGCAAATCTAACATAGTATTATGCGCAACAGTAGTTTAAATATAGTTATAGATATGTATTTATGGATATATGATTGTAGATGCAGCATAAAATGTTGTGTAACCATGAAAGGATGAATAAGTTAGTGACAAGAAGATGAAAGTGTGAAGAGTGCATTAAGAAATAAAGGGAGAAGTAATAAAAAATCTACCTTTAACAAGCAATATGTAGGCCTCAAAGTTCACAATAGCAATGCAACCAAACATATTATCACTGAATGGTCAATTATGCTGTCAATTAAAGGAAAGTATATCTGGCAGTCATTGAGAATGGTGGGAGGGCTACTGGAAGTTGTAAAATAATCCATGATGCCATAAAAGTAGTTATATTTTCACGCATATCATGGAAAATCTGGTAGAGTTGGCAGTTATGTTGCCTATACTATGCAGGGTTAATATGGCCACCCGACTGATGTGATAAGCCGAAGTTCAATCCTGAATGGACACATTGAGGTTGCCTTATTGGTAGAGACACCGATATTTCGCGAGGCTTCGCGAGTTGTGTTTTTACGAACTTTTACTTAGCACATTAAAATTGCCATAGAAACATAATTAAACATCATTGTGGCATTTTGGAGTGAAAATATTAACGCGAAATAAAACGAAATAAAATCTATTCGCGAAATTGACGATTTGTCCATTTAAACGCGAATTATGGTCATTTTTTCTATTTAAACGCGAATAAATAAAAAAACATTGCTGACATCGGAAACCATTCTAAGACTTGGACAAAAAATAAAAATAATACTGTTGACAGTGAACGCGTATTTTCAGCATATTCCAACATTATGTCAGACAAGCGCCCTAACTTGAAAATCGAAAATTTGGAAACAATGTTGTCTTTGTACTTTGGTGATTGACGTGAAGTATGTTGAAAAAAAGTATGAACATTTTTGTCTTATAAAATAATTCAGTGCAAGTACTTTCTAAGCTATTTGAGTTAATTTATTACCATTACCTTAAAAAAACCTCTTAAGACTTTTTATACCGAAAATCAGGGTCTTACCTTTTATTTACCGAAATTCAACTTTTTATTTAACGAAATCAAGTAATTTTATTTACCGATTTTATTTACCGAAAATCATGGTTTTACCCTTTTATTTACCGACTTTTTATACCGAAATCCAACTTTTTATTTAACGAAATCCAGTGGTTTTATTTACCACAAATCAGGGTCTCTACTTATTGGGGTTTTAAAATCACCCTTCACTACACTGCTCATGCAGTAATTTTTACTTAGCTTTTGTTTTATGGGTGTGCAAAGTATACTTTTTCAATTCAAAGCAAACGCGAATCAAATATATGAAATATTTATGAAGCCTAGTCAAAGTTTTAATATTTTCGGTTAGTTGATCGATACACATTCAGGTTTTTGAGTTTGATTTAACCTCGAATCGAAGCAAATACTATTCGTGAATTTGGAATAATTATCGAAGCTAATTAAATCATAATATAGTTAAATATGATAAATTTATGATGTAAAATAAAAATAGTTACCCATTTTAAAACAAACATTGTTATTAAAAATATATTAACATATTTTAGGCACATTGTTGGATTTGCATTGGCCTAAAACATTATAAATTCTTTTATAGTTTGGTTTGATTCGAGTTATCGAATATTATCAAATTCGAATCAATATCATCAAAGCTTCACAGACCCACTATTATTTTATGCTTTGAAAAAATATTATATTGTGTTTATTTATGCAACTTTATGAAATAAATTTCTTATAAATGAACAAAAGTAACTCACTCTTGGCACCATTTGCATGTGTCGAACGGCTTGCTGCTTGTGATAACTAGAACATCTTTCCTCGAGTCGTAGCTGCACGTCACACCCTGTTTAGAAACACAAATAATTAATGCAGGGTTTACAGCTTTGGGGCTTTAACATGGTGCCTTGTCTCAATGTGGTGAATTTACGAGTGTGAAGTACAACACTCCTCTTTAGAGCCATCGATCAGGCGAGTCTGGCCTCTAAGTTACCCAATAGCGACATCTTGATACACACGGTAATGTTCAAATTTGTTATATTATATTCCCTTCCTTTTCACTACTAAACACTTAAGACATGAAAAACATACATAAACACTAAATGAAAAATTCTTTCATAGCTACAAACACCTAATTAAAATAAAAGTAAATATATTCACAACACATAGTAGTAATTAATACATTTACCAAATTTAAGAAAAGGAAAAAAAAGAAGTTATATTTCAGTTTACTTCTAGTTGTTAAGAAACAAAAAAATCAGTTATCTTAACTAAAAGATCTACTTTTCTACCATTTAACCTGCCTCGGTGGCTTAGTTATCTAACGCACTAGTTTCGTGTCGAGTTAGACCGCAGAGGACGAGGAAATTAAGTTTTGAATCTCGCTCTAGTGAACTGGGGTGGTTTTCCCTAAATGGTTTTCCACTCCCCCTCCATACAAATGTGGGTTTTCTTCCTCTATATTCAACCTTCCTAATTCCTAACTTATTAGCGTAGTTAGCGTATAACTCGAACAGGTAGTAAGACGCGTTGTTAAGTATTATACCATTTAACAGAAATTTTAAAAAATAATCCTACTATCAAACAGTTTAGTTTCTGCGTGAACACACCCATGCTATTACAGATGATGCACACCTTACATAGTAATGCAGCAAACACACATTTAATTATTAGTGTTAATATTTAACTATTTTGTAATAACAGTAAAACAATTAAAACAAGCCATAAAATTAGTTACTGCCACTTAGAGTTGGGTAAAATCCCCTTTTCTCAAAATTGAATCTTCAATTTGCCAATGAATCCCGAATCTAAAATCTATACCTTAAATTTTCCGACAAATCTTGAATTTCAAATCTGAATATTAGAAAGAACTGAGAGGAAAATTTTCAAATATTTGTATTTTCTTAAATTCTGATTTTGTTCACATTGGTGGTAATTTAATGTTCTAAGATCTAGTTGTTAGGTTTGCCCAATAATTAAGGCAGGCTAAAATACTAATATGCCTAGGACTAAAAATAATTTAAATTTAAAAAACTTCTTTAAAATTTGATTTTTTAAAAAATCCTCAAATATCCTTAAGGATTAAAGGATTGGAAGGACACATCCCTTGTAATTATCATATTCCATACAAATCAAAGATTTTCAATTTCGAATCAAACTCAAATAAAACCCCGAGATGAATATTTATAAAATAAAGATGGTTTAAATAAAATACAAATATATTCCATGGTGAAATTTTTTCTAATCGAATCGGAATAAAAATTTGTTTAATTAAATATTAATCTAAGTATATGAATTTATAAACTTACTCAAATAAAAAATATAGTAAATTGTGTTCAAATAATGACTAGATTTTAAATATCACAGTCCTGGCAAGCTTAAACTTTCAAGTCAAATAATTGGTCTATGCCAACATCATTAAAAAGTTAAATTACTCACATGTTTGGCATTTCAATTAATATTAAATTAAATTCCATCAAATCCGAATCTGGGATCTATTTGGATTTGAGATTTCAAGTTTGAATCCTAACAAAGATTCAGATTTAGATTTGAAATTTCAAAGCTTCATGCAATTACTCAGGATAATTGTCCACTTTGTTATGGTGAGGTTGACTTACATAGTTGTGGAAGTTGTAGACCTTGTCCTCCCTAAGTGGTCCAAAATGCTCCAAGGCCAAGTTATACAATAAGCCATTGACCCCAGGCCTGAGCCACTCTGTGATGAAAGGCTCAGAGTTAAGGGCTTCACACGAGAGACAGCG
Organism: Timema bartmani; assembly: GCA_902151455.1. Classification (NCBI taxonomy): domain Eukaryota; kingdom Metazoa; phylum Arthropoda; class Insecta; order Phasmatodea; family Timematidae; genus Timema; species Timema bartmani. The sequence goes on along the minus strand of CABFWB010000145.1, from coordinate 105,572 downwards.
GTACACGCGTTGTTCGGACACGATGCTCTGAGCGTAGGTAACAACCAGACTAGTTTTCATGTTCAGCACACCCGCTGCGCAAAGGAAACAAAACAACATTAAATATGGGTCATAATGTTATGCAGCTGTCAGCGCAAAGGAAATTAAATATTTAAATTCAAGAAAGAATGGAAAGACAATGTGTAAAATTACTAAACTAACAACACTTTGAGAGTCAATCATGATTAATGCTTGTTTATATTGACTGTTTATATCAATTGATGTACATTTTATAGAGTATTGTTTTAGAGTTGGGGCAAATAAACCTTTTCCTCCAATTTGAATCTCAAATCTGAATTTCTATTTCACCTATAGATCCCAAATTGATTTTGAATTTTTTAAAACATGATAAGTGTAAATGATTTATAATATAAGAATTTTTATCTCTCTCTTAAATTCTGATTTCGTTCATAATACGTCATTTGCTATAGAAAATATAAATCTTTACGAAATAATCTTTTTTGTTATAATGTGAACTCACATTGAGTCAAGTGGTAAATTAATGTTAAGTTTGTTAGGTTTGTTCTATAATTATGTTGGACCAAATACAAGTGTCATATAAGCAATAAATAAATTAGTGCTAACTTTTTAATAACACTGATATCACAGTATTACTACCCCTACTGCAGCACTGTCACAACCACTTGTGGGTGATTTGTCAATATGGCTATGGAGGTTGTGCAAAGAAAAAAGGTATGACTTGTAAAACATATAAGAATGTGTTTTGATGTTATTTGATTAAAAGACCTAATAGTAGTATTAAGACTATAATATTAGAGCCTTTACTATAACTAGTCCTTGATAAACTCTTGCGAGACACACTGGTCTTGGACGCGCACTGCGCTCAACTTTCACGCTCTCAGAAGGTGGTTTCTAAACACGATTGTCGTCGTTACTCGATGTTAGAAGAGAAAGCTTCTTTCAAAAGACTGTGTTACATCCCAACTCGGAGGGGGTCGGCTCCTCCTTAATTTGTTAAGTCTTCATGACCAATTAGCGAAGAGCCAATCCTTACTTGGGATAATTTGCACGTCTACTTTTTTAACAGAAAGCTGGCTCGGCATTGAACTACATTCAATACAATGCTTGTAGGTAAAAATCCTTTGTTTTGGCTTGCTGACAATCTAGTACTGCAATCTAGTAGAAGGTGTTACATTAAGTCAAATGCTTGGAACAACATAGATTTTAAACTAACAGAGGTACCCGATGTTGCCCAGGCTAACTACACAATTCAAATGCTTTCCTTTGCTTCAAACAAATAAAGAAATAATAACTTACTTATTTAATTTCCTCTGACCTAGTTTTTAATAAATTAAAATAAATCTAGTCGAAAATTTAAAATTTTAGCTTGGAGGTGCAAATATTTCTGCCCGGAGGCTACTAATTTTAAAATTTCATCCGGCTGCCAGTGGTAACTATTGCATAATGTTCATGACAGACAAACAAACAAACTTCATTTTTTAAATATAGATTTAAAAGCTGCAATTTTCTTCTTCTTCTTCAAATATCCTCAAGGATTTGTGTAAAGGACCTTCCCTGATTATTTTTTACATATATTGGGTTCAAGAAAGTTGTATTTAAGAATGAAATATTGCACAAGAGCAGTCAAATAAAATATTCTTCTGGTCATTGAATATTTTATTGTTTATTTCAGATCCAACCTACACCATCATATAATTCAAAGAATATAGTTGATGCAAGTGTCCACATTTTGTTTGGAAAGAATTATTTTATTTTATTTGATGTATAACACGACAACAAGTGTAGAAACACGACAATAATGTAAAGTAATTGATAGTGAAGGAAGCCAACTAAAAGGAGAGTTAGGTAAGGCCTAAATAGAAGATAGAGATATTTAACATTTTGCCAACAAAGTTTGTTAAATTATATTGTATGTGAATTTTCTATGACTAAAGTTTGATTTTCATAGGCTGTCCGTTATTTGATAACTGAAAACTCATGTTGCCACAATGGCAGAAAAAATTATTACAATTGTATTTATATTCTTAACCTGTTGATTAGTTATGTAAAGATAAATTATATATCAATCCATAAAGAAGTATTATTGGGTGATTTTGATCAATTTTTTGATGAACTTAATAATTAGATGAAATAAGGCATGTTTCTAGAATGTCAAAATTTAGTGACTTTGAAAAAATGTTGGTGGTCGAAAGTGGGTTTCCTATAAAAATCAGGGCATACATTTATTTATTTTTAATATTAATACAAAATCTGACCATAAAGTGGTGGAATCTGAATATTATATAGTAACACGTTCCACCTGTATTATATTAGTACAATAAATACAAATATCAATAAAGCGAGAATCAGATCCCCTTACCCAGTTTTCGGAAGCAGAAGTGCTGCACATCCGCCACAAGAGCTGGATGAATGCCATATTTCTGTAAGAACAGCTCATCCATGGACGCTGTCAGTTTACGAATGTAGCTATCTTGTAGACCTTTCTCTCCTCCTAAGCAATTAAGAGGATAGAGATTTAATTAGAGACGAGACCAATCCACTTTTTATCTAGTTTGAAATATTTTACTTCCAAATTCTGTACCTTGAATCCAAAACGTGGGTAATGAAGGTGCAGGATGGAAGAAGAATTCAAGCCTTTGAAATTACATTTTTGAAAAGTACTATACAAATGACAAGAGTGGATAGGATGAGAAATGAAAGAAAGAGAGGAATAGTTAATGAAGTGCAGGGCAGGATAGAGAAGGTATGACTAAGGTGGTATGGTCATGTGAAGAATTATTATTATTATTTATTATTATTATTAATTACACTAATGGATTAGGAATTGGGAAGGTTGAATTTAGAGGAAGTGAACCCGCATTTGCGTGGAGGGAGAGTGGAAAACCATTTAGGGAAAACCACCCCCAGTTCACCCGACCGAGATTCAAACCTCGATCTCCCCGTCCTCAGTGGTCTGGCTTAACACGACTGTCGCGTTAGCCAACTACGGCACCGAGGCGGGTCATGTGAAGAAAATGGAAGAGATACCAAAGATGACGGTGGAGGGGAGGCGGGGGTCAAGAGAGAGGTGGCTGAAAGGAGTACAGAAAAGCGTGGAGGAGAGAGAAGACTGGGTCATTGTGATGGGGAGAAAGGCTATCTTATATTTATACTATTGAGTTAAGTATAAATTATAATAAAGGCGAATTTAGAGGAAATGTATCCACACTTGTGTGCAAGGGATAGTGGAAAACAAATTTTTGAAAAATAAAACTTCAGTACACTCGACCAGAATTAAAAATCCAACCTCATCACGGACAGACCAGCCGAGCATAATGGCCTCAACTCGTGTGTCCTCTGATGCATGTTCCTAACATGTTCATTAATTTTATAGATATATGTCATAATTAGTTGATTATAATGGACAAAACAAAATACTCACCAACAATAAGACAGTCCCTACTGTCAAACTCTATATACTTGTCTAACAACGCCTGTGGCACAGCCCATACTTTGGGCAAAATGTTGCGAGACAGGCGGGGTGGTGAATCTGTGAAATATCACCAAGTTAAATCAATAACATTACCTGATGTGCAATTTATTTAAACTATGTATTATATAATTGTCAGAAATGTTTACTAATGAGGTGGCCCAATGGCTTAATAATATAATGATAATGGAATTGATAAAAATAAATAATTCAAAATGGACTAATTCAGTGTTTTGTAAAGTGTATTCCATCTTCTTTTTGTTTGATAAAGGCAACGATGCCGAAATATTACTCAATTGGTGTTAAAATTAGTGTTTAAATGTGTGTGTGACTACTTCTATTATAAAAGACAGGAGAAAGAAGATGTCACCTTTGAGAAATGGATTTTTCTCACATTTTTTCTCTTTTCCTAAGTGGGCTTTCTTCATTAAATTTAAATTTAATAGGTTCTTTTTCCTTTATTTTTATCAATTTCCATTATTATAAAATAACTATCAAAAATGTATGTGTATTCAAAAATTCAAATACTAACTCAAGTAAAGTGAATTTAATCCCCACACTAAAAATTGGTCATAATGATTGAGAACAGGATTATAATAAAATTGAGTAAAATTATATATATTTACAAAGGTCGTGAAGATAAGAACCAAAGTATTGAAAATTAAGTTTGATTATTGAGTCACTTAATACAGTTATCTTTTAAGAAGTGAGAATATTGAGACAATTTTAAAAGCAAGTTTTCGTGAGCTTGAGCAATGTATCTACAGACACAAATGGGGAAAAAATTTGCTTTAAATATTTGTTTTTATTTCAAAACCAAATGTAATATTTAAAAAAAAATGTTTAGCTTCAAAAACAAACAGGACTTCTAAAATATATAGCAACCCTGAGTTATGCTATGGTGTATCTGTAAACATAAAATATTGTTCTAGGTTTTTTGAGACAGAGTAGGACTATCCATAATAAGTGAATGAAGTGTAGATCATGTTACCTCCCTTGATGCCCACTAGAGGGATATAATGATTGCGGGCAGAACTACTCCAAGCTAAGCAGAGCGGTTTGTTCATCTCACCACTCTTCCCACGGCACTCGTCTGGTGAGACCAGAACGGGCAGAAACACCGCTGATGGGAGGGGAAAAAAAAAGTTAAATAACTAGTGACAGGTCATTACTATATTAAACATGGTTATTGTGTTTTAGATAATTTTATGTTGCGATCGATAATATATTTAAGAAAATTACTCATTTGACTTTAAAGAGTTGGTTAATGTTAGACAAATTTTAAATCCAACACAATAACTAGGCTCAATAACACATAATTATGAAATTCCCGGGGTACATCAGTCCCCTTCTCCAGCGGAAAAGAGTGAAACACTAACTGGACTATGGTAGCATGGCTAGAGGTAGGTCATGGTCACATAGATACTGTAATTGACTGTTCAAACTTGTGCCTTGACTCTTGGTAGAATGATATAATGTTGTATTTCTATTATATTAAATTATCAGTTATTATTATTGTTGTTTATAAATAAATGACCAACTGGTGTGATTAGGCTTGCTTGGAATAAAAGGAGGGCTAGTTATCCTCGGTTGAGGCCAGGGGGTTGCCTGGATTTGGTTATATATTGGTGAGAAATTTCCTACCTACAAAGCTGGGAAGCATTGCAACTAAACTAGTACTATAGAATGAGTAAGATAATTTTTTCTTGAGATATTGGCAACATTGATTACCAGAGTAGGGGGAAAATAATACCCATGTAGCCAGTATGTATGTTGATGATCGGCCAACTCACCAGAGTAATCGCCAGAGCTCTTCATTCCTGCTACAGAATCCAGAAGAATGATCGGCCTCTTTAGGACATTGGCTAACCCAAACACATGGATGTTCCTCAGGCCAAGAATCTCTCCCTCATCAAAAGGCTCATATTCGGGGTCACATTCCTCAATGATACCCATCCACTCAGATGCGTTGATGAAGTCTTGGAACAGCTTCTAGAAACAAAGAGAAATAAAAGAATAAGAAGCATGAGGTTCAGTGGGAAATGGATTAAGAAGTAGGTTTATGTCATTTTTATCTTCCAAATCGGGTTCCTAAGTGCAACTTCACAACATTTTGATAAAATATACGCTTCAGTGCAAGTGCTCTGGCTATCTGTGACAAAATATTTCATTACATGGAAAATAACAGAGGGAAAGTATTGAATTTATTTAGCTTTAAATTATTATGTTCAAGATGTCTTAGTAATATAAATGTCAAACTACTTGACTAGTTGATATCTTAATGTCCTAGATTATTATTATTGGCAGCGCGTCTTACTACCTGTTCGGGTTGTACGCACTTACGCTAATGTGCAATGGTAGGGTGATTGTGAGATGAAATGAAGGACCTACAGTTTAACGTGGAATCCGAACCACGGTGGAGGCCTGGCATTCCACACATTAACAAGCTATGATTAATACACATCTTGTCAGAGGTGAAGGAAGGGTTTGGCAATCAGATAAATCTGTGCCGGGACCAAAGATTGAACCCTGGACACCAGCACAGAAGTCTGACACCTTACCCCTAGACCACCAGGTCACCAAATGTCCTAGATTATTACTGGTATTGAAATGATCCATGATCAATCTTAGCATCATGATTTTTTATATCTCAATTCCTTGCTCTAAAATCCCAGTAAATGAAAGTTCTAGTATTTATATGAAACAGCGATATATCTAATTATTTTTCGTTGCTAACCTGTTTAGTTTTGATGGTACACTTAATTACCACCAAGTAGTCTTTGTGTTCTGGTCATCATGTGTAAATCAAATATGGTTATTTGTTCAAGTGGTTTTTTTTAAAGTGTTTTACTTTTAAGATAGTAATTTTTTAATACATTACTGTACAGTATGGATGAATTTAGTTAAAAAATTTAATGTGAAGTTGGATGTATGGAAAAAGAGAGAGATTGGAAAACTGAAAAATTGAGATCATAATTTTTAAGAACCATAGTAAAGAATCATTGAATGAACCAGCAATCATAAAAACTCTAGTTTTTAAAAGACAATCTAAAAGGAAGGAATGAGGACAAATGAGACCAAATCTTGCAACGGATTGAACGCAGAACCGGGCATGTGAATCCAGCTGTTTTCTATCATGCCAGATATTAAAGATTTGAGAAAATGTTCGACAATGCCACAATTCTTACTAAAAAAATTTGTTTTAGAAAAAATAAAGATTACTTCATTGGCCCAAATGTAGTACAATGTCACACATAATATGGCCCCAAAAATTTTAAGATGTTAGGTGTCAAAGAGAGTTAAATACTAAACAAGCTTGGAAAATATATGTGACACATTGTTAAATTTTATCATAAAGAATAGTGGTCAAAAACATCTAATTTTATTGTTACAAAGACTCTGACAATAAATGTTTTTTGATCGTCATTATTTATGATATAAAATTTAACAATGTTTCATTTATATGTTCCAAGCTTGTTTGGTATTTAATACAACTCTTTGGCACCTGTTAAAATTTACAAAATTTTTTCATCACATAATGATCGATTGCTCATCCTGATTTACTTCTTCTCCCAGCGCATCACAACACAATCACTCACTCGAGGATCTGCCATGGGTGATTTTTTAAGATCAGAAACACAACACAAATTCTTCCACCAAATAACATTGACCCACTGAATTACCAGCTCAGTTACAATCAAGGGTGGAAATGCTCCCTCTTTCTCTCTGTTGTTACCATGAGTTTATTATTAGATGAGAAAAATGATTCTCACCGCCAATATACGACAAAATATACCTCTGTAGAAATACACCCTCTCTTTTTGGTGAAAAATGATAGGCTGCACATATTTTCGAATATTGTTTTCAGAAGGACATTTTTAGGAAAAAAACAATGCATTATATTTGGGCCAGTTTGCTATGTTATGTTTGATAAATAACAGTTATAATTATTTATCCAACATCTCAGCTCAGTTGGTAGTGTGTCTGTCTACTGAGCTAAAGGTCCCAGGTTCGATTCTCGGTATGGCCGAAAAATGTATCATTGGTGAAATGTGGGTTTACCCTTTCATAGTGTTGAATTGACGGGTGGGGACTGGATGTTGTGCCTGTTCTAGTCTAAGTTACATTATATAAGGCATATGAAGCAACATTAGGCCTAACAAGCTGGTAGTGGAAAATATATGGCTTGAATAAAAAAGTGACCCAGGCCAAAGGCTGGCAACAGTAATGGATGTAAAAAAAAGTATTATTTATGAAATTAAATTAATTAATATTTAAGTTTTAAATGCTAATGTGGTAAATAAACATTGATGGGGGCCTATATTGACACAAACAAAAGCTTTTTGGGTACACGTATTTTTTTTTTTTTGTAATGTAAAGGGCTCTTGAGAACAAATAGCTGCCCTAACCAGTTGGTAATTTCTGTGGTTTAAGT
>CABFWB010000145.1:47428-97446 GCA_902151455.1 Timema bartmani | reverse complement strand
AAACATAAAAAAAAAAAAAAAAAAAAAAAAAGGAAATAAAAACATAGTAGAATAATAGAAAATACAAATAGTAAGTTAATGTTAACATTCTTTCTTAGACTCAATTCATTATAACATTCATACATTCAGTTAAAGTGTTAAATTTCTGGTCTGGAGTATGGTTGTGTTAAGTTCATCCATAAATAAAATTGGTTATGAACCTCCAATAAGCAGTGTTAGAGCTCTAAAACAAATTTCAAATAATAAATCTCAAATGTCCTTTAATGATTTGAGGGATTCGAGGGCCCATCCTTTTTTTTAAATATTATACACTATGACATACCTTGTATTTGTCTATATTTTGCAAGATGTGATCCTTTAAATTTGTGCGCAATGGATGCCAAAAAAGTTCCCGGCCAACTAAGGCCCTCGACACAGCATGGACCAAGCAATGGCCATCACCATCTGCATGGATGGGAATCAGTGTTTCTCTGTGAAACATTTGTAAATAAATAAATAAAACGAGACCTACAAATAAAAGATGTTTATAAATGGTTAAAAAAAGAGAAGTAAAAATGAACAAATTATTAATAATACTACTTTTTTTTACTAAGCGTATTAAAATTCCCTTTATCTATCAATTGCTTATATTAGCACATGCCTTATAAACTAGCTCAACTCTAGAATAGTTACACAATGGCTGTGTCCGAATAGTTTACTTATGTGGGATTGCCTTGACTCGTGCCCTTGATAGCTGCATTGGCAATCACGTGACCAAGTGTAGATCTGTGTGAATAGTCACGAACGATACCTATGCTGTCTTCTCGAGCTCTCGGTCACCATGGATATGAAGGCTAACAGCCGTGCGCTGTTCTCGCAGTGTCAGTTGTGGTATTTGACTAGCAATAGTTTTAGTATTATCGTTTCGTCTGCTAGAGCACTGACTTCAGTTTTCCGCCATTTCAAATAAAGTTGTTGCCATTGTGAGTAGTTTGATGCAGTCTTCGTTATGAACAGCGCGAGTAGTGTAAAATTATCAAGACTGCATCAAGTCTAAAACTCAAGGGTCCGACTAGGGAGCCTTGGACTATTCGGATTCGGATACAGCCAATATATTTTTAGCAACATGTCTTACTAACCATTCAGGTTGTACACATATATACTAATTACACAAATGTGATAGGGATAAAGCATAAATTTAGGGGAAGTGTATCCACACTTGCGCGGCAGGAGAGTAAAAAACCATTTAGGAAAAAACACCTCAGTACACATGATTGGGATTTGAACCCCAAACTCTCCATTATCGGCAGTCCAGAATATTGTGTGACGCCTTAGACAATGTGGCCACCAAAGCGGCTCTCACACACAATGTGTAAAACGGAGTCACAATGTTACCAACACAATATTTTAGGCCATACCAAGACTCATACTTGGGGCCCTTAGTTTAATAGAAAGACTATCGGCTCATATAAGATGTTGGGCAACTCCCTTTAGGACAGGAGAGTTGAACATTGACTAAACCATGGCATAAGATTGATTGCAGTGGCCATGCAGTACCAAAATTATTTTTTTTATCTTCCCTCCATAATTATACTCATGACCACCTCTATGATCTAGTGGTCAGCGTTCTTAGCTACAGATCTAAAAGTCCCAGATTTGATCCCTGGCGCTTCCAGATTTCCTGTGAAACAGTGGGTCTTGAACAAAGTCAACTCTGCCTCATGAAGACAAATGTGGAGCTACATAAATGAAAAAGTAGCGGCTCCGGTTTAGAAAACTGATATTAATGGCCTGAGCGTTTGTTGTGCTGACAACAAGACAACATCTATCTGCAGAAGTTGGCATTACCTTCACCAAAAGATGGTGGTAGCTCTGTTAGTATAGCTCTACTGCAGACTGACGCCATGGAATTATAATACTCAAATTCTGCTACATACATTTCAGTGCTTAGGAGTGAATTTATAAGAAACTCATTTTGGAATTTAGTTCTAGTGCGATACATGCATCAGATCACCCATTGAGGCTTCATGCAACATTCAAAAATTTAAGAAAACACAACGAGGAAGGGTGGATTATCACAAAACGTATCAAAAATGTAGAAAACCATCCTTGGTACATCCAACTGGGATTCAAACCAAATCCAAAAATAGAGTCAGAGTTGGGGTATGCTACTAATGAGCTGAACATGCAAATAACATTAGGAGTTAAATTAAATAGCTTTTAGACAATTGAATTAGAAACAAACTGCATTGGCAAGTACATGGACAAAACATGGCGCATCTAGTCTAGCTTGCCAGTAACAGGTAAAGGTTTGAATCCTGATCAAGCGTACTGAGGGCGGTTTAAAAAAAAAATTATTATTCTCTCTCCACACAAATGTTGGTACATTCCCTCTAAATACTTCTTTCCTAATTAATTTCCCACTAATGCCAAATTTGTGGAAAGCTTAGACGAGTCGTAAGCTGCAGTGCAAGAGTAAATTCAAAATACATTTAGTTTCTCACCTGTTCCCATTGGTTGTCTTAATAAGCAAGAGAGTCCCCGCAAGATAGTTGGCACTTCCTGAAACATCTCGTCCATAGCCCGGCACATCTATATGTTGGGAGTCGATACGAAACCCGCGGTCTCCCAGAACGCTACAGTCAAATGTTCCTCTGAAAAATTATGTGTGAAAACACAATTTATTTTACATCGCCTATAAAATTATACATTACGGTTTTACATAACCATTTATTTCAAAGTGGCGTAAAATAAAGAGTCCATCCACTGTAAGAGTGGCTGACAGCCAGCAGAAGATTGATATTATGCAAACATTGGTTGAAAGTCACTAATATTAGTCTATGTGGAGCAGACAAAAAAGAAAAATCCAAACGATTATTTTCATACTTCATATTTCAATTTTGTGAAAATGCTTAAAAGAAAAAGAAAGTAAAAAAAATAAAATTGTCATTTAAGTTTTGGCAGCAGAAAGTGACAGCAGTTCAACATATGGTCTTGCATATCATATGTTTTGACAAATGGATACAAAGAGTAGATTTGGTAACTTTTACTGTTAAAAATGACCTATTCTATGCTAGATAGCCTATACACCCAGTGTATCAACGTTCCTCTAATATTATATTTGAAAATCTATTTCATGGATTGCAGTTAATAAGGTTGCGACAGTTCGAGTTGAGAGATAAGAAGATTATACAGATTCAAGAAATAAAAATTAATCCGAAAAATGATAATCATAATTTTATATATTGAATTGAAAACAGAAATAGGCTGAACAAAGACATGTTAACCTAGGAAAATCAAATGTTTTCAAATTGTAGATAGGATAGCCTATATAATATTTCATCCATAAAACAATTAGCACAAGCATAAATAATGGTTTAAGATAATTTTTTTGTACATATATTGTACATAGATACTATAGTGGTTCAAACAATAAAGGTGACAAGCCAATTATAAAGAGCATTCATCATAGACGGCCCAACTCAGTTCCCGGCTTGCATCTGCATTTGTGTGTGTGCGCACACGCGCGCGAGGTATGGGAGTAAAAAGGAAAAGAAAAGACAAAGATATGTCAGGAATGTGTACAAGGCATTAATATTTGATTGATTATTAAAAATTTTCCGCGGTAACGATGGAGGGACAAAGCAACAAAGTTTCTTGTTAATAACTACACTATGTCCATATTATGAGAGAATGAAGATTTGTGCACAGTACTTATCTGTGAAGCCATTCTAAAATGGTCAAAAACAGCTTTTTGAATGCAGTTTTTATCCAAATATTATTTTATATTTCAACAATGTTCAGTATTAGTAACTTCTATTAACTCTTTATCTCCATTAATGTTTAGTCAGAATTGATCCACGTGAAATAGTGTCTGTGTACATTTACGATTTCTAGCCGATTGTATCACAAAGTTGATTGGCACGTAATGCACCCTCTTAAGAGAAAATATTTTAGATGGCTCTATTTGTTAAGGTGCCCACTAAAATATAGGTTATATATTTGAGATAGCAAACAAAACGCTTATCCTTTCATGTTTGGACACACAGAGATTAGAGTGATCACAATGTAGGGATTGGTATCCTGACTAAAAAGAAGATTATCCGAAATGGGTTAACCGGTCCAGCAATCTTAGAATGAAACAACAGCGCATTCTCAGGGTGAGTTTCTCTCTAATCCCACTTCAAGATTGTTTATCAATCACTTGAATTTGTTGATAGTATTTTGTTTTATTTGGGGTTTAATTTTATTTTGCCAAAACAAATCAATGTAACTCTCTAATGGTCAATGTCATTCCCATTTATGACTCATCTAAATTAAGTCACACCTGCTTGTTGTGAGATAAGTTGGTTTATTTTATGCTTCAAAAGGAACCATCTACAATAAAATATGTAAACCTGTAGTTTAAGCTCCAGGAATTAAAAATAATAAATAAATAAAAAGAAAGAAAGAAATAAAAAGAAATAAATTTGAAAAGACTGTCTCAATTTATATAACCTTGGATGGCAGACATAACCTTAATGTCATAAAACTGTGATTATGAAAAGTATGTGAAAATGCCTATATTAGGCATTACAGTAGGGCTATGTATTTTATTAGTTTCAATTTGAAATATAAAAGTTTAAAATAAGCCTAATCATCATAGATAGTTTTAAAAATGATTTGTTGTATCCTCTTTTCAGAAGAATGGTATTGTGATAATAATTTGAACTTTTTTCTCTCATTTTTAAATGTGTGTCAAAGTGCCAATACCAATGTTTACTTTTTTTTATTAGTATTGAATACAAAGAACTACAAAGAACTAATTAAATTACTCACCAAATCACACTTTACATACCTATTTTATTCACTTAAGTTAGCTATTCTTAATTTCATATTTTGATTGCTCATAACACTTTGCCACAAACTGAAATAAGGTTTTATTGCTAGAGAATTGTGGTATGTAAATTTTTTGTTTTTGGTTGGAAATATTAAGAAATCAATTTTTATTTTAAGTGGTATATAATAATTACAGATACATTTTTAAATAAGAGTACCTGACAAATCAAATATGTATATAAGGTTAAAAAAAATCATATTTCTTTCTTAGGCATGTAGTTTCTTTATCTCCTTCTTTGTTAGTTTACAATATGGCCGTTATAACATCCGGTTAAATCATATATTTTACCAATGTTCTTTTGATTGAGGGAACTTTATTTTTGTTATTGGAATGTTATCATCAAATCACATTTAAATCAACAAAATTTACACATTATTCTCATTTAAAAGGTCAAGAAGTCAAATGCATGAAAATATTCAGTTGTGTTTTATTTCCCGCATGTATTATGAATCCAAAAATGCTATAGTGAAATTTAAATGTGTTTTGAGAGCCGCTCTAAGTAAATACATGTCTCCTAGAATTTTGGTGTAGCAAAGATAATTGTGTCGAGGGATTTGGTCTTAAAGTGGGAATGTAAGGGACGAGAGAAAATGTCAGTGTTTTTGGTGTTTTAATGACAAAACATTTTTTTTGACAAATTTTTTTAAAAAAAGGTCCAGTAACAACGTTTATTTTAATTTTCTTCACCCAGTGATAAAAGTTGATGAATATCTGACATGAGCAAAGTGGCATTAGATGATAAACCTTTTAATTGAAGAGAAAATGTAGTCCAGGACACCCTTGAGAGATATTCAACAACTGTTGATATGTGAATAAAGTTAAACTAAATGTTGCTACTGGAGCAATATTTGATTTATTATGGACAAGGTAATGCTTTACTAAAAGATCTGCAAAATTACTGGGCTTTTCTCTTGTCCCCCGACGTTTCACCTTAAAGGATCTCATCGCTAGTGAGGGGTGTCTTATCCACCATTACACTTCCATGCCTCAGATAATAATTATAATTAATTTTTTCCGTGTTTTACTACCTGTTCAGGTTGTACACATATGTACGAATTACACTAATGAGTTAAGGATGAGGAAAGTTGAGTTTGTAGGAAGTGTACCTAGATTTTCATGGAGGAAGAGTGGAAAATCATTTAGTAAAAACCACCCTAAGTAAATCCGATCAGAATTTGAAACCATATCCCCCTGTCATCGGTAGTCTAGTCTAACACAAGAGTAGACCATGTGGCCACCAAAGGAGGTGGTCTTTGATTCATTAAATGAATGATAATAATTAAATGTTAAAATGAGACTCAGATAAAAAAATTAACTATACTACACAAAACTTTGTTTGGATCTTTTAATATTGACTTGTCTGCAAGCGAGAGTAAAATATCACTGTTTAGTTTCAATTACCTATTGTTTGGTGGTGATGAAGCTTGGACTCAGTGCGATATCAAACATCTTATTTTATTGATAAAAATAATTATTTTATTTAGCACAGTGTCTTACTACCCATTCGGGTTATGCGCCTATGTACTAATTACACTTATGGTTTGGGGCTTAGGTAGGTTTAATTTAGAGGAAGTGTACCCACATTTGCATGGAAGGAGAGTGAAAACCATTTAGGAAAAACGACCCTCAGTGCACCTGACCTGGCTTGAACCCTGATCTCCCCGTCTTCAGCAGTCTAGCCTAACTCGAGAGTAGCGCATTAGACCACTCAGCCACCTAAGCAAGTCCAAGTGTCAATTCATATTATGAATTCTATAAAGTATACTTTGTTATATAGGATGAAAATGAAGATGCAGATGAATCTTTGATATAAAATGTCAACCCATTATTCTTTTTATTAGCACACGATATCTATTTTACTAACACAAAGGTATTTAAGGTTTAGGTTAAGGGACAAGGATGAAGAGTGTAGTTTTGGAAGAAAAGTACCAATGTACTTTCTTGTTTTTTTTCCTCGCCGTATCTTAGTACCAGTTCGAGTACTTTCAAGGAAAAAACAAGTATGCTATGGCTCAACCCACAATAAAAGATATTTTGATGATAGCGGGGATATGAACCCTTTCCCCACCCTAATTCCCCTCCTCCTACCTCACACTGTTGTGTCCATAACAATGTAGTCTAGTCTTACACAATCATATCATGGTGAGTGATTTTCTGTGCATAATTGACTTGCTGCATCTCCCAGTGGTGTGGCTAAAAGAAAATAATAGGGGAGGTTTATTAATTCGAGGGATATAAACTTAAACATGAATATTTTTTTTTAGAAATTTCACGATTCCAGTTTTTCTCAATCACGATTCTTAAATTTTAACCTAAAATTTTCAATTCGGATCCGTTGAACAATATTATTTCATTATTTTTCCATGCATCCAAAAAACTGGCGGACATTGAAATTAAATGACAAAAAACTAATAATTATTCAATTTATTTCAGATTTCATCATTTCATTTTAAAACAAGAACTTTTCTTCACTGGTATTTGAGAATCGAGGTGTCAAAAATAACGATCTTAATATTTATTCTTCTGATAGGCCTACCAGTAATAATCAAAAGTATCATGAAATTGAGTTTGACAACCTAATTTTTGTTTCATGCATCAACAAGCACAAAACCAACAGATCTGATAGTTTGTTTCCTAACATGTTTGTCAGCGAGTCAGGATGTTGGATAGATGCCCAGGGATATTTAGGCCAGGTATGTAGGGGTGGTTTAAGATGAGAAACAGGGAAATATGTTGAATAAACAAAATTCCTTACCTCTGAGTCATCTCACCGATTGGTTTAGCTTTACTAGTTTTCTTGTCCATCCCGTAATGTGTCAATAAGGGTGACAATAGCTTACAATGGTAATGTGACAACCCGAGAACTTTGACCTGTTGTAGAAACAAAAGTAATTATGATAACATTTTGTAAAGTAAGAATGGGTACGTCCATGAGAAAGTGTCCTGAGATCCAAATATTTCAAAGTTATGTGTTTCCTACGTGTTTTATGTCATTTTAAAGAGGAAGAACTGAAGTTTTCAGTCAAGACATATACATGTTTTTTTTAATGTTTAATGTGTTATTAAAGCCAAAATTATTTTAGTTATTATAACTTAACTAATTTTATTTAAATTTGTCATATTTTGAAACTTAATTAAACAGCTAAATTATAATGCAATAGTGTAAAATATTTTATGTCAAATTAAACATCAATTCCTCTACTTTCAAGATATCAAAAGTGTGAAAGATTATATTAGCAATAAAAAGGCTATTATAATTCATTATTTTAATTATAGCATTAAAAGTCACAAGACAAACAAAATCATATAAAAATTTCAATATTGCCTGAACCAACAAAGTTATGTCAAAATGTTTTTATATTCTCCTAATTTGAGTGCATGAAAACGATTAAATAATAGCCTTTCAAATATAGGTCCAGTAAATTATTTAAAACATTAAAATTTATTTTGGTCACAAGACCAACACTGCCTATGTAGCAAAACAAATTATATCAAAGGCACAACATAATTTGTATTAAAAAAATTTTTTTTGTGGATATTCACATGTCTCAAAATAAAATAATGTGCTACTCAATTATGTCCATATAAAACATTTTCATTTATTTTTATACATTTTCAGGGTGGCTACAAAACATATTTTACAAAATTCCCTGACTTTTCCAGGTTTTCCAGGCAACATTTTTCAATTTTCCCAGATTAATTTTTTCCTGTTTTAATGGTGGATGATGACTTTTGTTTTATTTATTATTGCTCACATATTTTAAAATGTTTGCATCTACTAAACATAAACAGTTTTATCAGTTATTTTAAAAATTTAAATGTTATTTTATTTAGGTATTATTAACTTTAGTTTTAGTGTTTAGATGCGAAATTAATGGTATATTTTAGATATATTTTTTAATTCCCTGATTTTTCCTTATTTTTAGTTAAATTCCTTAACATTTCCCTGTTTTCCCTGTCATCCAAAAATTCCCTGACTTTTCCAGGTTTTCCATGTTTTCCCTGACTGTAGCCACCATGATTTTATTTTACACATGACTACTGCTACAATACCAAGAAACAAATGAGCTCAAATTTTCAATTACTTTTGGAGGGAAAAGCTTATTGGAAGGAAAGTAAATGATGCTTTGTTACTTTCAGATTAATAGATACTGGTATATGTGAAGGATTATAAAAGAATACCTGTAAATATAAACTGAATAGCCTTCTGGTACATTTAAAGCTAAAATAACAGGTAAGTTATATAGTGGTTGTCTTATAATTAAAATAAATCAAGGCTCTAATGTTTTCAGGTTAGCTTAGTTAATCCTAAATTATTCTGATTTCAAACAAAATATTAAATAATAAGAAAAAGATTATTATTTAGAAATAGCCTAAAGTATAATGAATTATATTGGTTACCGCACATAACTAATATGCCACATATAGGATTTAGCTTTTTTAAAGGCTGTGTCTATTATATTTTTTCTGGCTTAAATATTCTTATCCCAAATCTATATATATTTTTTTGTAAAATATTAATTTATTTATTGACTTTTGGTATTAAAGACTTAACACTTCAATAAATGTATATTTTTTTAAATATACATATGAGTGGAAATATCAAGGGTGCCACCAACTTGAAAAGAAATTTCCAAAAGCTGCGGTATTTCTTAAGGAATTGGTAGTTCTCAAGCTTCAAACCACTAAATCAACCCTCAATTACCTATCTAATCATGTTCTGTTGCTACCCTAAAAGGCTGATGTTATGTATTTAAGGAAGGCTTGATCTAATACCACCCATTACAGCCAAGGTCAAAATTATCCAGTGGCACACCCAGAAGAAGGCAAGCAGCTCATTTTCCCCTCCCAAGACCGCAAACAGTTTCAATAAGCACTAAAATGACATGAAGTAGTACTAAAATATAAAGCACTGAAGATGTGTAGAATGTAAAGTCTACTTTTTAAGGCATGGTATTTTTAAAAAGATACACATTCACACAAATTCAAATTGACTTTAAAATCCTGTATTGTAAAACAGTGCAGAAAATTATAACTTCAGCGTGTTGTATGTAAAGCCACTAACATTATTAAAATAGATACTCTTAATTACCATGAAAAAACCTTCAAATTGCTTCTAGAGGCGAGAGGTCTTCCTGATTCAAACATTTTCTTGGTTTTCAGAAGTTTGGGGAAGGGGGATTATGCCCCCTTACCTACTTATCCCCTCTACCCTTTACAGAAATGTTAATGACTACAGCATTGATTGTATGCCCACCCCAAAGTACCGCTGAAAGAATCACAAATTGATCCTAAGTAGAGAAGGGGAAAGGGGATCACTATTTTATTAATCCAAATATTATACCTTACAATAAACTTAAGACATTTACTTTTCTACATTTAATTCTAAAATTGCTATAGAAAATAGAACTAGTTACTAAATGTTAAAAGGTTTTGTTGTTATCCATTTATTATAACATTCATCCCTTCAATATAAGATGTTGGCTACCTTTGACATGGCGGTAATTTGAGATAAGATTTCCCGTGTTAATATATTTACGTACTATTCGGCAAGTTTTAAAGATGTAACATTGATAAAGAAACCATTAATTCTTAAATAATTATAAAAATAATCTTAAATTATTTCAGGCTAGAGCTCAGGCTAATTGGTTTATTTACTAATTTTCTTCTCTTACTTTTTTATTTTGTACATTAGCGTTTAAGTGTGATAGTGCTTAAGTTTGTCAAGTTAAGATACAACACACTTCGCAAAATAGCTTTGAGTTTAGTGTTGAATTAGTGATCAGGGGTCTAGCTTGTTAAATGTGTCTTGTAATTCTGTTGGTTTAAGCCATCAATGAACAGTATAGAAGCGTTTTAAAAAAAATTCAAATGCCCATATGGATTTGAGGGATTGAAAGATTCATATTTAGGTCTTATCCCTTAATTACTTTAAGGGATTAAGAATTAGAAAGTGCATTGCTGCATTTAAAAAAGAATGCCACCTATCCCTATATTTACCTAGTTCTATCCAGTCCACCTCATTGCACCCTATCACTTTCAGGTTCATTCTAATGTTATCCTCCCATCTGTAGCTAGGTATTCTCAATGATCTCGTATCATTGGGTTTGCCAATAAATACTCTGAACATGGTTCTGTATGTTCTACCCACCTCAAACTCTGAAACATGATCATCCTAACAATGTTGTGTGATGAGCACAGGATAAGCACTTTGTTTTTGAACATCCTAAATTTGTTTTCGTCATGAAAGGTAAGAGATCACGTTTCACACCCAAAGAGAACAACCAGTAAAAGTATTGCTATGTTTATTTTGAGTTTCAAATAATTTGAAATTTCAATCTTCAAAGGATTGGCAAAAGGTTAAATAAAACAGGCAAAACTATTTAACAAAAAAGTACATTACCATTTCTGGCCCTTTCTTGAGACCTGGATTGGATGATGAGATTAAACTTCGCAAAACTGTTCGCAAAGCTACCGCCTGGTCTTTCACTTCGGCCACATTCTTGATAGATGCGGCCTGGAAACGTTGGCCGCAGCGGTTGCACTCCACGCTCGCCTCATATGAGGGGAACATAACCTTGGCCTGACACCCCTCATCAGGGCAAACTCCACCGAGGATTTTTGGGGAAGAGCTCATGATGACGATGAGACTTCACCGTTACTGCTAAACTTAAGACAACCTATGAGGAAAACACGTGGAAGCGAGTATAGTATTATATAAGATAGGCAGTGATTGGTTGGTTTTAACTACTCCAAGGAAAACATTATTTAAAACCGGTCTCTGTCCACTTTGATAGCTTTTGACCCGCAATGTACAAGGTTGCTGTTAATGGTGATGTCAGACCTGTGTGCACAGGTGGTGCTTTTCACACCCTCTCTCCATGATCACCTCCTCAACTCCACTTATTGGATAAAGATGCTGCTATCATGTGTTAAATAAAGTGAGAGTAAGAGAGAAATAGTGAGAGTGTAGGCATGCACATGTATGCACCAGTATATCTATCAATTGTGTCAAAATTGTTGGACCATTTTATGAAAATGTAAATATTGAGGTGGCCATATTTCAGAAAATCCAATACATTTTAACTATCCTAAATCAGAAAAATTCAGTTTTTTAAATCATTATTATTACAAAAAGAAAATAAAGTTTGTATGAAATTTTAAAACCTAAGCTACTTTCTATTTTTTACCAGAAATTTGAAACTTTTTTAAAGCGAGGGTGTGAATGTTAGATTTTAAATCTTGTGTTGAAGTTAAGATAAATGATGACGAATATGTGTCCGTGAGCAATTATAGCTCTGATGTTTGTTCCTTTTCATAATAAAAAATAAGTGTTCACACACCCACTTCGGTGGCCACGTGGTCTAAGGCGTCACTCGCGCAATAGACTAGTCTGCCAATGATAGGGAGATCGAGGTTGGAATCCTGATCGGATGTAGTATGGGGGTTTCTCAATGGCTTTCCAATCTCTCTCTATGCAAATGTGGGTATACTTAATCTAAATTCAACCTTTCTTATACATAACCCTTTAGTATAATTAGTACATAATAGTATAACCCAAAAGGGTAGTAAGACACAGTGCTTAGAAAACTGTTCACATTTTTATGCTGCCAAACATTGAAAATACTAACCAACTTTCATATGTCATGATCTCAAATTGTATAGTTCTACAATGTTTATAAAAATATGAATCGGGCCACATTGTATTTTAGTTTATAACGTTTATTGGCCACACAAACTCATGGATTGGGCCGCATGCAGCCCAAAAATTTGACAGGCTTGGTCTATCTAATTTGAAATCTACAGTAGGCCTATATTTATTGAGGTTTTGTTTTAGTTTAAAAAAAATATTTTTTTTTACTTTGCACCTTTTCAGTTTCAGTACCTAGCCCAATTTTAATTATTTTAGGAGATAATGTCTTTTAATCCAATTTTTTAGGGTAAATGTACTTAAAATATTGAGCATTTAAACTTTAACAAAGTAGCCTACATTTCAAAAGTTTACTTCCAGATTTTTTAGACACACTACTTTCCATGCCTTTAATTTAACTTCCCGCCTTGGTGGCGTAGTTGTCTAACACGCTAGTCGTGTTGAGTTCGACCGCCGAGTACGGGGAGATTGAGGTTCGAATCTCGGTCGGGTGAACTGGGGGTGGTTTTTCCTAAATGGTTTTCCACTCTCCCTCCACGCAAATGCGGGTTCACTTCCTCTAAATTCAACCTTCCCAATTCCTATTCCATTAGCGTAATTAGTACTTAAGCGTATAACCCGAACGAGTAGTACGACGCAGTGCTAAATATTATTATTTAATATAACTGATTCGTAGATTGCCTGAGTGGGCAGTAACTAGGCAGTGTACAACACAACATTTAAAAAACTTTTTTTATGTGTGTGAGGAAAATGCGTTAATCCCCAAATGGCAATAAAAAAACTCAAAATAGCTTCTAGATGAATACGATTTTCAAAAATATATGCAGCAGAGCCCTCTGACTTTTTTTTAAACCACTTACTTGAGGATTTTAGTCTATTAAGCTTGGGTCTGAGGAGATTTTGATCATAAAGTCATTATCATTGCTTATTTCAAACAAATTTTAATAGACCAAGATAAGTCTACCTACCTTAAAAATCATGTAGGCCTACCTAAATGAACAAGAAATATTAGGCTAAACTAAATATCTCAATACATACTGTTGGCCTACATCATTTGAATGTTGCAGTAGTGTATGAGTAATCCTGGCCCCACTAAGCTAGTTTAAAAAATTGTTAGGTTAGGTCACTCGGGGTTATGTTATCAAAGTTAACCTTAACAGTTTTCATTGTTTAATTACATGGTTCAGCATTTATTATATTTTACCATCTTTAAATTAATCTAGCAATTTGCTCTAACTGGAAGGTGACTTCTTATCCAATAACTGTTGTAGTTCCTTCAGATAAAATAAAATAATCTATATAATAGGCTTTTGGAGGGAATATGTTATAAAGGCTTTTTATCAACCAGAATCCTATCATTTATGTGAGTGATCATAATAAGCCATTTTCATTTTTTTTTTTAATTTTAGGTTTGCCTCAGGCATAAATCATTTCAGAAATAGGCGTATATTTTTTACAAGTGTTTTGTTACAAAAAAAGTGAGTGTGTTAGGAACTTCTATAAACATTATAATTGTAAGACACAGCATCTTTCATTACCCTTAAAATTTACATAAAGAAACAAAATAGAATCTAGCTTGAACGAGGGAACAATTTAATAAATATACTTTTTTTATATTAATAGCTACATTTCAAATTTATTTTAGTAGCAACAACGTTAGTGAACTCTTTGAACGTGAATCCTACTAGGACTCACGTCCTTTGGGTTACAGAAAGCCCAACAACACACAGAGGATTTTACATCAGATTTATTTTTACAAAAAATATAGTTAAAAATAGTTTTGTTCAAGCAAGATATATACAAAACAGTGTCTACAAGTAATAACTAAAATACAAAGGTATAAACAAAAAAAAGATAGTGAAACAATCTTTACGTTTAAATGCTTACCTAGTTGGTCCACTGCCACCATGAAATGCCTCATGGAATGCCAAGGGTACAGAAGCCATCAAATAAAAAAATCTTTCTGATCTTTGTTAGGCACTGGCTTACAATTATGTATATTAAAAAATAACAATAGATTTTGATACTACTTTAAGAGTGAAAAGCTGATCGAATAATCAATATCTTAGAAAAATTTCTGAAACGAGGAGCGACCTGTCAAATACACTAAAGATTCCTTTAGAATTACTGCAATCAGCTGTGGAAGTAAACATGGAAATAGAAGAAACGAGATTCTATTGGTTATAATTTGTTGTTGATGGAAAAATTAGCCAATCGTAGAATTTGTTATGAAACATTCCTTATTTCCCATCATCCCTCTCGAGAAAGTATATGAAAAACATAACGCCGAAGGATTGATTCATCAATGAGAGCCGAGAGTTAACATTTATAATAGATGAAGATAACTTCGTTTGATGGTTGTAAGATTGCTAAAAAAATATGTATGTTTTTCAACTTAAATGTTGTTTCTTGAAGTGAACTAACCATTGGTCTAGAAATAATAAGGTATATAAATTTATTGGTGTCGCAAGAGTCTACAGATTACAGCATCAACGACGAATGGTACCTGTAAAGGGAAAGGAGTGTTCTATTATTAACAACCATGACAGAAAATCTATCGAAAAGACCGTCGAAAGGTATACTTAAATCTTCATCAAGTTTTGAGAAACCAGATGGACCCAACAGAAAGTAAGTTTCATTCGTTTATCGTAACCAAGCATTTCAAAACGGGATTTTGAAGTGCTTCAAATTTCATCAAGAATATATATTTATAAACGGCGTTTGACTCATCTGTCATTAGTTGTCTATTATTATACCTTAAAACATACTTATATCTCCGTCATTTAAATCATTATAGTGCTATGATTTAAATGTCTGGTCAATGCTACAAATTATACTTAAAACTTATGAAATAATCTAAATAATGTGTGTCAACACTTCTACCACACCAAAATATCAACTATACTAATTACCAGGTTATGAAAGTTGGGAGTCTGGTGACAAAACTTTTCCGCTGGCGTTTGAGTTAGTGTCCTCAGGCATTCGAATTAGCCGAAGCACCCGAGTGCGTATTTAGGGAGGTGTGCCCCTTTAGCATCAGCTTAAAAGGTACTGTTGTGTTGTTTGCTGTAATGTTGCCAGACGAATCGTTCCTTTAAATACAGTTTTGGTGGCATCTTCCTTGGGGTTTGGAGTGGTGTGTCGATAAACTGGCGTGGAAACAGTGTCTTATAGAAGCTTGCTGTACAGTTTTCTTTGATGCTTCAGAAATAGGGGAAGCTCAGGTCGATGGCTCCCTGCCTATTTCTATGATCCCCTCATTTGGTATCTTATAAAGAGTGTTTGCTTGGTCAATAAATTATTTGCTTAGTGTGTCACATGGTTTAGTAGACCACTCTTTCCAAGTATGTCAGTAGATTATCGTTTAAAGGCTATTGTTCATGTAAACTAAGGCTCTAAAGTGCCTTTCCTCACACAATAGGACAATCATAACAACATATTCTCATATTTGAAGGTGCACGGACTAGTTACAGAGCTCTGGCTCGGCAGCTAACCTTAAAAGGAAGTATAGCCCACCAGAGGCACAGTTAATTTGTTGTGGTCTAATTCACAAGCGATTGGTTTTTGAAACTTTTGTTTCGACAAAAACACTGCCACCAATAATCTAAAACAGGCCTAAGCTTATTATCATATTAAATTTAATTTTAGTTATGTGACAAACTATAGCGTTCCAGGGCTGCCACACACTGGGAAAACAGCTATTTTTTTGTCAGGCTAAACACGGGGACAAAACAAGAAGTTTCCGGAAAAAACTAAAAAAAAAAGGAATGTTTGTGAATTTGGGAAATTTAACTGGAAGCTTTATACAGGCTTTTGCTTTGAACTAAAAGTGAACTGAATAACTAATCATTCTGATTCAAACACATGTCTAATCCCTCCCTTGGTCCCTGAAACATTGCGCTAGGCCAACATAGCAATATATTAGGCCTACCCCATCAAGGTCAAATCATAGTGTTTTAAAATACCAATAAATGACCTAACACATATCACTTACTAAAAATTAAATCTCATTCCCCTCCACCACTTCATATTTAGTGTTTGGAAAAATGATAAATCATTTTGGAAAATCTGTGAAATTCAGGGAATTTTGTATTAAGAAAATAGTGGCAACCCTGAATTCAGAGTCCTAATTTACACTCCTTATTTCAAGATATATTTTAAGATGTGTCACAATTAATAAATACGCCTAGAACCCTTGCAGTTAACACGATGACCAGTCACAGCTTTTAGCACGTCTTGGTATGTACCTACACTTAATTGACCCTAAAATGTAGCAAGCCTACCTTAAATGTTTCCACTATGGCATAGCTTATAAAATAGGGCCATAGTGTAGGCTACCTAATCTGTAAGTATAAGGTAAGACTGCTACCTATCAGGATCAACAGGGTGTACTTGTTTTGTTTGGTATGACACTAAATAATGTGTGTGTAATATATATATATATATATATATATATATACACACACACATTACAGACACTTGAACAGCCTACCACCTATTCAAAAAGGTTTGTCCGCATTGCCCAAAAAGAGGGAGAAGGAGCTGTTATAAAATGACAACATTGCGAGAAAGAAAGGGATTAGCACACAGGTTGAATACCTATTAGGTGGTGGCAGTTGGTTAGTTCTGAGAAACTTATAATGCACATAATTTCAATGAACTGTAAAAGTACATTAATATTTGACAAATTTTCCCACAATTTCTTGTATTTAAGTCAATCAAGTTGTAGCTTGGATATTAAAATGTAACAATACCGCACTATTTAACTTTCTGTATTAAAATTGTCCAAACTTTTGCAGGAAACATAAAGAAACTAAGTGGGATGAAATGAATATTATCGCTACGTTACATCCTCCTGATAAAGATTATGGCCACATGAAAATAGAAGAACCGAAAACTCCTTATAATTGGGCTGAAGGAGAAGTAGATGAACCGGATGCTTTGGACGCTGAAGTGCTGGCTGAGAAGTAAGTGTTTCTTCATGTCTGTGAACATGACGCTACACTTTTCTGATGCTGATGTTCATTGCTGGGAGAAAATTAATTATTATGCGCCATTTGTGTGAGGCTAGGAATAGATTTTTTTTAAGCACCATGTCTTACTACCCATTCAAATTATACACTTACACAGTACCAATCAGGGCTGTGGAGTCTGTACTCCAAGGCTTCGACTCCGACTCCTATATTTTTCTACTGTTTAACTTAATCGCTGACTCCTTCATAAATGGCTAGCGGTAATTAATATTAATTTGTAATAACAAATTGATTGCAGTAAAATGTTCCAACACAGATTAATTCATGGGAAGCTTCTTTGACATAATGAATATATATTTAAATAAATTTGTCAATTCAATTTACAAATTTTGGTCTTGAATAATAAAATATTGCTATAATATTATAAGTTTATATTTCAAAGTCTGAGTTGGTACATTTTTACCAACTCAGACTCCATCCAAAATTGCTTCCGATGCCACGATTCTGACTCCACAACCGTGGTAATTACGCTAATGGGTTAGAGGTGAGGAAGTTTGAATTTAGAGAAAGTGTACTCACATTTGTGTGAAGAGAGTAGGAAACCATTTAGGGTACACCCAACCGAGATCGAACCTCGATTGCCTCGTCTTCGGCAGTTTGGTTCTTTGTACACACTGTTTTGCTACTAATCTAAGCTATCAGCATATTTATACTGAAATGGTAAGAAGGAAGAAGGCAGAGTTGTTGAGGAAATGTACCTATGTTTGTGTGAAGGTAAAGTGGGAAAGGCAGAGTTGTTGAAGAAATGTACCTGCATTTGTGTGAACGGAGAGTGGGAGATCAGTAAAAACCAAAAAAGAGACAAGGGCCGACTGAACAGTGAGGCACAACAATATCACCACGTGTATAGTACAGTAAAATTATAATGGAAATTTTGTGAGAACTTGGTCAGGGAACTTGGGAAAATAGGAAAAAGTCAGGGAAAATGTTTGTACAATACATACATAATATACATATACATAATATAAATTAGATCCATCCATCTACCTACCTTCTTTCATCCTGCTAGGAATTGTTTATTTTCCAAACGATGGGTGAGATAACCGTTTAGAATTATATTAAACCAGTGGTCATATGATTTAAAATGTCAGGCTTTCAAGAGGCAGGATTGCTGGTGAAGAAGTTGAGGTTTGAATCTAAGTTGGCTACACTGAGGGTGTGATATCCTCTAATTTATCCTATTACTCCTCAACCTTTATAATAAATAAGTTTTTTTTTAAAATACTACCCTTTCAGGTTATAAACATATTATATACGAATCACAATGTGTTAGGGATGAGGAAGGTTGAATTTAGAGGAAGTGCACCCAGATTTGTGTGGGAAGAGCGTGGAAAACCATTTAGAAAAAACTTCAGTAAACCCACCTGGGATCCAAACCCCAATCTTCCCATCCTTGACAGTCCATTCTATTGCAAGAGTGATGCCTTAGATCATACGTTGACACTTATATATATATATATTTTTTTTTAAGAATCCGAATTGGAGCGTTGGCACCACCAAGAGTTTTACCAGATGAGTCGGAGAGCAGTGAAGGGGAAGAGGAGGAAACTCCAGAGGATAAAGGTACATTTAAAAAGAAAGTTTAACGATAATCATTTGTTCGGATGAAAACTAGTCTCTTGCCTGTAGGGCATAGTTTGTAGTTCTTCTGTGAAACTGTCATGAAACAGGTATCAATTTTCTTTGGTCCTGAGTGTCTTCTTTCATCCTTTTGTAGTTTCTTCCTCCCTCTATCTTCTCCATGATCCTCTCATTGAACAATCCCTACGTAATGTGTGGCCCAACCAAGACTTTTTCTCTTCATTATCCTCCTTATGAGGCTCCTTTCCGCTCCTACCTTCCTCAACACTTCCTCATTCCTCACCTTGTACATCCATTTCACCTTCTCGAAAAATATTTTATTTCACTATTATTATTATTATTATTATTATTATTATTATTATTATTATTATTATTAGCACCGCGTCTTACTACCCGTTTGGGTTATACGCACGCTAATGTGTAATGGTAGGGTGATTGTGATATAAAATGGAGGACCTACAGCTTAACGTGGAATCCGAACCACGGTGGAGGCCTGGCATTCCTCTATTTCACTATTGTTTGTACTATTTGGTTTTACTCTGATAAATTAAGTTATTATCACAACATACAATTCAATTCAGAATTTTTCCATATTAATAATTTGTAATGTACAAAACAGCTCAAAATGGCAATAAGTGAACATAAATTGAGTATTTTAGCTGTCACTATTTTTATTGGCAAAGTTTTGAGACCTGAATATTTTTCGAAGCCATGACAAGGCTGATGTTTGTTTCGAAGTTTATCATATCCCTACTAATAATCCTTTTAATAAGCACCCATCCCATATATAAAAACAAGTACACAGGTTAATGTATTATAACCTGAACCAGTGGGCACACGGCCTGAACGTCAAGCTCGTCTAGTCTTGCTTGCCGTTGACAAGGGTTTCTGGGCTCTTTTCCCAGCTGTGTGTAGTGATGTTTATTCCCAAAAATGATCCCAATCTCTGCATAAATGTGTGTACATTTCCTCTCAACTCTACCTTTCTCACCTCTACCACATTAGTTCACGGTTAGCCCAGGAATTGATTGAGGCATGGAGGATTGTCTGTAACCAAGTTGTAATTGGTTTTTCAGAGAAGAGGCACATGTTTGAGAGCAAGCGAAAGGCTCACTATAACGAGTACCATGCGGTGAAACTGGCACGGAAGCTGATGAGCTCGGAGGTGGATGAGGAAGATGAGGAGGAAGCAGCGGCTGCAGCGGCTGAGGTCCCCATGGAGGCGGCGGACTTGTGCGGGCTGGATTATCGGCCGGACACAAGGCAGCCTTCCACCAGTAGAAGTCCTGACACTGTGTGAACAGTCGTAGAATCTTCTGGACCAAAAAAAATGAAAAAGGCCATGATTTGAGTATGACCAGGGTTGAATATTGTCACTCATTTCATATTAATTTATGGGGGGGATTCACTTGCTTGCTTTATTCACATTGTATAGAGCAGACACATTTGTCATTATTTTTTTAGTGTTTATGTATTTGTCACGTTTAAATAAATTTGATATTTATCGGCAAAGCCAAGTATAAAAATAACCTTTCTAATATGGAGTTAAATTTTGCACTTGCTGTTAGAGGTATGTAAAAATCACTTTTTCAAGCACAATGTAAAGTCAAAGAGAAATTTGAAAGAAATCTTGTATCCAAAGTTCTTGAAAAAGTGTCATTACCTCAAATTTAAAGTACAGTTTAATACATTATATAAAGGATTAGAGATTAAAATCTAAACTGGTTCATTTTGTGTGTACTAACACCATTTGATTTCACCTTAAGGAAAGGCAAGAAGTAAATATTGTAACTTACATTTGGTATGAAGAAAAAGAGCTCCACATTTTAGACACAAGTCACTGGGGGTACTAGAGATATTATTTCAAAATATTCAATCATTTGGTCAAGTTTTTAGTTTTGTTAAACACCTACCAAAGATTTTAGCTTGTTTCAAAATGCTTTTAAAGCTGTTAAATAAATTGTGGATGTCAAAATTGTAGCTAATAGAAGTTGATCTGACTTTTCTAAGCCTTTCATACACTTACTGTCGCTCTTTACTGCATAAAATAAATCCAACCTAAAGGGTGGGCTACCCACTTAAACCCCTTGATGCATTGCAAACATTAAGGAATCCCACATTATTTAATAAGCAGTTTTATATCTTAGAATATAGCCCAATGAGGTGAAAGGATGTAGCAACATGTGTCTTTATTATTTTAAAAATATGTAATCGTTATCATTAACTGTTGCCAGCCTGTGGCCGTGTCGGTTTTGTAAAATGCTTCCGCGTTTTCTTTCCCCACTATTCCTCCTTTAATTGCTTCCATTTTTATCCTCTCACGTGCACATTTTCTGTCATATGCTCCTTCCATTTATTTCTTGGTCTTCTTTGCGGGTTTTTTTTCCTTCATACTTCATTTCCCCCATTCTCCTTGAGATTCTTTCTGTTTCCATCCTCATTACATGACTACACCATCTCACCCTTGGTTCCTCTACTATTTCATGTACTCGCTGAACACCACTCTTTCCCGGATAACTTAATTGATTATCCTGTTTCTCCTCATGACAGCTAACATACTCCTCACAAACTTAATTCCCATGGCTTCCACTTTCCTAGTCTCTCTTAAATTCACTGTCCATGTTTCTGCTGCATGTGTGACAATGGGTACAAAGTATGTCCTGTACAATACTTCCTTACACTTAAAGGGGACTTCTCTTCTCCATAGCAGGTCTCTTATGCACCTATACAACAACTCTCACTGCTGTCCTCTTTTTATTAGATTCTCTATTTTCCCACCCTTCGCCTCAATCACGGTTTCAATANCCACACTCTTTCACTTCCTCATTTCATTTCTGTAGCTGTTCCTGTACTTCCTCTTCCTTCTTCCTCCATACCATTGTCATCAGTAAACTTTAGTTCCTCCTTGAGTTTCCTTGCCACTTTATTCATGGCCATTTCCATTACAATTACAGATAGTAGTGTTGGGAGAGCACTACCCTGCTTTAGACCAAAGTCTATTACTGCATTTAACATCTTGGTTATCATGCCCCAGAGCGATGAGGTGTGTTGCAAACGTCCAGACATCTCACAGTGTTTAATAAGTTACTTGTTTTTTTAAATTTATTGTTCACGCCAAAATGGAGATGAAAAATATTGTCCGTTTAAGATTGAATGTCTTATTTTGTAAGTTACATAGCTATGCAAAATAATTAAAAGGATAAATTAACTTATTCTCAACAACATATTACATCTAATATCTTGGTTCTGAGATCAAAGTAACTGGTTAGAAACATAAATCTTGCCTTCCTCAAATAAATGAAGTTTTTTAATAGGTTCGCAAAAACAAATATTACGATAATTTAGGATTGTTTTATTAGTTTAGAAGCTTCAATACTGCCATTCCCATAAGAAATATTACAGAGAGGATATTTTCTTTCTAGTTAATGGCACCCTTAATTACCTATTCTAAGGTGTAGGTGGGTATTGCAACAGTAGCTTTAGGCAATTCACCTGCATTAGTGTAAAGAGGGAATGGGGAAAACGACCTCCAATAAATCTGACTGTAAGTACTTCTACAGTCTTGTATATTGGTATTGCATTAACAGTGAATAATACTTAAACCCGCTTCGTTGGTTGCATGGTCTAATGCATCATTCTCATGTTAGACTAAATTGCCAATAAATGATAGATTGGGACTAAAATTTTTGTCAAGTTTATGTAGGGTAATTTTTCCTAAATAGTTTCCCACTCTCCCTCCATACAAATGTGGGTACATTTTCTCTAAAATTCTAGCTCGCTCAACCCTATTTCACTAGCATAATGTATGTACTCATGTAACCCAAACTGGCACTAAGACATGGCAAAAAAAAAAAAACTAAAATTATTTATCAAGTTTTGAAAGGGAAAGCAATTTTAACTCTTGAACTACTGGGAAAACTTAAATATAGATTTGAGGTTAAAATAATAAAAACAAACGCAGGCAATATTTGTGCAGATATTCATATTTGTTTAAATGAAACATTGAGATGGGTAACAACTACAGGGTGTCTACTGGGTCACGAAAGTCCCTAAAAAGTCACACATTTTCAATACTTTAATCATAAAGTCACAAAAATATGTTTGTTTGAATTTCCTGTGGATTGTAACAACACGAACGCATCAAAGGTCGCGCCACCCACACCCATGATGCCATGCGCTAGCCGCAAGTTGCCTGATTGTTTTTACCGTGATACCAAGGATAAGGCTAATGTTCTCCATCTAGTTAAAGTTTAATGTTACGTGTGAGTTTATTATGCCTATGTATGCATTATAAAATGTTCAATCGTTTACCGAAGGAATTTTGTGGTCAAAAAAGGTCACCAAAAAGTCACTAATTTTGGTTTCTCCAACTCAGTAGACACCCTGAACTAGAATCCCATATGATAAATTATTAAAATAGCTATAAAGCAGGTTTCATAAAAAAAAAACCAACTCTAATATGGGAAAACATTTTGAATTCTTGATACAATTTTCCTTTGAATTAGTTAATTATAAAAATGCCATATTTATTTAATTATTGTAAATAGTTTAAGGTTAATTTTAATGCCAATAAAATGTTGTTGGTTGCATTTTGATGCCAATGTGATACAAGTTAAACATCGTGTTTGTATGCAGCTGTCTAAGAAATTGTACTTTGGAATAAAACAATATTTTTGTTTTGTAAAGTCATTGCAATGATACATTGAAGACACGAGCAACTGGTAAATCTTGATTGTCTTACTATAAAGTACCAATTTTATTGGTCACTTATTCAAATCCTTTTTTGTTTGTATCCTGACATTCTTGACTAATTTTCTTATTCTATCCCCCCCCCCCTTTATTGACTTCCTCTTTCAGGAAGTTGTATTTTGGTTTCACACTTCCAACTGATGAGTCTTGATAGAATGAAAACTAGTTCTCGGAATTGTGCAATAAAGATTGATTTTCTTCAAGGGGCAACCGTTATCTTTTGGTAGCAATGTAAAGTGTGAATGGTGCTCCTTTTTTTAATGTAAAGGTCATTTTGTGTTGTTTTTTCCCTTTTATTTGTTCCTATTCCTCTTTCTTGTATAACATTTTATTAATTGTTACTGTGAAAAGATTTGAAATTATGTCAAAATAATCTTCTCTTTGGAGTCATTTAAACCTGCTTTAGTGGTTGAATGAAATAATCACTATCTTGATGATTAGGAGATAAGGGTTTGAATCCTGGTCGGATCTACTGAGGTTTTGTTTCCTAAATGGTTTGTCACTCTACTTCCATGATAATGTGGGTACATTACCTCTAGAATGCTTCCTTCTCATCACTACCCCATTAGAGTAACTATATTACTTATGTACAACAGGTAGTAAGATGCGGTGATAAAATAGTCATTTACCATGTTTCTTAGATTCTAAGACACTTTTTCCTCCCCATTTAAACTTCTCTAAAAAATGGGGTGTGTCTTAGAACCACAGTTATTTTCCGACTAATGTTCTTGATGGCTCAGAAGACAATATATTATGGGATAGTAAAGATAAAGACAGCTTTGAAGATTCAGAAGGAAAAGATGAATAATACACCTTATAAATAAGGTATTATTGTTAGTAAATGGAATTCTCTAGTAAAAAATATTTATTAAATATAGGATATTTATAGTTTTACTTATTTTCTTTGAATCAAAGCTTTGTTTTTGTTGGTGTTACTGAAAAATTAAGGTGCAGCTTAGAATATATGATATACACTAGTTTATGGAGAAAGCATGTGCTTGTAAAGTTAACAGCGCATAATTCCCTAACCTTGGGAGATCGAAATGGATACAGCCGCATTATAATAGATACCATAAATGACCCTCCTGGTTCATAAATCCTGGATAGATCAGTGGTGGATTGTTGGAGTGCTAAGTCAAGGGTCCAGGTTTGATGCCTATATCAATGTGTCATTTTTCAAACTCTAGGAATATAATTTAGTTTATATACAATTATTTCATATGAATTGTTTTTAATGTCTACTTTCTAACCCATAGTAAATACTTTTTTGATCTGTAATGTCTTCTTTGCCCTTGACTTCTATGGAAATACAATAGTTTGTTTCTGCAGAGATAGTGAATGACAACATGCACTTACCAGAGATTGAACCCCTGAGCACCTGCTTCACAGTCAAGCTTGTTAGAATACACCAGATTGTTGATGACCTTGAACTTTTGAATGTGCCTGTCAGGATTTATTTTATATAGTATTTATACTCTATATTTTAACACTTGGGTTATTTAAAGGCTTAATTTTTGTGGTGGAGATGGGTAAGATAGTTTAGAGGAAGTGCACATGCATTAGTGGGGAGAGGGGATGAGAAAACAATGGTTAATCACTAAGGGAAATACATCCACCAAATTTTTTTAACCTCAACATCCTTGTTACCTGCAAGACAGCCTATTGAGAAACAGACAGCTTAAAGCAGGATTCTAAATAAGTACAATCAACTCTGGTTATAATGAACCTCTATGGACTCGGATATTTTGTTCACTTTGTCCGAAGTTCACTAAAACTGATTTATTTTTTTTAATCTCAAAGTAATAGGTTAATGACAAACAAAATAAGAGTTCAAACATAATCGTTCTTTAATAAAATTTTATTTAATCTTGAAAAAATAATCCGTCATATGCTGTTGTTTACTGTATACTCTTTTGGTTAATATTTTAAGGAAATGGCTAGACTAAGTGAAGTTGCACCACTACATAAAACTAAAAATCCTAACAGTGAAATAATCAAACAATAAAAAAGTGACAAAGTGAAAGTGCTAGTGCTATTGGAGGTTTTGGACTGATATCAAATACTACACCAATTAATTACTTTAGAAATGCCCCCCCTTCACTCATTTATGTTACCTGCCTGGCCTCTAAGACCGTGTGAACACCTTCATGCAGATGTTGATCACACCTCCCAGATTTCTGACTCGTATGACTTGCCTTTTAACTTCTTATCTGACCACATATCAACACCTTAATTTTATCTGTATGCTGTTGTGGATTTCGAGAAAATATCAAATAATAGTGTTGTTTTTTTTTATTTAATTTTAACTAGAATGTATTAGTGTTGGGTCGAATTCACTGTTTCATGAATCTGAATCTCCAATTTACCTTTGTATTCCGAATCCGAAAATTTGAACATAAGTGGAAATATAAATACAAATAGTAAGTAAATGTTAACATTCTTTCTCATAATATATTCACTATAACATTCATACATTCAGTTAAGTGTTGGATTACTGGTCTGGGGTCTAGTTATTGTGTTCATTCTATCATTATAATTGGTTCTGAACCGCCAATAAGCAATATTAAAGTTCTAAAACAAATTTCAATTGAAAAAAAGATATATTTTTTTAAAGATTGGAGTCTTGAATTTTGGATATTCATAAAGATCAGAGGTTCCCATCCCTAAAATTTATTTTAAACCCCCGAGGGGTTTGACCCAACATATAGAACCAATTTAACCAGTTCTCTAAGACCATTGATTTACCACTTAACAAATGTATAAATGTTATAATGAATGCATTATAGAAAAAAAGTTCACAATGTGTTGTCATATTTTCTTATAAATCAATGTATTAAAGTAAACTTCTTATGTTAACTATGTTTAAGGGGTGTGCGAAGCACATTTTTTCATTTCAAGGAGAACGAGAATCGAATATAATAAATATTCTTGAAGCTAAATCAAAGTTCAATTTTTTTATGTTTAAAAATGTATATTGTGGCTATTTATTTAACTTACAGTACTAAAATTAACTGAAAAATGTTTTCTTGCAGAATTGTTTGACTGATTTAATTCTAATCTGATAAACAAAGTTACTATTAGAATTTACGATTCAATTACTTAAGATTTTTTCCGTATTAATATTAATTTGAGTATTTTATTGGTCTATATTTTTACTGGCAAAGATTCATAATTGTCGAACACAGATTTTTTTTTTCAAAGCCAAGTCAGAGTTTTGAAGCTTCACACATCCCTTCTGCAATTTCTAAAATTTAGATTCAGACTCAAAATTGATAGCGAAAATAATGGCTTGAATTAAAACGAGTTAGTAGACTAGTATTAATAAAGCATTTTTTATCACTCGGAATTGCACTCTATTATTATTTTATTATTATTATTTAGCACCACGTCTTACTACCCGTTTGGATTATACACTGATTGCACTCTACTTTTTCCTAAAGTAAATATGATCAAGATAGTTGCAATTTCTGTGTTGTGAGTAGCTTTAGTGTTATTTGACATGTCACATTTTTTGATAAATGTGTATGTGCTCTTTTGAGTTTGTGTATAAATTTTTATTGTATATGTAAAGGAAAAATTGTGTGAAACGCCTGTTTTTAAACTAGACATTGAAAAGAGAACAGAAGTGCAAGGTCTACACACTTGTCAGAAAACTGTAGGCCTCAAAGTTCACATTTAATAACAAAACACATGATTATGAAATTTAATCAGTCCCCTTATTCTACCAAAGAGAATAAAACACAATCTGGACTGAGGCAGCATGGCTAGAGGTATACCACAGTCTACAAAGGACAATGTACTTAACAATTTTAACATTTGTTGTTTATAGTGGCCAAGATTTTATAGTACACCTTATAATAAAATGTTGTAATTAGTTATTTGTCTGTATATAGAAACACCGCTTTTCCCTTTCAAGACATAATTGTATATAATCATGAAAGATTAATATAAATTATTTACATATAAGAGAAAATTAGAAATTATAACTTTTGTAAAGATAGAGAAGTTTTTTAAGGTTTGGGTAATTTATGTCTAATTTTCTGGTTTGTATGGATGTGTTTTTTAATTTTTTGCCAAGGCAATTTAAATATCGTGTGTGGATTCTCAAACCAATTTATATGAACAGGATTCTACAAATTTTGTCACCAGGGGTGACTTAAGAAATATATATAAGTTGGCAATTACTAAGATGATAGAAAAATACATCCTAATAAATATTAAAATTATTATTATTAGCACCGCGTCTTACTACCCGTTCGGGTTGTACGCACTTACGCTAATGTGTAATGGTAGGGTGATTGTGAGATGAAATGGAGGACCTACAGTTTAACGTGGGATCCGAACCACGGTGGAGGCCTAGCATTCCACACATTCACAAGTTGTGATTAATACACGTCTTGTCAGAGGTGAAGGAAGGGTTTGGCAAAAATATTATAAAAAGAAAATATTAGATACAGTTTTGAAAAACCTATTTTATCAAAACCAGCAAACTAAACTTTTAAGTTCATCTTGTCTGGTTTGCCGGTGACGTGGAGATGGAGATTCTAATCCTTATGAGCATGTCTTTTGTCAGTTACTGAAACTCTTCGTGAGAGTGACTTAATCTCTTTAGTGTAAATGTTAAAGCCTTTAAATGCATTACAAATTACCGACTAATGACGTCGCAAATACTGCAGGACACCTAACAAGTGGACGACTAAATATATTGTTCATGCTAGGGAGGTTAAACGGCTCCCCACTCTCCTACCCCAATTATTGTTAATTAAATGCGAATAGTCTAGACAGGGGGTAAAATGACAGACACAACTTTTGCAGCTTTGATGCAGTTAATTTTATCATGCTAGCAATCTTGCATCCTCAATAACATTTACTAACCCACATGGTCCTACGCGCTATTTTCGTGTTAGACTAAACTGCCGAAGACTTAGAGATCAAGGTTCGATCCTGGTCAGGTGCACTGAAAGGGAGGTTTTCATAAATGGTTTTCCACTCTCTCTGAATGCAAATGTGGGTGTGTGTCCTCTCAATTAAGCCTTCCTAATACCTAACTCATTACTGTAACTACTACATAGGTGTATAATCAGATTGGGTAGTAAGACCCTGTGCTAAAAAAATATTTACTAGTGCAAGGAGTTTTTTTCTTTTCCGCCTAAACTAGGGCTGTTGATGATGAGACTTGAGATAATCGTAACATGATTATGTTTTTTAAACAACACCCAATTCAGGAGCTCAAGATTATAACTTGGTAAAAATAGCTTGTAGTTATGGTTGAGCAATTTAATGCATTACACTGCACTGGTTTGCCATTGGTGGGAAAGTCAGGGTTTTGAATCTTGCCAATATTGTACCTCTTAAGGGCATGAAATAAATCCTATAAAGCTCTGTTTGTAGCTTAAAGTGATGGTTCATAAATAAGGATTAAGGGATGGAAAGAAGTCCACTATAATAGGTAGATTTAAGGAACCTTTCGAGTACCTGATAAAACAACTTGGCAAAGAAAAGTGTGGATAAATTCCAAAGGGTTGTGCAAGGTTTGATTGACATAAGAAGAAAGATGAGAGATTAACTGTCAAATTTGAGGTAGATGTGCTTTTACTTTCCATTTACAGTAGAGAGTTGATTATCTGAACTAATAAGGACCAAGGATAGTTTGGATAGTCAAACACAAAACCAAATTTCAGTTTTATATCTTAAATAACGCTAAAAATAATCAAAACAACTATGGCAATAAAAAATACAATAAACATTGCAAAACATATTTTTATTATTACATTTTTCAACTTGATAAATAGTAGGCCTATGATATATCATACCATAATTAATTGCTGTATTACATATCAAAAATTCTTGCCTAAGTTTCGTTCTGAAGTGAACAGTTAAGATTGCTATTTACAGTATCATGAAAAGTATGCTAACAAAAGTAATCATTAATTTTTCTTTGCACCATTTTTGATTGTCTTTTTATAGCTGATAAATCACGCAACCTTTTTAAAAGAAGAAGTTGGGTTGGACGACTTTCTTTCTGCTTTTTTTACCATGCCATTGCAGTAATTAAGGCTGTATAAGCCTCTTCGTTACTTGGGCCACTTTGATTCTCGCTAGGGATTTTTCCACATCCATCTTCTTTTTCATCTGACATTTCGTTGCTGTCTTGGAGATAACTTACTATCTCATCTTCATTCATGATTTGATAACCAGGGTCATCAATATAATTTTGAAGCCAGGATTCGGTATCTTCTCTGTCACATTCAGAAAACCCTGGAAACATCTCTACAATTTCTTCCAAATCATATCAGAATATCTGTTTCGTTTTGTTCAGGAGTTTCGTTTCTCTCATATGGTAACAGCTTATTCCAAACCCTTTTTAGGTTATCTTGTGTCAACACATTCCATGCATCTGCCACCATGTAAGCACAGTCTTTAATAGTTAATGCCTTTGCAAATGTTGTGATACTTTCTTCATTTTTTTCAGCCAAAAGTAACCGATGTAAAACTTCCTACACCGGGGTTTCTTAGATTTTCCGATCATCAAAAGTGGCAACACACGGTTTCCAGAAGCATTACCAGTTACAAGAATCGTAACCCGTACTTTACTTGCTTTAAAACCAGGGGCTTTAGCTTCTCATTTTGAAGCAAGTGATTTACTTGGCAGAGATTTCCAGACCAGACCGGTTTTATCGGTGTTATACACATCATCACGAGTGTATCCTTATTTCTTAAGAAATTCTGAAAAGGAAGTTTTAAACGTTTCAGCTGCTGTTGAGTCAACAGACAATGACTCTCCTTGGATCTCTAATTCCCGAATGCCATGGCGAGATTTAAAGTTTTTTAACCAGCCGGTGCTGGCTTTGAAGTCAGGTAGACCACCAAGTTTTGCATTCATTGCAAGGAATTTTTCGCACAGTAACGGGCCAGATATTGGTTCTCCCTTGCTTCTTCTCTGCACAAACCATAAAAACATAGCCTCTTCTAATTTTTCATCTTTGGGTTTTTTCATAGTTTTACATGTTTAGTTAGACCCATCTTCACTGTCTAGTTTTGAAGCAAAATTCAACATTACATATTTCTTAATCTTAATATCGGAAATAGTAGCCTTACCTACCGGGTGACCTGGCAGTCTAGGGGTAAGGTGTCAGACCTCTGTTCTGGGGCTCCGGGGCTCAATCCTCGGTCCTGGCACAGATTTATCCGATTGCCAAACCCTTCCTTCACCTCTGACAAGACTTGTATTAATCACAACTTGTGAATGTGTGGAATACCAGGCTTCCACCGTGTTTCGGATCCCACGTTAAACTGTAGGTCCTCCATTTCATCTCATAATCACCCTACCATTACACATTAGCGTAAGTGCGTATAACCCAAACGGGTAGTAAGACCCAGTGCTAATAATAATAATAATAATAATAATAGCCTTACCTACATTATAAAATGTTGCCAGTGACGAAGCCGACTCACCCTTTTGTAATCTGTTTATGATTTCGATAGTTAACACATTATGACTTATTTTATTTGTAGATGATATTTCAATTACAAAATACTCAATAAGTCACAAAACTAAAACATTCAAATGCAAACAAATAATCACAGAACTGTTTGACACAACAACTGATGTGGCAATGACAAAACGAGAAGTGGAGGAGCGGAAGTGTAGTGGCAAGCATCATACGATCGGGTGTGGTGCGCAAGGTCATGGCACGGCGCCGCCGCCACGCGGGATTTTTTAAGGTCTCGCACGACGTTCATTTGCCATGTTACATTATTAAAACTGGCATTCAGTTGATTGATGTTCGATTAATCGATGCTCTACTGTAGTTGCAACGAGTTTACTTAGAGCTCCTTTATTTAACATTAGGTTTTGTTTTCTCCTCCAATTGTCTTTGCCGGCATGCTTTTGTAATAGGTACATATAATTTGTCTCAGGGCAGACTTATGGGTTGTTGCCAGCACTAACTTGGCTCGAGAAGATTGCGCTAGAAAATTGTTTTTTCCCCACTCACTATCAAACTTTCCCGTTAAACCCATGCTGAAACATTTTCTCAACACATTATTATTATTATGTGTGGGTTTGGTCAGAGAGAAGAAACAATTTTACTAATACAGTCGTGTTAAGCAGAGTTTGTCCCGATTGGTAATAATACCTGTAGTTTGCAATACGCTATATAACTAAGTATGTAACACATAATTAACACAAAACATTTTATAGTAATATGCCTATTGCTAAAATATTTGTCTTACCCATTAGAAATTTGTATGCACTGTACATTTAAAAAAAAATTAAATTCACTATTTTTATCTTATTTTTTGCTTTAAAGATAAATCTTTCCTATTTGGTACGGTTAAAGATTGTGTTAGCTTAAAATCTTATACCAATTTTTCACATTATGATTGCAATTTGATTTTTCAATTTATTTGTACATTTAACTCAACACTACTGTAACTTAGATTGGGATTTTTTTTAGAAAAATATTTTATGTAAATAATTTTCTTTTGAGTTCATTATTTATAGTAGATGCTTAGTCCATAACAATTTCATCAAGCTGAATATTTCTGATTATTTTATTATTATTATGTGTATATTTTACATACCATTCTTAGGTCTCACAGCTTGAAATGTGATCAAGTTGCCTTGATGTCTACTAGGAAGAGGTAAATTTAAAACATTTTTTGCTATTTGTTGATGGGAACTAC
Organism: Timema bartmani; assembly: GCA_902151455.1. Taxonomy (NCBI): domain Eukaryota; kingdom Metazoa; phylum Arthropoda; class Insecta; order Phasmatodea; family Timematidae; genus Timema; species Timema bartmani. The sequence continues at coordinate 64,886 of CABFWB010000145.1, read as the reverse complement.
GTACAAATCTATGCAGCTAATGGGTACTAAACTGTGGCCTTCTGCCACTATTCATGAAACCAACCCTGATATTAATTTATTTAAACTTTCAAAGTAACAAGTGTTTGTATGCACTCTGAAGAATACTTTAAAAATTATTTACATTATTGTTTTATTTTCACCCTTAAAAGTTTTAAAACAACTAAATGATGAGTTTCAAGGGTTTCTCTCAACATTTAAAGAAAGTTTTTGTTATTTCAAGGAAACGTTTGATATTACATTCAATAATCACAAACTTGTTTACCTATTCATTTTTGCCATATAAACTAGACTTGCTTTACTAACATGCACCAACATAAAACTTCTTTGTTTGTTGGAACTAGCAAAGTGGTTGACAAAAAAAAGAAGTATTGTGAATTTTAAATATATTTTTTCTTGTCTAATTTTTGTTATTGTTACAGAGCATAGCTTGAATTAAAAACTGTAAAATTCACAAATGTATCTTTAAGACACTATAGTAGTTAGAAATTTTTAATATCAACTTGAAATTTATTGGACGTTTTGGTAATATTTTTGTAAAAATATTTATTGACTGCATTATAAAATATAGACTTTTTTTTTGTTCAAAGTGAATCTATTAAAAGAAGGTTTAATTGTGTACTTGTTTTTTTGATTTATGAAGTAAGCTACCTGATTGTATCTTAATACTTCGGCAGCACCTTGTGTAAACAGTGGAGTCCCGATCGAGTTGAACTGGACTGGGAGCCCAACCTCCAACTACCTAAAGCTTGAACTATACGGAATAGCTGGTAAAATGAAAATAATTATATGTTTTTAAGTATTTCACTCTGGAATTTCTGTTTCAATGGAATCTTCATATCCAGGAAGTTGTCTTAGAAGGACCGTCAAGTTTCCCGCATCATTTCCTTCTAAGTCATCATCACTAAGGGACTGGACTTTTATGACATAAAAATTCTTAAAAAGACTTCACTAATAATATAAACACAAACTCATAATTACACAACTAAATCAAACACGCCCTTTACAAATGTAAACTAAAAAAATATTCTATGCAATGAAAAGCCTTCAACAACTAAACTCTTGCATTATGCTGAATATAACATTGATTTACAAATGCCTGCTTCTTAAGTAATAGCAACCCCCTCTCAACACATGCCTCTCCATCTTTATTGCAGTGTCTTACCAGGAATGTGTATTTTCTAAACATACAGAAAGATGGTACTAGCTAATTGCCTACATTATCTTTTCAGTCTGACATCTGTGTGTTGAAAAAAATATGTTTGAGTATTTATACATTTGTAAAATTTTGATGGTATTCTAAAATATATTCACCATAAATAACTAAAAATGATGCAGACCAAGAAAATATGATCTTAAAAAACCAATATTACAAAAAAATAATGTATAAAAATGTTTCCGCAACCAGGAGATCATGAACACAATTTATGTACACATGAGCACTGTTTGTGACCCAAAAAAAAAAAAGTCGTCATTATTAATCAAATTTGTGCGATGTGAAAGGATTTGAGCTGGGCGCTTCTCTACCTCGAACAATTGAGATTCTATTGTAAATTTATATTTTAGTAATAATTAGACTAGAAATATATTATCTGCTAACTGAACCATCCCTAGTATTGAAAGAAACTGGCAATGCCCAATCTATATTAATTGATAAAATAATACCAATACAGGCATGCCCCGATTTAGTATACACTTCACACTTACAACACTTTTAAATTGTCCCCATGCCCTGAACTTGAGGTGCTTGCTTTGCAGATACAACACCTTAACGACATGACACTACTGTGCATATTAGGGTTCAGGGATTTGTATGCTTACCCTTTTTCTAAATATAAGACCTACCGTATTTATATTAGTTATAAATGTGTTATTTACAACAGTTAGGTTTGTGTATCGTATTTGCAGTGCAATGCATGCAACGATAAGTGAAAAAAAATGCATTGCTTCGAGTTGCGATAATTTTTGAGCTATGGCGGTGGTCTGGAACTTAACCTGTCGTAAGTGTGGGATATGCCTGTATTCTAAAATGACCAGTGTGACCATAATTTTGTTGACTTAAATAGTAACTTTTTGAGTAATTACTATACTGTGAACCCGAACGGGTAGTAAGACGCGGTGCTAATAATAATAAACTATACTGTGATGTTATTTTACTAAGCCACTATGGCTTCAGACAGCGACTACTCAATATTGCGCATGTTGGGGTGTGTGAAGCTTTGAAACTTCGACTTGGGTTGAAAACAAATATCAGTTTCAACTTGGCTTTGGAAAAAACAAAATCCAGCTTCGATAACCATATTCCATTCACGGCAGGAATTAATCTCTGAAAGGTATTTTTTCCTTACCAATATCCTACTATATAATAGATTTCTGGTAGGGAAAAAGGCCTTTCAGAAAACAATTTCTACACTGAACAGACTTTACAAATCTTCGTCAATATTGGTAATTTATGGCAATTCTGATTGATTATGTATAGTACAAGACAATATTCATGGGAAAAAACCTTTTAAGTAATTGAATATTAAGATGTGATAATGTGATTTATCAGAATAAAACTAAATATTACAAGCAATTTTACAATAAAACATTTTCTATGTAATTTTAGTGCATAAAGTTATATAAATAACCAAAATATAATATTTTTTTGAGCATAAAACAACTAAGAAAACATATTCAAACTTTGATTTGGCTTCAAACATATTTCAAGTTCACTTTGAATTGAAAAGGTGGGCTTCACACACCCCTATTGCACAGTGAATAAACTTAGGTGCCCGATTTACCACGAGCATTAAAACGGGCTCAGCCGCTGCTGTTAAATTTTCAATGTTTAGTTTGTCAGAGAGATTATTAAAAGTAATGAAACAACATAGTATATGGTTTTCAAGAACTATTTATTACCACCCGGGGTAAAAAAAAGTGCTTAATTATGTTCAAATTTACTCAATCATTTTAAAAAAACAACTAATACCGAGTGATTAATAAAGTTTGCTTTGTGTTTGTCTCCATGTGGTAACGACTCCCACTCATTGGGGTTATTTTTCACCACTTCTTACCACCTGTCTGGGTTATCTGCCACCTATTTACACAAAATGGCTATTGCTGAGGAAGATAGAATTTAGAAAAAGTGTAATCTTGTTGAAAGTGATTTAAAAATGTATAGTATAATATTTTGATACGATTGTTTCAACTGGCGATCCTTAGGTAAAAACTTGGCAGCCAATTAGTCATAATGATAATTTTGTCTTTACTTTGTAAAACATAAAAACACTTTTCTTGGGCTGGATTATCTTGAAGTTAGAATTATTCGGCTTTTTGTTCATAAACAAAACCAAACCAAAAATATTTTTATGTCAGCATAAATAACTTTGTTTCAATGCACATCTATCTACCATTTATTTTTAAAGATTATTTTACAAATACTATGTTTATGTTGGTAATTTGTAGACATTTTGGTAGTGTTGATCAATATTATGTCATGTAAAATACTTTAAAACTATAATTTATAAGGCTTTTTATAGGCAAACAATGCCAGGGATGTAAATATATATTTTTTAAACTAGTGCCCAAAATAAGAGGTAAGTTTTGAATATGAATATTACGAAATAGACCTAGTTTATTATAAAATAAGTAGATTCTCTTTTTTCCATTCTTGTGACAAATGTTAAGCCTAGTCCTAACTAGCATACATTTGCCCAGAAACACTCGAGTAACAGTATGAAACTTAATTTAAATACTGTTTAGAAACTGTTTTGGCATTTGCCCGCACACAGAAATAAATGTCTGCCTGCATTTGTATTTCGTCGAGGATTAAAAACACACATTTGATCACATACAGGGCAGTGTGGACGATTTCAACTCACAAGGTGGTTTTTTTTCAGTGTGGACACTGCAGCCCACATACTAGTACCCAGGATATTTGTACGAAAACACAATTGCAGTTGCCCTGTGCACTTGTTTTCCTGTGTGGACTAGGCTTTAGTTATATCATGTGTTTGTGAACTTATATATAGTTCATCTGCTGGTTAAAGAAGCTTTTAACCTGCTTCAATGATCAAATGGTCTAAGGTGTCACTCTCATGTTAAGACTGGCCTGCTTATGATGAGGAGATCTGGATTTGAATCGTGATTGGGTCTACTGAGAGTGGTTTCCCACTCTCATTCCATTCAGACGCAGGTAGAGTACGTCTAAAATGCTTTCTTCCTCATCTCTAACCCATTAAAGTAATTTTTATGTGTATAACATGAACAGGTAATAAGACGCAGTGATAGAAAAAAAAAACCTTTTGATAATGATCCAAAAAATTACTGTATCCATGCAAGTACACAGTAGAACACAGGGTTTTTATGGATTAAAAAAAAATTATTATAATTGTTATTATATAGGTATTAATGCTATTTATTATAAATGACAGCTGCACATCACATGACTTGATGTATAAACATGTGAATATAGTTTTAGTAACTAATATAATTGGAAATTGTCCTTTCTACCATGTTCTTACTATACCAGTCTGATTTTAATAATAAGTTATTTGAAAACTAAGAACTCATGTTGCCACAGTGGTTTGAATAAAAATATATTTCTACAATGCCAAAGATCGTGATTTTCAATCAATGTTCGTCAAAAGTGGGCTTCCTATAAAAAAATCGAGGTTTACTCTGTTTTTGTACACCAACAAATGTATTCTGAACCTTTCACTTTTGACTAGTGTCAATTTTTGCAGTTTGAAGCTGAACAGTGTGAAATGTTTCCTATGTTGGGTGCTCTACAATATTTTTTATTTCATCTAAAAGTTTCTTCAAGGTACAGAGAAGCCATATTTGCTCTACATCCTATCTCTTAGTACTGTATTAAACTGTTGGTTTATGAATGAGTTTGTTATGTGTATTTAGCATTCCTCAGCTTTTTATAATATGTGTTGTAGATGTTAGCAGCCGTTTTAAAACATTAAAACCATGTACCAAACATTGAATGGTATATACATTCCATTTTAATATGTTTGTATGCCTTAAGGTTTATCGTGTATGATACGCAATGTAAAATAAAATAAAACTTTAAGGAATCGTGTATGAATTGTGACATTCGCATAAGCGAATGTTCGTAAATCAAACATTTGTTAATCGAGAGTTGACTATCTTGCTATCATAACTGTAGTCTTTGGAGAAGCAGTGGGAAGTGTCTCTTGGAGTTGGGTTGTCAGGTTACTTCATTTGGTATATCCAGCTATGTCAAACACCCAAGGATTTAGCTTGTTCTAAATTAAAATTCTTTGTTTTAAGTGTAAACTAAAACTGCCGTGGAAACTCCATTAACAGTTTTAATTTGTTTCAGACAAATCATTGTAAATTGGATGTAGGATTTACATGGTCAAGTCTTAATCTATTCCAAAAGCACAGATATTTAACCTTTGTATATTTAAAAAGCCTGCTTATTAACACTATTCAAGATGGTAGGTCATATTTACTAACAAGGTTTATTGTTTTTACACCAATTTCATATTTATGATTTGTTTTACTCACGTTCTTATAGACTTGCACTAATTCTTTATTTTAGATTTAGCACTTTTAAGGGCCATTGTAGATAAATTTGTTCAAAATTTAAGCTTACTTTTGTTTTATTATTATTATTTATTTTATTATTATTATTATTATTATTATTATTAGCACTGGGTCTTACTACCCGTTCGGGTTGTACACACTTCCGCTAATGTCTAATGGTAGGGTGATTGTGAGATGAAATGGTAGGACCTACAGTTTAACGTGGGATCCGAACCACGATGAAGGCCTGGCATTCCACAAATTCACAAGTTGTGATTAATACACATATTGTCAGAGGTGACGGAAGGGTTTGGCAATCAGATAAATCTGTGCCGGGACAGAGGAATGAAGCATAGAAGTCTGACATCTTACCCCTAAACTGCCAGGTCACCTAAACATTCGTTTAGAATTTAGAAAAACAGCTTTTCACACTGCCAAAGTATCTAAAACTATGTTTGCATACATGAAATAGTCGTTGATTGGTTGAGAGCTGCTCTGACCATTTTCGAGCTTTTTGATTGCTCAAAGTTAACACAAGTTTTAATGGATAAAATGTACCCCTATGGGAAGTCATTTATTTAACTATTTATTGTTATTTGATTCAAACTATAAAGAAAGTAAATTATTCCACATAACCCAACTTGGCTACCAATTTTAAGTTTTTTATTATTATTTTAACAGATCGTCGAGTAATTCTTTAAAAAAAATTATGTAATACAATTTTCAATATTGGTCCTGCCTTTGAAAAATAGATTCTAGAATAACGACTAAATGTTGTATACCTTTTGATTGATGTGTTAAACAAAATATTTATACAATGCTAACCTTTGAGCAAGTCTGATTTTTCAAGTAAGAAATAACAAAAAATTGTTTGAATTAATTTATATTTATTATTTGGAATAAAATATTGATTAATGTTTAAGTGTTAAATTCTAAAATAGTATGTACATAGTATTTTTTTACTAATAATTTCAGTACTTGGTAAACATAAATGCCTTTCGTTGTTTCGAAGAACCTTTTCTTTTAGTCAGTCATGTAATTTCTTGATTTATTTTGATAAAAATAAAATTGATTCAAATTGTGTCAGATTGACAGTATTTTATTTATTCTCGTCACCACATCTCACACATATTAACTAATTACGCTAATGTGCTATGGATGAGGACGGTGGTGGAAGTGTACCTGCACGTGTTAAGGGAAAGTGCGAAACCATTTAGGAAAGACGACCCACAGTATACCTGTCTGGGATTCGAACCCTGATTTCAATAGGATCTATTGTGAGAGTGCGCATTTGGCTATAGCAAACACCTATAAAACAACTCTCCTCTTTACTTCCAACTTTCGCCTCAATCACGCTTTCAAGATATTTTACGTTCTGCACTTTTCTCAGCTCTACTCCATCAGACTTTATATCTTTACTAGGCCTTACCCTCTTCCTTGTTATTATCACTTCACACTTTCACTTCCTAATTCAATTCTTGTAGTTGTTCCTGTACTTCCTTCTCCCCTAATTCCATCAAGACATCAGCAAACATCAGCAAACATCATGGCTTTCATTCTTTCCTCCCCGAGTTTTCCTGCCATTTCCATTATTACCATTACAAATAGTAACAGTGGAAGGGCACACTCCTGCTTCATTCAATATTGTTTATTTGGAACCACTCTGTCCTCCCACTCTACGTCTTAACTAAACTCCTGTTATATTCAAACAGGCTTTACACTCTTATTACAACTCCTATTTTCACTTCGGCCTCCTCCGTCGCTTTTCAAACTTTATTTCTATCCACCCTATCATATATATGCCTTCTTAATATCAATAGATACCATTACCTAGTCTTTCATAACTTTTTTTCCATCAGCTGTCGAATGGCATAGATTAAGTCTATTGTAAAACTCTTTTCCCTAAATCTGTGTTGTTCCTCTTCCCTCCATTTTATGTCTTATTCTCTAATCCAAGATCTTCTCATATAGTTCTATACAGTGGCACATCGGTGTTATCCCCCTATAATTTGTAAACCTCTTCTTGTCTTTCTTGAAAATAGGTATTATAGCCACTCTTAGCACCTTATATAACCATTGTATTTTGTATATATTTTGTTGTACAGGGTTCCTACAGTATTTGTAAAAAATTCTCCTTGATTTTTCCCTGATTTTTTTCCCAAGTTCTCTGACCAAATTCTCACAAAATTGCCACTTTAGTTTTATGCTACTTTTCATATGGAAATATTAATTTAATTACATTTATTTCGGCCACCACCTCCCTTACAGCCGACCTTGCCTCACCTCTCATGGAAGAATAAGAAAGTAGATGCCTTGCCAATCAGTTAAGGGAAAATGATGTAAAAATAACAAAATAAATCAAACCCTATCAAAAAGGAAAGGCTGAAATCCATCTGCAATGGTTTTGCAGAAAGCTAATTTACACTTCAGGAATGGATCACAGGCTGCTCTTTTCCGTATCCGTACAGGTTTTGTTTTAGGAAGCTTTGCTTCTTTGAGAAACTTAACAACCTGGTCCCAAATTTGTAGCACCCTTTGAAAGCATGTTGCATTCTCTAACCACCGCTCACCACAGAACTTCAAAGGAAAAGTTGTACAGCCTGTCAAATGGGTAAACAATGCTTGATGAACTGTAGAGTCAGTGAAAAGGTGGTATGTGTGACGCAATAAGCCATTTATATCCCAATCGACAGATTCCACTCCTGTTCTCAAGGAACCATGAACAACACGAAGCCCACATGTTCCCAGATTTAGCAAACTAGCATACTTCATTGTCTGTGACAGATTTGATGTGTTCCTAAAGTGTTATAAACTTTAAATTGACATTTGGGCCACCCATTGACACTTGTATAAACTTGAGACTGGAAGAGGAGAAATACCATCCAAGAAATGCTTCAGTAATTCAGCGGTGCTCCTATCAAAAAACACACTGTTTAACTTACGACTGACGACTTTTATGATTTTCCTTGTCCCATAATCTGATTACAATGTTCAGTTGTCCTCTTTGAATAACTTTATTCAACACGCTTCATCAAAACAAATTACAGAGTTGTTACATGATTTTAGGTGCTCCAGTAAATTGTTCTGAAAGAATGGAGCCAAGCCATGCACAATGAAATATGCAGCCTTGTTTTCACCAAGAGTAAAGGCACTAGCAACGGAACACTCAGGAAACATCAACTGAAAAATTGTAATTAAATTATTGCACGAATTGAAATACATTTTAATGTCAACAACTTACACAGCCCAAATTACTTCCACCTTAGTTATATCATCTTTTATAACAAAAGTGTTAGGATTTCTTCGAGGCACTACATTACTTTCACTTTTGGCAACACCTTCCTTCTGCGGCTTTACTAATGCCGATGAAACATAAATGTGAACTGAATTGTCATTTCCCTGACTTTCCAGACCGTAGGAACTGTAGCATGTCACCTAAATCAAAATGACATCTACAAACTGTAATCCGCACAAAATGCTAAACTACAATAAAGGAATCCGAAGAAGAGAATTAAAGCTGAAATATTCAGCAATAATATCATTTGGATTCTACTTACATTACATGGATGTTCCCGGATACGATCACCATGCTTTCACCAACTGTTCTGCAAGTATGGCGGAAGCGAAGGCGTGGCAGTTTCAATGCACGTCTAACCTCTTGACCTCAACATTGAAGAAAGACCTGACGGTCGTTGGTTCTTTGTCGCGAGCGACGAGCACTACTCCCCCTAGCGGACTTCCTTGACAACTTTTTTCTCCACCGGTCCCCTGCCCCTTCCTTCCTTTTCCCTTGTTTACTTGCCCAGTTTGCTAGTCAAGGAAAGAGTATATAACGGGGGACTCCTAGGTCCACAGACTGTAGTTCATCATTGGATATCTTCGAAGAAGGAAACTCAGTTCCAGCACCTGTAGAAGATACTGCTGACCATGACGGTTAGGTCGTGGGTGTCACCACCTCAACGCCGAGGGAATCCTGTCTATTGATCCAAGTATTCAGCTATTTTCCAAGTCCTTCAGACTTGTTGAGTTAGTCCATATGACTATGTTGTTTTTCGAATTCAGTTTAATTTGTCGAAACAACAATTATGTTCAAGTCCTTCAGACTTGTGGTAGTCAAAGAGACTAATTTTAGTTTTTGCTAGGCGAAGATGATTGTTGTTATCATACGTCCATCAGACGTGTTTCCTTTAGTAAAAGCTGACTATCATCTTATATGTCCATCAGACGCGTTGTTTTAGTCAGTGTGACTAAGTTTAGTTTTTGAGTCTAGCTGACTTAATTTTCTGTAAGTCAGAAAGTTTGACTACATATTTTCCTATGTCCATATGACATAGCTTAAATAGAGGAGCTTTGAGCTCTATATGTAATAGGACCCATGCTTTAAGTGTCCTCTTCTCCACAAGTTAATTATTCAGTATTAAGTCCATAAGACTTCACAATATCACACGATGCCGTGGGCGTCATGCTCAGGTGTTCAAATTTTGAATGGCTACAAGCAGGTTGTCTAACACCTTTATTTGAGGACCTAGTTAGGTCAGTATCTCACAGCACTCTAGTTGGCATCTCTTATTCTGTGTTATTATTTTGGGTGCGCAAAGTGCGGAACATGGCTAGCTATGTATGGTGGCTCGCACGGATAGTATTTTCTTTAGCCCCTTGGTTGGCACTTTTATGTTTATGTATTTAATGTTGGTGTATAATTAACTTGATGTTTACCACAGGCAGTGGGTAATGACAAATGTACTATTGAATACCCTGGCAGTACCCACTGAGAAAGGACCAGCCATAGTATTATTGAGTGTTGACACCTGGTTGCTTTTTAGCCATTTGCTGATGTAATGGACAGTCCTTCCTCTTATCTCTGAAACTGTTCTTAGTTACAAGCCAAGTAGCTAGCTAGGCTGAGCTTAGGTTAGTAACTCTAAAATTATAGGATCTGTTGTCACATCTTTATTTGTATTTAATTCACCATGTTTTCTGTTTAGACCCTTCTGGTGGAAGTCAGGCGCTAGCCGGGCTGTTTTGGAGTCCAATACTCTATATCTACTTAACTTCCTTTTGACTGTTACCGTGTCGTCTTGGACACATATTCTTCCAAGCCACGGAAAGCTCCTATAAGTTTGGAGTTGTTAAACCCTATTTTAATTGCCAGTTTAAAACGTAATATTGTTGATCTAAGAGTTACTAGTTTTCCTTTGCTTATTGATTTAACAGACTTCAACCACTGTTATTATTCTTTGGTCCAACTTTCTATTTTCTTTTACCAATTGTAACCCGATATCAACTTTAATGTTATTGTATAATAAATCTATTTTTGTTACCTATTCAATTCTCTCACTCTTATAAAATATGTATCTATCTTAAACCTATATATATTCCTTGTACCACTATACCGTTACCTCCTCTACATATTAGAGTGAAGGGGAGGAGCGGTAGAGCACCCTGTTGTATTTTAACTAAGGATATCAAATTCAATTCTTAATGCACTTGAATCTAACTAATCAAAAGAATCAATCTTAATATAACGATTCAATACGATTGTTAGTATGAATGGGCAGATGCCGAATTCCGATCCCAACATCGGCCAATTATGGCACAATTGGTTAAGCCACCCCCAGATGATAAGATTAGATTTATATCAAAGAGGTCTTGGACTTGCACCTCCCCCTTTTACAAATAGTTGTCTAGCATATTTAAGTTTTTATTTATGATTATTTTTTTACGTTTATGAATATTTTGCTAAGAATTTAGTAAAAAAAAACTGGGTGTATTCAAAAATGTATGTTTTTTGTTTTGAATACTACCTTTGTAATAGTGTAAAATAAATTTTTTAAATGTGTAGCATCCGTGATTAGCAAGACCGGCAACAAATGATCAGTATTAGGTATGATCGGTCCAGCCCTTTCGTCAACTCTCAAACAAATCCCAGGATATGAAATTTGGTCTTTTTAAACAAAAAGACAAAATTTAGAAATGGGTTATTTTTAATTGTGATATATTAGGTTTTTTTTTTTGCTGTTTCACCTTTGTTTCAATTTGATGGCCCCATGGTCTAAGGCACTAATCTCTCAATAGACTAGACTGCTGATGACAGGGAAATTGTGGAATCTCGTTTCGGTGTACTAAGGGGCAGGATTGGGGGTTCCTTAATAGTTTCCCACTCGCTCTCCCTCTATGCAAATGCATATACACATCCTTTAAATTCAACCCACCTCATCCTTAGTTCACTTGCGTGATTAGTAAATAAGCATATAATCCAAATGGGTAGTAAGATGTGGTGCTAAAAAAAATATGACATTTTGTGTTCTAGTTGTCTTGCTCAAATGAAACAGGGCTTTTCTTTCTTCTTTTGTTCCAAATACACACAGTACAGCAAATAAATACAAGATATTTACAATGTGAGGTCGGTTGCATGAAAAAAATATTGGAATTTTAAACGCTGAGGAATAGAAATTGCAAAACAAAAAACCAAGGTTAAAATATATATAAAAATAGAGAATCTGTGTAAAAAAAATAATACAGGAACAGTGACATTTCTAATTTTAAGTGTGAACTTGGTAAGGCCTAAATTTGTCTTTGAGTGTGTTTATTACTTTTAAAAGGAAGAAGTGCAACTTTTCATGATTGGAAACTATATAGGTAATGTACAAAACATTGAATCGCCAAGTTTATTATCTTATGTGAAGATAAAATATAAATGATACAGAATAATTTGTTTACACTTTTAGCTATTTCATTTTTTTTATCCTCAACCACATTCACACACTTCTACAATACATGAAAAAACATTCTCAAGGCAGAAATCATTAATATTTACAGATATAGGGTAGTTAAAAAAAAGTGTCGACACATTCACTTCAGCACAAGTCACCACAAATTCAATAGAATTATTTAAAAAATAAAGATCACTAAAGTAAAATTTATTTCTCTTTGAAACACTCACATGCTCCAATACTTCAAATAATACAACTTAATATATTCATATTTTACGTTATGCGAGACGTCAAATGTTCAAACAGAATCTCACTGTGTATTTGTTAAAAGCTATGAGTGGTTAGCTACTAAGTCCCTCACAAAGATGATGTGACGGCCCAGGAGTCTCCTGGAACATGATTCAATGTGTTGCACGCGACACGACGGGGCATTACGTTGGCAGGATGGACTCAGGGGAGTATGCCCTTCTCTGCAACAACACCAACACTCACTCTCTTTCAAGAGGTACACACCAAAACTGGGCGATAAACCAGGGTGTCCAGCCAAACTGGGTTACAAAACTTCCACGGTACGCAGGTTTTTCAGCCCAAATATTATGTTTATATCTGGCCAACACCCCTCATAAATATTTCCTTGTGTTTATATTCATCCAACACCCCTCATAAATATTTCCTTGTGTTTATATTCATCCAACACCCCTCATAAATATTTCCTCTCATTTATATCCGTCCAACATCCCTCAAAAATATTTCATGTTTAAATCCATCCAACCCGTTCATATATATATTTTAACTATTTTCAGATAAATTCTAAAAACCCTGGTTTTGAATGTTTTTAAAATCTGCTTTTCTTATGTGTCTGTAGAGTAAGAGAAATTAATGGAAATAATATTGTCAACAAAGTATCACACTGAAATCGCCTGCATTTTTAAAGTAACATCTTTAAAATTTATTTTAAAATTGTCAATTCCTAGAATTTGTGTTGCTTGAATTTCGTGAAAATAAAGAATACTCATTATCATGTCCAGATTTCTCTCAAATTTTTATTTTAGCCTAGCACAATTCACCCAACTTTTCCAGACCGCTGAACACCCTGTACATGCGTTTCATCTACTTCATTACAATTGCACGGAAAACCATTTCAAAATGGGACAGTGTAAAGGTTTCTGATCTTTGTCGGTAGTGTCGCCCACTACCCCTAACACCATTCCAAATTAAATGTTTCCACCACTTGCAGAACATTGTTGGGAAGAGCTTCCCTAACCTTGTGCTGATAACAACGCGAGATGTACGTGTCATGATCCATTTCCCAGCCGTGCTCTTGAGCGCAGCCTACATGCATCCTCAGCTCACAGCCGCGATGCACACACGCCACGTTCGCTCCACCCTCTCCGCACTTGTCACACATCTGAAAAAAATTTACCTGCATGGTAGTCACTTTACAATGACAAGAATGTTTTACAACAATTCCACTTTGACTTATTGTATCAATAATTTAAACCATTATATAGGATGTGATGGTAGGGGCATGTAATGAAGGTGAGGATGCCAAAGAAAATGATGAAAATGAAGTACAGTAAAACCTTGGATTGCGAGCATAATTCGTTTCGTAAACGTGTTCGTAATACAAAGCACTCGTATATCAAAGTGAATTTCCCCCTTAAGAAATAATGGAAACTCAGATAATTCGTCCCACAACCCAAAAATATTTAATCTAAAAATTATTAATACCTTTTTTATTTTCGTTATTTAAATGTAACTGTACTGTAATCAAATTTATTTATTAAATTTAATGGTTGCTGGTGTGAGGTGGACGAGAGAGATGAGAGGAGGAGGTGTATTATTGTTTAGGACGACTTTCACTGTCACTAACGGAATCACTGCTATATGTTGGCTCACTGGAATCTTTTTCTTTTTGTGCGACTTTAACAAAGAACCTATCCAATGACACTGCTCGGCAGACAAAGCGTAGCCATAGTACTACTCGTATTGCAAGATATCGCTCGTTTATCAAGTTAAAATTTATTGAAAATTTTTGCTCGTCTTACAAAACACTCGCAGACCAAGTTACTCGCAATCCAAGGTTTTACTGTATGTAGGAAAAAGACCGCAAGGGAGGCCAAGAAAGAGATAAGAGGAACAAATAAGAGAAAGTGTGCCAGTGAGAGAAGCATGGAAGAAATTAAAACACGGAGAATTGTGGAAACATAGAGGCCGATTAAGGTATTTTATAAAACTGTCAAGGACACAGGCTGGAAACAGTTTATGATGATAATGAGTTTTAGATCTAACCTATTTTTTTTTTATTAGTATTATTTTATCGGCATTGATACTATAGTTTCAAATTTAATAGGAAAGTTGATCTTGTAACATTTGTAACTGGCAGGTACATCTAGTTAGTTCACAGTAACTTTAACTTTTTAAGACAATTGTAAGATTACTAAAACTAAAAGCCGTTACGTTTTTATCTGCCTCGTAAATTTGTTTAGTCCCTGTCAGTTCACATAACTTATCATAATGTCAAAACACACATGAGAGTGCATCTTTTGGTACCGTCATGGAACTCACAGTTCGCAGCGAGCCCCAGACAGCTTCTTGGAGCCCAACAATTCTCGCTCCAACCAGGTGAACCCCAGAGGCCCACACAACGCAGCTTTCATGCACCCACACCTCAAAACGATCATCCTTCCCTTCTGAGAAAATGGGGATCATCCCAAGAACAGGTGTGGCTTGCTCCATGGATTGAGACCGCCTCAGCTGGAACACACAATGCACAATTTTATATCTGCCAACACTTGAAGGCTTTAAAAAAAATCAAAACAAATCGAAAATGTGCATAATAAGTGCCCAAACATATTTTTTTAGCACAGCGTCTTACTACTGGTTCAGGTTATACGCACATGTTCTAATTATGCTAATTAGTTAGGGATAAGGAAGTGTCCCTGCATTTGTGTAAAGGAGTGGAAAACAATTTTTGGGAAAACCGCCCTCGGTACACCTGTTTGGGATTCAAACCCTGATCTCCCTGTCATCGGCAGTCTAGTCTATTACTAAAGTGGTGCCTTAGAATCATGCGGCCATAGGCGCAGGTCTTAAAGCGTATTAAATGTCCTTATATAACAATGGTAGAATAAAAAAAATGACGCCTGGACACGGGTATCGAACCTGAGTTTGATTCCTGTGTCCAGGTGTCATTTTTCTATTTAAAGAATATTATATTTAGATGTGGCTATAACCGTAATCATCAAATATATTAGCTTAGCTATTTAATCCATTTTAAATTAAGTTAAAAAACGTTAATGTTGAGAAAAGGACTTGACCGAAGGGTAAGTATGGTTACATCCTACATTTTAAAACATTAGTTACTCGTAAGCATTGTCCTCATTGGACATTTCCACCTCTGCAGGTCGTCTGATACAACTTCTTCCATTCCTTTCTCTCTCTCAAAGATTCTCCCACTGCCAAATGCCTCCATGTCTTTTTGCACTTGGTCCATCTATCTCGTCCTTCCGATAGATCTCTTCTACCCTTCTCCTTACTCTGTAGAGCTTTCTTAGTCATTCTGTCCTCCTCTATTCTCATCACATGACCTAACCACTGTAACCTTTTCCTCTTCAGCATCTCTTCAAATGGTATAACCTTTAGGTCATCCCTAATTATTTTTGTTCTTTATCCTATCTTTCCTTGTAACATTTTCAATGCCTCTCAAGGCCTGGATTCACAAACGAGTGCAATTATTCTGCTCCGAAGCAAGTCTAGAAATGGCACAACTTTGCGCCCAAGATACTTCCAAAGATGCACCTTGTTATTTGCTCCATTTCCGTATTCACTAAACAAGGCGCAAATTGGTGGCAAGACTATGGTGACGTCACCATAAACATCATCAAGTGTGCTCTTTTCGACCAATCCTTGTGAAGAATTTAATTCCAAAGTCAAGGCTACTTTATTTTAAATATCTAATGAAAATGATAGCAAATACAAAGATTTCTAATCATTTTGCTTATAAACTAGCATTAAATTAGAAGAGGCCTCTTTATGGGTCCTTTACAAAAACAATATTAATACATTATTTAGTATTTAGTTATATTATTAGTTTAAAGCTTAAAAGTTCCATTAATAGAACATTTACAGGAACTTTAAAACTTATTTTAAAGCTATATTAACCACTATATGTAGTGATGAGATGTCTTTGGACCTGTAGGAATACAAACCTCCTTGGATCTATACAAAGATCACACAGTTCGTGGATTTGATTTGTAACAATACAAGAAATACCAATGCGTTGTTTGAACATAAAAATTCAACGATAAAAGATAAGTAACTGCTTTCTTAGCATCATCTAAATTGAAACAAATGTTGTGCTTGACAGGCGTATGTTATTTTAATTTCTTTATTATTATATTGTAGAACAGTTAACTAATTGTATTTTAAGCCATTACGATAATATGCCGCCATTTAAATTTATTGAAATGACAATCATGATTCATTACTCTTGAGTGGTGGCAAATAAAATGTGAAACTTTGCTCTCAAATTGCGCCTGCTTCTTTTAGTGAATAGGGATTTGGACAAATCTTTCAAACTTGAGCCAGCGCAACTATTTGCTCCCATTAGTGAATCCAAGCGCAGAAGTCTTATATTTGCAGCCTAAAAGCTATACAAATCCCTCTTCATTCATGTGGAAGTTTCAAAGCCATAGGTCAATTTTCATCTTATTTTACTAGTTTTTTAAAACATATATTTTCTTATATTTCAATTTAATCTCATTTATATTATTAATAGGGATGGGCCATTGACTCATTAAAGATACTCAAGATTCGAGGATTCAAGAAAATATCAGATTCGATACTCAATCCTTAAAAATTTAATTTAACACTTTAATATAACACTTATCTGATTATAATAATGTTATCATGAATTAATTATATGAAAGAATGTTAACATTTAGTTACTTTTTTATTTTCTACTATTCTATGATATTTATATTTCCTCTTATGTTCATATTTTCCCCCAAGATTCGGATTTGAATTCGAGATACAAAGGTAAATTGGAGAATCGGATTCGTGAAATGGTGGATTTGACCTCTCTCTACCAATTATAAATCAAATAATATTAAAGTTAAGTGATCACAACCACAAAGGCATCAGTACCATATGATGGCACAGTGATGGAGAGGTGGGAGGGGGGG
>CABFWB010000145.1:0-47397 GCA_902151455.1 Timema bartmani | reverse complement strand
GGTGGTTCGAATCTAGAATGTATGCAGAGCTTTTAAAAAAAAAAAATTTCCCACCCACCCTCTAAACAAATGCAAATACATTTCCTAGCCTGACAATACAGGGTTCTTACAGACATATGAAACATAAATTTAAGGACTTTTCAAGGACTAAAACCATTATTTCTCGTACTACCTGAAGCTACACACGTCAATAAAACAGAATTATAAACCATATCAAATTTTAAATAGATATAAAACACTAACTTTTCTTTAAATTTAATGAACAGATAGGACTAGAAAAATAGTAATCTATCTTTTTTATCACATCACTCTACTTGGTTTATTGGTTAGTGCAGTCCTTCTAGATGCATTATGGCTAGAACACGAATTTGAGCGCTAAGGTGGGTGGGAGATGAACTAATAGCTATCGGCGGGCATTTTAGTTCAAAGCTGTAATTATAAGTACTTAAAAGTGTTGATAGGTAGTCAAATATCCTAAAAGAATTATTACAAATGACGGTTTTGGAGCAACTTATAAAAAAATTGCGAATGCACATGAATTGAAACCTGTAAATTCCAGGAGTTTCAAGATCCAGAGCAATTTAAGGACTTTTCTAGGCCTTGAACAAAGACACATTAAATTCCAGATCTTTCAAAGACCGTATGAACCCTGAATGTAAATATGTGGATAGCTCAGATACATAGTAAAAGGTGGGGAAGGAGCAGTCATGATGAAAAAAACAATATTAGGATATGTTGTTTCCCCCAAATTTTGACTGTTGAACCTAGATTATTTTCCAAATTTGAGTTGCTGTACTGGCCCAAATATAGAACGGCCTCGCACATAATACAACCCTATTATTAGGAAGGTGTTCTACATGAGAAACATAAGGTCTCGAATATACTGCAGTAAAAGCTTAAATTCATATCATAGCTTCTTCTCATTCCCTTGTTTACTTGAGACGCCAAGGAAGCCTTATTTTCAACATGATCACTCATTTGTGGTCTGCCATGGGTAGTTTTTTAATATCAGAAACACAGCACAGATTCTTCCACCAACTAATACTAACCTACCGAGTTACCAATTCAGTTACACTAAAGGGTGGAAATCATCTCTCTCTCTTTCCGCTTTGATCACGAGTGTGATCGGTTCTGTACCCGCGCTAGTTTCTTGCCTAGCTTTTATTTTTGACCTTGAGTTTATTATTAGACGCATGTATGCATGATGATTCCTGCTTGCTGGCCAGTACAGTTATAGTATGCAACAAAATAGACCTCAATAGAAAACTAAGGGTTTTTTAAATGAAAAATGTTAGTCTGCAGATGTAATACAAGAACAGCTTTCAGAAGGATATTTTTAGGGAAAAAAAGCACACTATATTCAAGCCAATTTGATATTTTTTTTTCCTTGTTTTGAAGAATGTACTAATGAAAATGACTGAATATGCACCTTCTTGCCCATCCTGTGCTGAAACTGCTCAACCAAACCCTCCTTTCGGAGGCTGCGCTTGTTCCTGCCTCCTTTCCTTTGTTCTTGGGCGAGCTCCTGCTCGTCTGTCCCGGGGTCACACCCTGGCCAAGGACCCGCACGCTCTCGACCAATCAGATAAGGTCCAAACAAGTCTCCCAGGCCAGGCGCGCCAGCATGAGGCCCATGCTTGCAGAACACGCACACCCAGCTGGTATCAGGGGTGAGGGAATCATAGCGGGCAGACAGGGTGCTTGTGTACATACCTGCCCCAGTGCGGCTCACTTTACCAGCTACTAGAACAAACATCACAATTGTTCTATCCAGTCAACAGACGATTTAAATAACCAGTGAAAACAAGGAAAGTGGATAGGAATTACTTACCTCGCCCAAATGAGGTTCGCCGACAATGGAGGCCTACCTTGTGGGTTGCTGGGTTCAGAGTAGGAAGGTATTAGGAAACAAGGGGGCTAACTTAGCGGTGTCTCTCAAACTCTTGTTGTTTATTAATTAAGAAGCCCACTTTATGGCCTGTAACACTCGACTCGCACTCGGACACCTATTTGTGCATCAATTAGTGCACCCATTCTGGCAAACACCCTTCGTGTCCTGACTACTGTGCTCAACTGAACTGTTCTCCCCTCCTCCCCTTCAACTCTCTCAAAACAGAGGTAAACCCTTAAAAACGACAGGAAAAGTCCGAAGAATAAACAACAAATACAAAACCAATATGAATAAAGCATTATATCAACAAAAACTATATTAAACAAATTATTACACAAAAGCTATTTTACAATATTTAATATACACAGTCTAGAGACTGAACAACAATTATGAATCAAACAGGTATTTTCAGTTTTATTTACGCTCTCATAACAATAGAAACAGCTAGATCATAAAATCAATTACCGCCTAATGGCTTGGAAATGTACATATAAAAGATCAGGTGGAAAGAGAGGGTGACAAATGAGGGAGTCATAAGAAGAGTGGGTGAGAAGAGAAACATTTTGGAATGTAATTATTTGATACATAGGATTGGATACTGGATTGGACATATCCTTATCCAACAATGAGGTGGCCCAGTGGATAAATAAATGAATAGTAATGGAAATTGATAATAAAGAAAAAGGAAAACTAAACTAATCAGTATAAATTTAATGAAGATAGCCCACCTACAGAAAGAGGGAAAATGTGGGAAGAATCAAATGCACAAAAGTGACATCTTCTTTCTTTCATCTTTAGTAGAAATTATTGGCGTTACTGGTCAAGCAAGATAAAACCCTTGACTTCTCAGATGAAAATTAAGACACATTAACTTACATTTTTTTTCTACTTTAAAAAAATCTAATCTTGTGGTTATTTATATTGCTTTAGTAAATAAAATCACTTTTAAAAAGTTTTATTGCACTTTTTTTTTTCTAGGATGATAAAGTTTTCATAACGTTCAATTTATTTATTTCAAATTTTTCCATACTAATATTAATTTGTAATGAAGCTAGCAGATCAGAATGGAAGTGAACATAAATTGAGTATTTTAGCTGTTAATATTTTTAACGACAAAGCTTGGTAATAATTATTGAAGCCAGGATTTATTTTCAAAAGTCTTAGCTGATATATATATATATTTTTAAGCCAAGTCAGAGGCCTTGGACACCTAAAAAAAAGTGATTATAATAATAGTGATTTATAGATTTTGGTAAAAACAAACAAACAGGATAAACAAAGAACTAATCACCCACCCCTGTACTCCAAGTCATGGAGGCTGGCGTTCTTCCTGCGACCTCCCGTGGGTAGTTGCTTTTTGCTCCCTCCCCTGTCCCCTGACTCCTCATCCTCCCAGCGAGACAGGCCATTGATGACAGTCACTCTGTAAGGGCTATCTCGAGGGCCCTCCACATGGACCATCGGACCTCGGAACCTCGAGCTGTCACACGACGATGAAGCCAGACTACCAGACAGCCCTGGAACCAATAGAATCAGAAATAATTTTACCATAAAACATTAGATAAATGAGTTTTTTGAGAGTGCTCATTGCTTTTCATTTTAATGAACGTATAGAAACAATTCAATAAGGGATTTTGGTGGAATTTTGTCCCACTGAGATTTAAATAGATACTCTAGCTCAGCTCAAAAGATTTATGATAATTTCGATCTCCCTGAAAAAGTTTTTTTTTTTTAAATTTATTTGGGGGAGTTAATGTGCACTTTCTGAAATGATTGATTATACCAGCACACGACTTATAAACTAACTTCAATCTAAAAAAGACAGAACTTCCAGCACCAGCTGTTAATTCATCACTGCGAAAGGAAAAACCCACTTTTAATGAAAGATACATTTTAGGTGGCTGGGAATCGAACCCGGGACACTTAGCTCAGTAGACAGACACACTACAAGAGAATGTGCAGCAGATGGCCATTGAAATGTTAAAGTCAACAAGTAATTAAAATGGTTTTGTCAGGGTTCCTACAGTATTTGTTAAAACATTCTCCCTGAATATTTTCCCAAGTACCCTGACCAACTTCTCACAAAATTTCTATTGTAATTTTATGTTACTATACATGTGAAAATATTAATTCAATTACATTTGTTTCGGCCTCCTCCTTCCCTACAGCCGACCTTGCCAATAAGTTCAGGGAAAATGATTTGAAATAATGAAATATATCTAACCCTATCAAAAGGAAAGGCTGACATTCATCTGCAATTGTCTTGCAGAAAGCTAATTTACACTTCAGGAATGGATCACAGGCTGCTCTTTTCAGCCTCTACAGGTTTTGTTTTAGGAAACTTTGCTTTTTTGAGAAACTTAACAACCTGATCCCAAATTTGTAATGCCCTTTAAAAGCACTTTGCATTCTCGAACCACCGCTCACCACAGAACTTCAAAGGAAAAGTTGTACACCCTGTCAACTGGGTAAACAATGCTCGACGAGCTGTAGAGTTAGTGAACAGGTAGTACATGTGACGCAATAAGCTACTTATATCCCAATCGACAGATTCCACACCTGTTCTCAAGGAACCATGAACAGCATGAAGCCCACATGTTCCCAGATTTAGCAAACTAGTATACTTCATTGTCTGTGACAGATTTGATGTGTTCCTAAAGTGTTTATAAACTTTAAATTCACATTTGGGCCATCCAATGACACTTATATCAACTTAGAGAGTGGAAGAGGAGAAATACCATCCAAGAAATGCTTTAATAATTCCGCGGTGCTCCTATCAAAAAACACACTGTTTAACTTACGACTGACGACTTTATATTATTTTCCTTGTCCCAAAACCTGATTACAATGTCTAGTTGTCCTCTTTGAATAACTTTATTAAACACTTCATTAAAACAAATTACAGAGTTGTTACATGATTTTAGGCGGTCCAGTAAATTGATCTGAAAGAATGGAGCCAAGCCATGCACAATGAAATATGCAGCCTTGTCTCCACCAAGAGTAAAGGGACTGGCAATGGAAAACTCGGGAAACATCAATTGAAAAATTGTAGTTAAATTATTGCACAAATTGAAATATATTTTTTGTCAACAACTTAAAAAGCCCAAATTATTTTCACCTTAGTTATAATCTTTTATACCAAAAGTGTTAGGGTTTCTTTGAGGCACTACACTACTTTCACTTTTGGAAACACCTTCCTTCTACGGCTTTACAATTTCCGATGAAACAGAAATGTGACATGAATTGTTATTTCTTTGACTTTCCCTGACTTTTTCTTAAGCTTTCCTGACTTTCCAGACCGTAGGAACCCTATTTGACGAAAGGAAGTGTGTATGAGGCCTATAACAGAAGATAACGATATCTCTCTGTGGGGATTTTAGAACAGATATTTATTCAATCCAGGCTCAACACGGCTTGATACATGGGAGCTTCAAGAGAAACTCGCTTGAGATCGACTAGAATCATAAAACTGGAGCACGCAGACCACTAATTTATAGGTATATTTAACTCCCTTTTTTGGGCTTATATAATATTTATTAATATAATGTCTAGTGGCTCAAGTCAGAGGATGATTCCGCTCTAGATTATTATTATTATTATTATTATTATTATAAGTTTTTGTGGGTTTTTTTTATTTATTATTTCAAGTATAGTCCCTGTTAGTTTTAAAGTTACTTTTAATTATTAACTCTCAACAAGCTATTTTTTTCTTTTCAAACCATATTTAGTTAAATCAATTTATCAACCCTTCAAGTTTTCAGTTGCATATTTCAAATTATTCTAGAAACATGTAGTTCTATAGCCTATCTTTGTGGTTTTAAATGTGTCTCTTTAATGATCTCTGAAAATTCAAAACAATGTGTGAAGTGTAATATAGTGCAATAGTTTAAGAAAAGAAGAAATGGAGAAGTGTGTTTTTCTATCTATGCCTAGCCTAACTATCCTTTAAGGTTGGCTTCCTTCCCTATCAATTACTTTATACCATTGTACAGTGTTTTATACATTGTCTTATCATACAACTCCAAGCCATTAGGCACTAATTCATTTTATTGTAATACTAAAAGTGATTTTCAAATTATTTTTATTACTGAACTAAGGGTAGA
The DNA here is from genome assembly GCA_902151455.1 of Timema bartmani. NCBI lineage: Eukaryota > Metazoa > Arthropoda > Insecta > Phasmatodea > Timematidae > Timema > Timema bartmani. The sequence goes on along the minus strand of CABFWB010000145.1, from coordinate 41,403 downwards.
TTAAACTGAATGAGCTATGATAGCCTACTAGACCTGTTGTGTGTGCTTCAGTTTCTTCACATCTTATCAAAATGTGTTAGTCAGATTGAACAAGAGAGGATTTCACTGGGTTACTATGCAGAGGCCCAGAAAGGCATATGGGAAACAACTGTAAGATATTATTATTATTATTAGCACCGCGTCTTACTACCCATTAGGGCTATACGCACTTATGCTAGTGTGTAATGGTAGGGTGATTGTGAGATGAAATGGAGGACCTACAGTTTAACATGGAATCCGAACCATGGTGGAGGTCTGGTATTCCACACATTCACAAGTTGTGATTAATACAAGTCTTGTCAGAGGTGAAGGAAGGAGGTTTGGCAATCACCGAGGATTGAACCCCGGTTCCCAGCACAGAAGTCTGACACCTTACCCCTAGACCACCAGGTCACCCTGGTAAGATAGTAATGGGCAATCTGAATGCAAAAGTAGGAAAAGAGAGAGCAGAGTTTAAGGAAGGAAGGATGAGGAGCGAGAGAAACAAAGAGGGTAGTGGGCTGTTGCAGTTATGTGCAAGAAATAGAATGAAAGTGGCAAACAACTGGTATAAGAAAAGAGAAAGTCATAAGATCACTAGATACAGACGGGATGGGGAGCAAAAGTCGGTGATATACTACTTTATCATGGATGAAAAGATGAAAAGGCGGACCATAAACATCAAAGTTATACCAAGTGTGCCCTAAGATAGTGATCAAAGGTTCTTGGTGGCAGACATAAAGGAATGGGAATGTAGGAGAAACGTAGTAAGATAAGAAAGAAGAATAAGGGTATGGAGGCTAAAAAATGAAGAGGAAAGAGAGCTTTATCTAAGAAAGGCAAGAAGCTTAATAAAACCCAATGATAAGATTCAATCTGTAGAGGTTGAATGGTAAAGTTTTAAGAACATTCTGGTGGAAACTGCAGAGAAGGTATGTGGGAGGACAAGTAATAAGAGGAAGTGGAAGGAGACACCCTGGTTGAATGACAAGGTGAAGGAAGCAGTAGAGAAGAAGAATAAAGCATTCAGAAGGAATTTTAAGATTAGGAATGAGGAAACTGTACTGTACCGTGGCTACAAACATCTTCGCCACCCAACCTCCACCACCTACAAAAGTGTATACAAACTTACCCCGTTTTACCGAGAAACCAGCGCTGTGTATGGATCCTCTGCGCACATCAACACACATCACTGTTCACCTTTTACGTTAGACGAGAAAATAAGAATGAAGCCGCGGAGTGCTATGTAATTCGACTCACTTTCCCCGAGTGGTGGGCTCTGCGCAGGCGCTAAAACTTGGAGAAAGAGGCGCTCAGTGCTATCACGTGTTTTCCCCTGCCCCCGTATAGTCGCCCTCTCGACGTTGTGCGCAGGCGTCGATGAGAGAACCACGCACTAACTAGCTGAACATGAAATACCTCCCTCCCATATTTTCCCCACTGTTCTAAATTATATATAAGCAATTACTCAGTATGGAGCAATCGCTTTTTGATGCAAATAGCAGTCAGGGACTTATCAAAATGTAAGTTATCGTTATCTTGGAGATTTTTTTTTTAACCTAGGCTTGGGTTAAATTTAGTTATAATCATGTAGGGATTCTATTGGGTCATCTTTGGATATATGTATGAATATTTATATTTGTTTAACTGAATTTAATGTCTATTGATAATTGTTGGGGGTAGTGACATTTTTTTGGTCTTAAACCTTTGTATCCGATTTGGGATGATTATTTTTCTAGTCAATGTTGTTCTAATTGATCTTTGAGCACTATGGTTCAGTTAAATTATCATTCTATACATATTATTTTGAAATGAATCCATGCATTGATAATATTTTTATTGGTTTTTTTTTATATTAACCCTTTGAGTGCCAACGTCGCTCAGAGCGATGCACGAAATATCTGCTAAACTTGCCAGCGTCGCTCACAGCGATCCCATGTTTTCGAGCTCTTAGTTCAGTATTAAGTCAACAGATAGGGTATATTTTATTTCCAATGCATTCTCTTATGTTCAAGCTACTTTTATTTGTCTTTGCGATATATCGAACCTGAAAATTATTTTATAATTTTTACTTTATGAGTTTTATCTTTGGCCTTGTTTGTAAACATGGCTACTAAGAGGAAATCTGGGATTCAAGACACCGAAATACTTGCAATATTTATTGATAGCTCAAGAGAGAGTGATCAATTTGTTAGTGATTCTGAAAGCAGTGATTCTGAATTTGTAAATAATGAAACTGAACAGGAATTTATTCTAGTGAAAGTGAAAGATCGGAACAAGTAGAAGTGGCAGCTGACATTGATAACACGAGTATGAATACTAGTTATTTCTAAAGGGATGAAATAAATCTTAAAGATCAGGATAATCCACCCCAACCTCTTCATATTTATGCAGAAGTACCAGGTTTTATATCCCCTCCCACTACTCCCCTTCTGATTCCAACGCAATTATTTATTTTAGACTTTATTATACTATAACACTGCTAAAGTTGATGGCTACTGAAACAGTTGCTATGCATAACCCAATTTTAATGTAAAATCCAAAGTTAGTTTTTTTTGTAAATTTTGTCATTTACTCAGTTTTTTTGCTAAAGTTGATGGTCACTGAAACAGCTGCTATGCATAACCCAATTTTAGTGTAAAATCTAAAGTTAGTTTTTTTTGCAACTTTTGTCATTTACTCAGTTTTTTATGTTATTTTCAGTGATATATTCTATTTTAAGCTATTTAAATTTTCAATGATTAAAAATTAATGTTAAATAAAACAATAAAAAAATATTTTTTTAAATATCTTGGCTAGTGATTTTTTTATTATATTTAAAAATTAAAAAAGTATATGTATAATTATATTATCGGATTGGCAAGCATGTTAGCTAGTTTATGTAAAAATTTGAGTGCAATAAGTTCAAAGACTAATGAGTTAATAAAATTTAAACAAACTCCTGCATTTTCAGGAAAATAGCTTGGCACTTTTAGCACATTCTTTTGTCATTTCTCTTGGCACTCAAAGGGTTAAATTATAAAACAATATATTAACCCTGGAATATTACTCAGAGTGAATATTCACCAGTGAGTTATAAGTTTTGGCACCAGAATTTTGCCTAATCAGAAGGGTTAATATTGTGGGTGTTATCTAGTTAGTTTGTGCCTGTTACTGGCCTTGTGCGTTTATCTGCCAGTGAACTTTTAATAATCTTAAACTTAATTCACCGGGTGAAACTCTGTTGTAGAATTATAGGCTGTGAAATTTTTACTTGTGACTATTGCATATTTAATAGCCGCAAAGAGTAAAAAAAAACTTGTGGGTTGAAAAGCACTTTTATTTTTATATTTTACTTGTTAGTCATCTCATTTGAATATAATTATTTTAATAAGTCGGTCAGTGAATTTAAATACTTATTTGTGTAAAATAAGTTTAAATAAATAGTCACATTTTTTTTCTTTCTTTTTTAGATATACTGAAAACCTTTGTTTTTAACAAAACAAAAAACATTTTAAAATGTATAAGTTATCGTTTAATAGAGTTAAAATAAATCCATTTAAAATCGTCAAACTTCATTTGATGTAGTGATGTGACTATAATAGGCTACTTCAGGGTTAAATAAATAATTGTTATCGATATGAATGCAAATCTTCCTCTATATACTTAATTACTTAATTGTTTGTAAATTACCATCAGCGTTCATTTCCTCAGCAACTTCTTTCCACGTCTCTCATGTGATAGTTTTTATCCCTTATGTCCCAAAGAGACTTTAGTTCAGTGGGCGATTGGCTTTAGACCCACTTTTCAATTTTTTGGAATGGTTATTGAGACCTTGTGACTTTTCCAAGCTATATTTAAAAAAAACTACTTCCATAATGCACACATTTCACACACACAAGGAACTTTCAATTATGATACTAAGTCTTTTTTAAATAAGAACATATAAGTTAAAAGTAAAATGAATACAACATTTTCAATTTTGTATTACTGGCTATAGAGAACTTTCAAATGCCAATATGTAGATTAGTTCTACTGATTCTTTTTAAGGTTGCTATGAAGAAGGGTAAGTTGTTGGACATGTTCTGGAAGTAGAGATTCTCATCGAGCTATCACAACATTTTCTGCTGACGCGAATAGCATGAATCCCAAGATAATTAAGATGTTTGGAACTGCATTATGGCCATCTTGTTTCCACCCCTTTGACCATGTTCAACATTCAATTGACTTATATTTTTAATGCGATTTTTTTCCCAACTAGCATTTGCTTGAACATCACTGTATTCACCATGCAAGGTGTTTAATTAACCTTCCACACCCAAGATACAACTTAACAAAACACAAGTGTTAATGAAAGCTCAAAAATAAAAACAACTTTCTAGAAAAATAATAGTTCAAGTTAATTTGACTAGTGTGTTTGAGTAATCCAGTGTTAAAAAAAGTGTATCTGTTTTACAAATCAATAAGGAAACTTTATTTTATAAATCCATTTAAATCTATACATGTGAATTCATAAAAAAAAATATGGTTCTGATTTTGAAAGCACATGCGCCTGTAACAAATCTCGAAAATAATACAACCTTGTTGATAGTAACTTTACCCATAAAATTAATTAATTCATCATGTAATACGTATAAAATAACCTATTTTTTTATTTTTTTATGCATATTAACAGCAATTTTTGTTCATAAATACTCACTATTTGCATAAGATTTTAAAATAATTTAAAGTATGTCATGTTCCTAACTCACGCATGTGCTCAAATCTGCAGTTATCCTATGCATTAGCAGGAGTTTGGTTTAAACATATTTATTCATGTAGTAAACAACTTAAATGTCTGCGTGTGTAAATTTTAAAATATTAAATATTTTCAATGTTCAAGAAATAATTTCAAAAATTTAACCAAACACAATGAAAATTATAAAAAAAACTTTTACTATTTATTTTAATCTCCACTTTTAAAAGGAATAAATTTGTCTTCAGTTGGTACCAATCAATGTTTGTGAGCAAAGCAGTAAGAGGTTTAATGTTATGGTCGTCTTGAAATTATAAGTGTTGAGGAAATTTTTCCAATTCCACCAAAAAATAAATAAAGCAAACTTGTTCTAAAACTCAAAATGATAAAAATATAAATGTAATATAATCACTAGATTTTGAATAGCAGACCAAGCTTTGAACAGCTGCCGAAGCCAAAGTTCACCAAGATTCAATACGGCTTTGAATTATTTTAAGCTTCATACACCCCTAATAGAGGGATAAAATGTTGTATTTATATTATATTCAATTATTAAATTATATCTTATTATTGTTTGAATATAAATTACTGACTGGTGTGAGTAGGCTTGCTTGGAAGGAAAGGAGCGAAGGTTATCTAAGGTTGAGACCAGGGGGGTGCCTGGATTTGGTTATCTATTGGTGAGCAAGTTGCCACCTACGAAGCTGGGAAGCAATGCAATTATTAGAATGAGCTTGTATAATCTAGTACTCTAGCATGAGTCAAAATCTGAATTATGTGTTTGGGCATGAAATGCTACTGGTTTTGTCAGGGTTGTTGTGGTTGGTGTCAAAATGGTGACTATTTATTCGTTGTGTGAGTGTTCCTGTGGTGAGGCCACTGTATTCAGCAATGCAGTAGTTGCAATGTTGCTGGAATGTAAGTTTTTCTGTGGAGCTGTCATAGTGGCCTTTTATGAGATACGCCATTTGTGCATTTGTAAGTCTACTGTTGAATAAGGTGGGAGGGTGGTGAATTTTGCAGGTACTGACTACATCTCGGTTTGTTTCAAAGGTGGAGTGAGGACCCTTTGGCCTGATGTTGTTTGTTGCTGGGTCAGTAAGTTTAGGGTAAACCAGAATGTTGCGAAGATTTGTACGGTGTGGGGTGTTTTAATGTGATTGTAGCCTGTGTTCAAGATAAATCTGAGTTTGTTTCGTTCTTCATAATACTGGGTGGTGAGCGGTATGTCATTAGAAGATTGTTTCTTGATAGGATAGGGCTCTGTTTATTTACTGTTGACTATGTGTTTAGGGTATTCTCGCGCTGTGAAAGCCTTGAAGAGTTCTTGACATTGCTTGTTAAAGTCTTCTTCCTCAGGACATATTCGCTTAGCTCTGGTAGCTAGGCTATAGGGTAGAGCGTGTTTTATATTAAGAGGATGGTTGCTTCGAAAATGGAGGTATTGTTGATGGTTGGTGGCCTTGGTGCGGATTGTGGTGTTTGTTTCCCTCAGATCCAAGAATATGGCACGATGTCGTGAAATGTTCCAGGTGAATCTGAGGGTGCTATGGTTATTTAAGCTGTTCAGGAACTGTCCAATCATGCAGATGTCAATAAATCTCATCCCATAGAGTGATTGCAAGGGTTCGAATTTCAAAAAGGTTTGTCTCTAATTTGTCCATGAAGAGGTTAGTGTAACTGTAGGAGGGGACCGTAAGTGTATCAATTGACGTCCCTTGGATTTGAAGGTTGTCTGTTAAGGAAGCGAAAATTGTTCTTTTCAAGCATGAGATTCTACTAAAAGGCGGTAGATGGCTTGAAATTGGGTGGTTGTTTGCCCTGAAATGTTCCACGACAGAAAATTCTTGGGTTTGGCCGTGTGGGGTATGTTAGTGTAAAGCGAATTGACATCTATGATGACCAAGTATGCATTGGTGAGAATTTTGTTTTTAATGTTTTTTAAGCAGTTAAGAAAGTGGTTTGTGTCATTTATGTGTGAAGAAAGTTGATGGACCAAGATTTAAAGATGAGAGTCGACCAGCACATTGGGTGAGGCCCCCACATCAAGCGACAATGGGGCTCTTTCCTTTTTCTGAATTTTGGGCAGGAGAGTGGCTATGATTGGATTAGTGGGTGTGAGAAGCTCTAATGATTTGGCAGAGAGGCACTGATGTGGTCCATGTACTTCATGTACTTGTAAAAAATTATTGATGATACCGTGTTCTCTTATAGGGTCATGATTCAGTTCCTTGTTAGTATTTTCATCTGCAAGTTGTCATTGTGCTTTTGTAAATTAGGTGGATTTGTTAAGTATCACGGTGGTGGATCCTTTGTCAGCAGGGAAGATCATAATTTCTCAGTTGTTTTTAAGCCTCGATGGGGCACCTCTCTCAACCGTTTTGAGGTTTTGGTATGCAGATAATGTATCAAGCTAAAGTGTTCATTAATTTTTTCTTATAAAAAGATTATGCTTGTTATGTCTAAAAAAAAGTTCAATTAAACATGCTCATTATATAGTCTTCACGCGCATGATGCCCAAATTTGTTATCACCAGGCATTGGAGGCAAAGGGCCATGTTCCTCTTCTATCCAGGGCATTTCGTCACTTGGGAATGCTTCATCCACATCTATGCTGATATTGTGCAAAACTGCCGTTGCGACTATAATAGCAACAGTATGGTGGGGCTTAGTCTCTAGTTTAGCTGTAAGACACCTGAAGCGCCGTTTCCATAGTCCGAAAAGCTGCGCTAGAGAATTGTGGGTGGCTATATGTGCAGCATTGTAACGCTGCTCCGCCTCTGTTTGAGCATTAGAGAGTGGTGTTAAAAGATATGGCAGGCATGGGTAGCCACTGTCTCCCAGAAGAATCCCTTCAACACGCCCTTGTTCGAACAAAGTCTTCAAGCCAGATCCCTCAAATATTATTGCATCATGAAATGACCCTGGTCTCCTGGCAACAATGTCGACTATCTTCAGGTTGGCCCCACAAGCTACCTGCACATAACAGAATTATTAATGGTAAAAATGTATTTTTATTCATAACAAATGGCTTTGTTTATAAGACATAATAAGTTCAGATTAATAGATTTAAAAAGAATAACTTTAATGCAGGCAAAGAAAAAAAATCTCATTTTGTAATAGGTATAATAATTGGTTAAATGTAGCAGTTGGTTATTACTATAAAATGCAGTGTTTTATAATTATAATTTATAATATCACATTGAGGTAGTGTTATCATATCTGTATTCTGAAAAAAAAGAGTCAGGGACAGTGGGGCTTGTTATGGTATTTTTTCTATTTCTTAGGTTTTAACTATTGAAATAATAAACCGTATACTTTACAAAAATAATAAACATAGCTTGATACTTAATCTACAAATATCAGCTGTTAAAAAAAGCATGGCCTTATTAAGTAACTATTTAAGTGTAAATAATATAATTAAACCAATTTAGTACCCAACACGAAGATTACTATACATTCCCCCTCACCCCCCCCAACTTTACATGGAGGTAAATCAACAGTTGGGACTCGAACTTTGACCTTTCCACCAATTAAAACTCAGACCAGACAAGCCTGACGTTTTTATATGTTAATATAGGCCTATAATATGATTAACCATATATTATTGTATGTATTAATAATTTTTAAACACTCTTAAAAGACTAAATTTTAAGTGTGTTCACCAAATAATGGTGTAAAATTTTAAAATATAGGCAGTCAAAATTTTAATAACATAGTATTTACAAAAAGTTTGTTGTTTGCTCAGTACAAAACTTGCTGTTATTGTCAACACCAACTTCCTTGCAACCAATGAGCAAGCTTAATGGTAATGTGCGAGTCTTGGTCTGAATCACTTGGCTACCTCTACAGCTTTTCTTTAACATCAGTAGAAACATTTACATTTAGGCCTACTTCACAAATGTATAATGAACAGTAGCACAACAACATTTCCAACTAACCTGAACATTAATGGAGAAGGCACCATCATGCCTGTTGCGGTACGCCTCACTTCGTTCACCTCCTGGATTCAAAATAGGAATGTGGGTTCTGCCCACAGCTGCTACAACCCCTGGAAATCCACCTGTCCTCTTGAACCACTGCTTTGCTGCCGCAGTTTCAGCTCTGGTTGAAGGCAAGTTTATGTGCTCTCGCAACTTGCCAGCAAATATCTCTGTAATTGTGTGGATAGCCGCACAAGTGGTGGTTCTACTGACACCACATAAATCTCCAGACATAAGCTGTAGAGTAATACACATTAAGAAATTATCATTAAAATCTACTGATAAAACCATGTTTATTGTGTATATTATTATTATTATTATTAGCACCACATCTTACTACCTGTTCGGGTTGTATGCACTTGCGCTACTGTATAATGGTAGGGCGATTGTGAGATGAAATGGAGGACCTACAGTTTAACATGGGATCCGAACCACGGTGGAGGCCTGGCATTCCACATATTCACAAGTTGTGATTAATACACTTTTTGTCAAAGGTGAAGGAAGGGTTTGGCAATCAGATAAATCCATGCTGGGACCAAAGATTGAACCTCGGATTCCCAGCACACAAGTCCAACACCTTACCCCTTGACTGCCGGGTCACCTACAATTTATTCTGTAAACACATCAAGCACATTACTATACTTAGTAAGTTTGTGGTGTGTGCTACACATTAAAACGACAAGTAGTGCTAAACACACTAGAACTACAATCTGCAGATTTACTAAGTTAAGACTAATGAAGAAAATGAACCAAAAAAGTCATGGGTGTAGTAGCATTATTATGTCCTATTTCTGTGGGACTACATTTTATTTTAGTTGCCAGAAAATCTATGCCTAGGCTTATTTATTTAAGTACATCTGGTACATCCTAAAAAATGGAGATAACCTGTTTTGAAATATATTTACTGGTATGTGGTGTAGCATTTGGCTACAAGTGAAGAAATACAAGTTGGAGGGAAACAACAACTTACTCCATTCACCGTCCCAGCACCTCTTGACAACAGTTCGGCGAGAAAACAAAGCATAACCAAGCTACGTGGAAGACTGACCTACCCCACTACAAGTTTGAACTGCGGCCTCTAGAGGGCGCATAGTATCTGATCATTCCTAAGAACTTGTAAAAGGAAGTGATGCCTAGTCTACTATGGAGGAGAACATTCTAGTACCATGGAGAAGGTTATCGAAGCTACATTTGTCATGCGTATTCCCCCTTTGTGATCCTTATGAATTCCCCCACCTTATTCCCTCTCTCTCTCTCTCTCTCTTGTTTCTCTGGGTTTTCAAGCATATATAATGCCGGTAGGGGAGGCTTGACCATGTTTACGAATTTTGTGATTTTTTGCTTTTGTTCTATAAACCTCAAATTCCCCCGAAAATGTACATAATTTAATAAGCTTTTAAATGAACGTATTCACAATTTATTAAAAATAATCTTTAACAATAAAAAAATATAAAGGTTCTGCAACCCTGGTCAATCCTCCCATTGTATGGGAGGCTTGACCTATAGTGAGGGAGGTTTGACCCCAGGTATAAAATTGATTCTGATCTCAATTAGGGAGGTTAATAATATTCATATAATTGATATGAAGCTATTAGTTTATTTTTACTTTACATTGACATAGTTGGAAGAATCAAAATCAAAATTAATTTTCAGTGCCACTCTTTCGGTTCCCCCACTAGCTAAAGGAGGAGGCAATTTTACAACAATAGTTTTATCTTCTTTATCAGGATAGTAAAGGTGTCCATCATCTTTTCTACGTAAGAAAATGATTTCATATTCTTCTGTAATTACTTCCGCAGCAATTCGTCCAGCATAATGTGCTACTGACTGTTTACTACAAAACTTTACCAGAACAAAGTCCCCTACACTATAATCATCATCCAGGCCTATATCTTCAAAATCCTCTAGATCATTGTCGTCAGAATCTATCTTGGTCATCTCATCGCTGTCATCATTATGCTTTGCATTGAATTTAAGTTTTTTGGACACTTTGTTTTTAATATCCATTCGCTTTCGCTTCTTTTCCTCTTTCTTTTTGAATTCTTCCTATATTTCATTTTTTACTGGTGTATCCGTTAGAATACGAGTTTTTCCAGGTCTTCGACCTCCTCTTGCTGTGGTTTTTCTTGGTCCTGCTTTCAGGAATGGCCAAACTATTTCAGGGCTGACAACATACCAGTCATTTGCACTTGGAGATGTAGAAGGCTGACATAGCTCAATGGACCTAGGAGCAACATCACCAGTAGTTACAAATTCATCAGTAACGTAACTCCCCAAAAAATCTAAGTCTGAAAACACACCAGAATGGATAAATTCCTGTTTTAGAAAATCCCTTCGATATATTTTGCAATGTAAGTACTCGTGTGAAAACTTTCCCTATCAGTTCAGGAATATCTTGGATCTTGATTAGCTGACTGGGATTATTAACAATAAAATCATCTGAAACTTGATTGAAGTATGTTTTGAAAGGGCCATACACCCCACAATCCAAAGGTTGAAGATTATGGCTTGTGTGCGGTGGTATGGTAAGTAGAATAATGCCGCTGTCTTTACACTTTTGGATTCTCATTGGGGTTATATGTGTATCGTGATTATCTATAATAACAAGAACTGGGACATCTTTAGAGCATTTAACAAATTTTAAAAAATGATCCCAATACAATTCAAAATTTTCTCCTGTCATCCAACCAGTAGGGTGAGCAACAGCTTTTGAACCAGGAGGTGCACCTTTGGTCTTTGCGTCAGTAACCCGAACTCTCGGAAAGACAAAAGGTGGAGGTATTGCAGCTCCAATTGCTGAAATGGCACAGCACACAGTTACCAGCGGGCCTCTTTCTCAGGATGTGACTTTGGAAACCTCTTTTGACCCTTTTTCTGCGATCACTTTATCTAGGAGTATGAACAGTAGTTACCCCAGTCTCATCAATATTGTATATTGACTGAGGTTCAAATTTGTATTTAGTTAACACTGTTTTAAGATTGTTGAAAAATTCACCAACAGTAGTTTTATTAAATGCTGTGGCTCTTCTGAGGCTGGTGCTCCGTGGTTTGCGTAAAGATAGCCTGTCATGCCTGTGCATGAACCCAATCATATGAAGCTCTTTTCTCTTTATACCATTTAACTGGCAGTTTGATGTTGTTTGCTTCCTCGAAATGCAAAGCAAATTTACTAATAGTTTTTTGGATTAAGTCCATAGTGTAGTTTGGCGGCCATTTTTAAGTACTCTGCCAATAGGCTTTCCAATTTGTCATTAAAAATCTGACCGGTGTTATAATTAGGGGTCAATGAAACTTCATCTTTATTTTCACATTCCTGATACTTTCTAACATAGCGCTCTAATGTTTTACTGTCTATATTAAAAGTCTTTGCTGAAGCACGAACACTGTTAGTCTCTTCAATAACACTGAGAATAGCTGCAAGCATGTGTTTCGGGGAATGTTTGGTCCTTTTTTTTCCATCTTCCTTCGGCTTCCAAAAGAAAGGCATTCTGGAACAAAAGAAGCTCATATGAGTTATGCTCAATTTTAATTAATGTTTAAATAGACCCATTTAAATTAAAAGTGATCCTGTTTTAATTGTGTACTGAAACAACAATTAGTTCAAATTGTAAGCTAGGTTAGAAACTAAAATAAGGGAGGCTCGACCATATGGCCAAGCCTCCCACAGTTGTAGTGGGTCAATGCTCCCTTAGTGTCCATTTTGTTTTCAATCCTATGTGGATCTCATGGCTGTAAGGTTAACTAACTTTATAATATGTCATTTAATAGCCAATAAAATATACTTTCATTGAAACATCAACACTTACTTAAATAAAGCACAGTACTAAAGGTATTGGCTTACAGAATATCATGCAATACTTACATGAAATGTGCTAAAAATCTGGAAATGTTCACCACTCAAACAAAAGTCAATCTTGCCTTCATCTAACAGTAGAGCATGGGCTGCCTACTTTTATTACTTGTGAGTAAGAAAAAAGACAACTAGACAGATTTTTTGCACCAAATTCAAATGTGGGTCAAACCTCCCCTATGGTCAATGGTCCCCTTTCTCCTACTGCAAAAGGCCAATACTCTTGGATTGGGCTCTATATTGGGAAGTTCGTAGCCTTGGCTACTAATGTTTAAAATGTAAGGATAAATTTATTTTCGGCTTAAATTATTTTTAAGTAACTTTTCTAAATTCACTTTTCAGCATTTTTACTGTTAGTTATATTAAGTATGAGGATATTATGAAATTATTTAAAGACTATGGTATTGAGTCTGTGGGCTTAGGCTAGGTTTGTTATTAATGAGAAGAAAATTCCATAAAAGAAATCCTTTTCCATAAGCCTAAAGGAAATCCACAAGTCCATATTTGAGAAAATTGAGGTAGTATACATTTGATATTGCCCATTTTTTATTCTTTCAAATGGCATAACTAGATCCAACCAGAAAAATCTAATTATGATAAAATTAATATTTTTAAAAACACATAATTTTCTATTTCAATAAATAAAATCACTACATCCTAAGTTAATTTAGGCCTACATATTTTCACAATGAACCTTACACTATGTCTAATTGAGAATATCAAAATATTAATTTAACAATTTAGTTTTTCATGAAAAATACAGTAAGAGTTCGACCTTCATTTATCCAACATGTCCACATAATGTGCTGTTTACATTGTTGTGCAGGGTACACATGTCTATTGCTATTGATGTAATGTTATTAAGATGATGACGTGACCTCAAAGCAAAATAGAGTAGCAAATCAAACTTCGATGCTAACTAATTTATTTATTTTACCCGCCTCAGTGGCGTAGTTGGCTAACACGCCAGTCATGTTGAGCTAGACCACTGAGGACGGGGAGATCGAGGTTCGAGTCTCGGTCGAGTGAACTGGGGGTGATTTTCCTAAATGGTTTTCCACTCTCCCTCCACGCAAATGCAGGTTCACTTCCTCTAAATTCAACCTTCCCAATTCCTAATCCATTAGTGTAATTAGTACTTAAGCGTATAACCCGAACGGGTAGTAAGATGCGGTGCTAAATAAAAAAAACTAGTTTATTTAAACAATGACTTTTGCATTCGAAATAATAAATGCTAAGCCTACATTTAAAATTCATTGTTCTGTTTACATGAATAAAATAATAGTGCTGTAATTTATTGAAAAATAACTTAAGAATAATTTATAAAAAACTATATCCAGGCTGTATCCGAATAGTCAGTACACTTGATTTGATGAATGTACACTTATCACGTACTAGAGATCTACGACTGCAACAGACTAATTGGACGGCAAACTATCCTTTCCCCACCCTTGAGTCCACAGTGCTGCTTCCTACCAATCAGCTTAGAAACTATTTTAAACGCCATATATCAGCCCATTATCACATTACTCTATGAGCTCTATCTCTAGGAGACAAAAAAACAAAACAATTGCCAGTCAAAGAGCGCATCAAGGACGTGTCAAGGGTGTGTGAGGGGTGCATCGGCACACTGTGACTATTCAGGAGCTACACTTGATCACGTGATTGCCAATGCAACTATCAAGTGAACGTTAAGGGTCGACGGCACCTGAAGTAGACTATTCAGATAAAGCCTTAGTTTGCACTTACATTTAATATGAATTTTTTACTGCTACTTCCCACCCCAGTTCAATATTATTCAACATTTCACCTATCCAAAAAATTGTCGGTCCCGTTTAGGTCGTATAATCGAGGCTACGGTAATGTTAAAACTTACCTGCAAATTGCCAGTTGCGTAAAATCTAAGGGTGAGTAGTAGTTTTATCATTGGTGACACCGGTAGCCCACGATTATCATTCTTTTCAAGATGCTGAACAAGAGGATACAAAACTGTACGTACAGTTTCCTTTGTAAACCTAAATCTTAATTTGAATTCATCATCTCGGTACACATTAAAAGGGTCCAGGGAGTTTCTAATATATCTCTTCGGAAGACGAGTTCGTTCTTTTTCTATGTCTTCAATACTATCAATAAATTCAATAATGTCTAAAACATTCTCTACATCGGCCACTAAGTCACTCAAAGAGTCATCCATATTTGAAATTGAACCAAAGATAAAATAAAGTATGAATCGGTATCTCACATGTAAAACACATTGGAGAGTTTTCATGGTAGAGGAGATTGAGCAAAGTACTAAACTTAAAAACCTGTCCAATGGTACCAAATTTAAATATAGTGTAAGAAATATTTTTTACTTCATAAGAAAAACAATCTTTCCATCATTACCTGTAAAACTGAATTGTATATCCTTTAATGTAAATGTTTCTTCAGGAAAATGTGGGATAATACTTCCATATTTTCAAATAATAACACTTTTATTCATCAGAGACATGTTTTCGCATAAGAACATTGAAAGAAACAGTTTAAACTGTCCCCCCATAAGTGTAGAAGACGATAAACTTGAGCGTCACACGTTTGTCCTTGGCAATGTGTATTTGTATGTCCATCCAGTTATTTTATAGAAATCAATGCATCTAATATTTATAGTGGTGTTGCCGTGTTGGACTTTTGGCAAACCTGTTGATTACAAATGGCGTCTGGTGGGACGTTTATTATGAAGTAATTACATTTGATACTATTTTTCAAATTAATGTAATAATATCTACACGTGTTCATAAAATATGAAATAAATATATTGATCTTTATCACAACTATTCCCAGTCACTATACAAATTCACTTATAAAGAATAGTAAAACTACTAATTATTATAATAATTCTGTCAAACTGCACTTCAGTGAATTTTATCAATAAAATCTAGGAATTTGTGGATGTGATATCAAATAAGCCATCGTTTATGTGATATGACTTAGGTTTATTTGTGAATGATAATAATTGGCGTATCATTTGAGTAATTTTACAATAATGTATGTCAAATAAATGCCTTTTAGAGAGTTCTTGCTCAATACTTTTTCTTGCACGAGTTTATGAAGATGAAGGTCACAACTATTCAATAAAATCGTTGGCTTAGTCTAAAACAACTTTAGTTGGTGTGCTGCTCTGAGCAAGTAGATATGAACGTTCAGATAACTTCTGGTACATCTCAAGTAGTGCCCATCACTATTGGGGAAGATAAATTAGTGGAAGGGTCACAATTAGTGTTGAGTGCTATTCGGCCAGCTTGGGCTAAAGATAAGATAAAGTTTAAGGTAAGTAAATAATTTAAATTTTGTTAATTCTATAAAATATAAGATCAATCAACGAATTTTTTTAATTATATTTTGTATTTTTTTAGCCAGGATTTAACCTTATATGTGCATGTACTGGTATACAAATAGAATACATATCAACACACATGAAAGTAAAGATTTGTTCTCACCAAATGATGAAAATAGAGGGTCTAGTATACAAACATTTTCTTTTAAAAAAATGCATTTTCACTAAAATAAAAGAGGTGGAGAACTTAAACTGTAGGGCTGCTTATGAGAAAATATATTTTTACAAAAAAGAAACCATTTTACCATGCGATGTTATTAATGACATTTAAGACACAAATAAAGTCAGCCAATAAAATATTTCGATTGGCTAGTTAAATAATTTATTAGTTAAAACCCACTTTAATCGCCACATGGTCTATGGTATCACTCTCGCAATAGACTAGACTTACAATGATGGGGAGATTGGGGTTCGATCTCAGTCATGTGTAGCCTATTGAGGATGGTTTTACCTAAATGGTTTTCTACTTTCCCTCCACACAAATGTGGGTACACTTCGTTCAAACTCATCCATCCTCATCCCTAAGACATTATAATAGTTAGTAGTTTAAATGTAGGTGTCTAACCCGAATGGGTAGTAAAACACGGTGCAAAAAAATACACGGTATTAAAATGCCATAGCATACATGATAACTTTATATGAAGATAACCTTTCTTTCCATGTTAGTTAAATATATCTCAAAATGTTTTGTAATTTAATTTTCATATTGGGCTACCGGTTCTTGTAAGGTTAGGCTTGGTGGATTATTTAATTTATTATATTCTAAACACATTAAATATGTTTTATATCAAAGTTTAGATTAATCCTGCTTGATTATTTTTTTAAATTATAAACACCTTGAGTTTGCTGCAGAAAATAATTAAGATGCTCAAGTGGCAATGATACGCAAGCACCTATACTCACAAGGAAATGACGAATACATTGATACTATAGGTAGGCCTATCTAACTTTATTTGAAATTAAGCTATAACTTATCTTTACAACATTTAGACAACTTGAATTAAAACAAGTGTAGTCCTATAACCCGAATGGGTAGTAAGATACAATCCTAAAAAAATAAAGTTCAAACATAAACATAGTAGCCCAGCTTTTTCCAATAAAATTTAGTCACGGAACCCTTTTATATTTCTTGCAACATAACGAAACTCCTTAACATTTGTAGTGTAGCATGTAAAAAAATGAACAAATATCTTGATTTAAGGTCAAATATCTTTATATTGAAAGTTACATTTATCCAGGGGAAGGCAACCACTTTTTGTCTTCTTTCAAATCTCATGAATAAATGCAACCGCCCTGTATAAAAGTGCCTTTCAGGGGGGAAAAAAAAAGATAACTTAAAGGTTTACTCAGTAATTAAATGATAATCATGGTATCATATTCTTTGAATAAATTATAAATAAAGTAGGTCTACCTATAAAAAATACAAAAAAATTCAACATGTACCTATTAATGAGAAGAGGGTAGTATTTTCATTTTTGGTAAATTCTTTTTATATCTGGTTTAATTGTTGACAATAATTGTATTTTCACATGTCTGGAGCTGCATTGTCGATTTCAATACTTTGTTTTGGTTCCATAGTGTAGCAAGAAACTAGAATACAGTAATTTAAGCAACTTGACCCAAATATTGTCTCTTCCCCCAGAAAAGCATACTACAATATTTTTAACTTTTAATGTGTAGGCTACCTACTATTGTTTTTTAAGTTTTTTTTGCAGAACTTTTAATTTTGCCTCACGGAACCTCATTTGGGAAACACTATACTAGACCAATAAGTTGTTTGATCCATGATCCCTTACAATATTATGTGATCTTATATTACAGTAAAATAGTTTATTTTATGAATATTAATTGAGATTTAATTTAATTCATTAGTGAATAGAATGGTAGAGAGGTTAGTAGAGAGTAAGGTTAAGCTAGGCTGGAAAGGAACCATAATAATGTATACATTTATAAGTTATACATTATTTAACCTTAAAATAAATATTATTACTTTATCTTAATATTTGACTTCTGAAGGATCAATTCCGATGGGTATATCTGCTCTACTACATTTTCAGTTCTTTTCTAATTTATTCTTGTGTGAGTTTGCTGGATGTAAAATCCTTAGTGGATGTGCAAGAGTATTTTCCTTTAAATAATAAAATATAATTTAGCTTGACGATTTCCAAGAAATTTGTTTATTTTGAAAGAGAAGAAATTGGGTCGCAGACAATTATGGCACATTAATTGGCTCTCTAACATGACATGTAAAGCTGTGATTGTGAAATGCTATGGATTTTTCAACGATATTTGTTCCTACATCACTTATTTGGGTTTGGTTTTGAATTTTTAATTGTAACAAAGATTTTAATAATATTGACTTTAGTACTATTTTATTTCCTGCATTTTTGCAACTATAACTCAGGTATAAATGTTGGGATATTTAGGTTTTTAGGAAAAAAAATTGCCGGGAAAGTAGACTTACTTTTCTTAGATTTTGTCCCCATTCAAGGTGTATTGTGTTAAAAACGTTGTATATAGGCTCCCTACCTAATGCAATCTTTTTAGTAAAATCAGAATGTGGCTATAATTTTGTTTTTAATACAAATCATGATCCCATGTACATATGTCCCAAAATAAAACTCGGTAAACATCTTCATAACACTTGGAAGTATATTTTAAAGTGCTTTTGAAAAAATAAATAATTAAACTTAAAAACTATACTTTGAGAAATACTGGCACGCTAAATATCAAATTAAAGCTTACAAACAAAGTTTTAAATTTAGCTTTATATTTTTACAAGATCTCTTTAGTTCATACAACTCACTTTACAACCAATCAAAAACGTTTGGATCAATGAATTTGTTGATTTTTTGTAAACTTTTGTTCAATTAGGCATATAGTTATAAAATTAGTATTTTCTCATATCCAAGAATGCTAAAACTATACCAATTTCATCAAAATTGAAGGTGGTCAATTTTGCAGCAGTTTTTTTTCCAAGACCGATTGAAGTTTAGAAGTAACATTTAGTTTAAATCTTTTCCCATACATCTTACACACACAAGCTTCTAGTATAATCAGAATCTACTCTAGCATAAACAAAATATAACATCTAATTTTAATTAATAAATTTTAGTTTCATTATGCTAAATTTAAATTTACATATTTTGCCCAAAGAACGGGTGGAAAATACCCTTATTTCATCCAACCAATATTTTAACTTGAGCTTCAACCTCCCAGATCAGTTTCAAGCAAAATAAAAAAAAACCTAAGCTGATCTAACTCTGCTCTTTCTATACTATCATTGTAAATTATTGATTTATTTAAGAGTGGGTTGGTTTTATTCTCTATTACCCCAATTTTTCTAGTTCTTCACTTAAAAGCCCATCTCATAGCAGATTAACCAGAAAATTAGATACAAAATTACTCATGAACTAGAAAATGTATTGAAATATGTTTTCATGCATTTTTCATTTGACATCAGCAACATTAGAATTGGTTGGATATAGTTTGCATTTTAATATAATTACTTTTCAAATTTTTCATTTTTTAAAATCCAGTAAAACAGTTTCACTTGTCTCAGTTCCACTATTTCCTAGTGAAGACTCAAGTCTACTACACCACGATGAAACGCCTGGTTTGAACTGTACCACCTGCCTAAGCTAGACGTTATCCTTGGAATGAGATGGGGTCCTAAGAAATTGCTTCTCTACCTAGAAAGTTGGTTTAGTTGTTCTTAATTATACTCCTATTCACGGTAGGAATTTCTCTCTGAAAGGTCTTTTTTCCTACCAATATCCTACTAAATAATAGCTTTCTGTTAGGGAAAAGGGCCTTTCAGAAAACAATTCCTACGGTGAACAGACTTTATATCAGTTTATTAAAAAAAAATTATAAATAAATACACACAATAAAATGTAAATAGTTGACGCATAAAAGTTTTCAATATACAAATCCATACACCTTTTATGTTTACTGGTCTACTGGATGACAAATTTAATAACAAATCAATATTATATAAAGGTAAAAACAGTGGGAACCAGAATTTAAATAGCTTAAATATTGGTTTCTGTGAATAAGTGGTATATAAACCGAGAAGTGAAATAATAGTAATTGACTTTGGCATACTTTTGGAAATCAATCCATCACTAGATTTATTTTGATGTGTTAATGGGTTAACATATACAAGCAAAAAGAATACAGCAAGAGTAATTTTAAGTAAATGAATTAGCATTCACTAAGGGAGGTATGGAAAACAAGTTGTGTAGAAACAACATCCACAATAAACTCGGGCAGGAATCATACCTCAACCTCAAAGGTTCAAAGTTAATCAAAGCAATAAATGCTTATTGTAGATTCACATGTTCACCGAAAAAGAAGTGCAGAACAGAAATGTGGTCATGTGACGAGCTCCAAGCCAATCACATGATTTCTGCCTTATTGGCGCGAGCTGTTAAGCTAAAGTTCAACTCATCTCTACTTTGTCTGCTCTGCCCGAGATGTTTGGCACATCAGAACCAATCAAATCTCAGATCCAACCATCTCAGATCAATGCGCATGCACATTTGACAACACATGCGCAGTATAGCCAAAAGCAAGCTTACAGCTTTGTTGGCTTTTGTGAGGAGATTTGAAATAACCTGTTAATGTAAAGAGTGTGTATATAGATGTATTGTATTGTCCCACGACACAGCTACAATTTGAAAACATCCATCAAGAGAATGATCTAAAAGATATGTTTATCCATTAGAAAATAAAATATGTTGATAATCAGCTGTTTTAAGTTAGTGTTGCAATGTATCCTGGGTCAACATAAAGCATATGAATTTCTGCGCCACTGAAGCAGATTCTGCTTTCTATTTTCGGCGAAAATGTGAATCAAGCTTTAGTCTGTAGATTTAAAAAAATATTATTCTAATACAACTAAGCCTAAAGTGCCAGGCTATTCAACATCAACATGTCATTGCTCTATCAAATTATTAAGTCTTTGTCAAGTGCTATCCTTACTTCACTGTAGAGGAGAATATTGCACCAATCAAAACAAATAGGATAATAGTTGAAGACGCCGCTTACATAAAGCTGACAGTAACTGGGTCACTTATCTTGTAAAGTTATATTCACTACATTAATTTAATCCTAGCAGGAGTATGCATTCAAGAACATGTTGACCACTTTAGCAGCAATTCGTATCTCTCCAAGGAATATGTGACTTGGACATTTTGTCAATAACATTGGTGGTCTCATGTTAGATTGGATTGCTGGTGACGAGATTGAGGCTTGAATTTGAATCCCTGTCGTGTTTACCGAGATTAGCTTATCCTAAATGGTTCCCACTCAACCTGCATGCAAATAATGGTACATTTCCTCTGAATTTGTACTTCTCTGTTTCTATTTCATTAACATAATTAATTTAAACTTATGACTCAAACAAGTACTAAGGTTCAGTAAAAAAAATAAAAATAACAGATCGTCACCGGCAAGTTTTTCTTAGCAGCAGCTCTTTAGAGCCAATTATTATTTTATGGCTTGCATGAGCAATTTGTGTAACAATTTGCAGCCTCTTAAATACAGCTTAGAAACAACGGATTTATTTTATTTTCACAGGAAGGACGGAGAATTGAGACATATTTATCATTTTTTGTTTGTTTTTTATTTGAATGAAATATGAAACTATATTAAAATTGACAAATTTTGACACAACCTTAAAAAGTAGTACACTGTTATGAAAGATGTTTAAACAGGCCCTCACTTTTATATTCCCCATTATAAGAATATGCATACAACCTGAACAGGTAATAAGATGCAGTGATAACAAAAATACAGGCCTATTTATAAAATTGTCATGATTTTCTACCTACTTTGAGGCTGAAACATATCACCCCTTGTTATTAGTGCTATCTATGCACAGAATAGGGCAGAACAAAGAGTTGTCTAGACCACACCCATCTGTTACCACGCTACCACTGACACATGAGCCATTTCTACACTATTCACCACTTAACAAAACATGATCAAATAAAAGTCTGTCTAATTTAATTTATGAATTTTATTCATAAGGCCTTCAATCGACCAGATATTTTTTGTACTTAATCTCTTTTTCTCCTTCACTGCATGGGCTAAACTATCCACCTGTTCCATCGTCAAAAATTTTCCAGCCATCTCATCCTGGGTCTACCTACCTAGTAGGAACTCTAGCGTTTGTTGCATATGGCTGATCCAAATCTTTTTATATTCTCTCACTCTACCATTAATATTGTAGATATATTTATTTAATTTCTTATATCTTAATTTCTGTTTCCATTCAACCTCATACGAACTTTTACTTGTCTCAAGAATTTCATCTCAAATGCCATTTGTCTGACTTTTTATCTCCCCTTGTCATTGTCCACGTTTCATTTCCATAGTGTAGTACAGGAGCTGCCTTTGTAGAACTTTGGTTTTGTATCCTTCTTTGCCTTATCCTTAAGAGTCCTATAGAATAATATATCTTAGTAGTAGCCCAAGAGTAAATAATTTTGATGTTTTCAGGATCCTCACCACCATTTGCTTGCATCATTTATGTATGCCCATCAATTATGTAAGAAATTATTAAGGATCGAGCTAGCATAACTTACAAATTCTGAAAATTGAAAAATGACACCTGGACACAGGAATCGAACCCGGGACCTTTGGCTTAGTACCCCTCGCTTCCCGTGTCCAGGTGTCATTTTTCAATTTTCAGAATATGATATCTAGATGGAGTAATTCCCACTAATAAGCATAAATAATAGCTCTGGCATTTTAATTCATAACTTACAAATATTAAGCCTAGTACACCAAAGTAATGTTCATAATTAGTTTTACTGAAGAGTGTTAAAAGTATAAATTCAAGAAAGATTTAATATGAATACATTAAAAAATATAATATTCATATTAAATTTTTATTGACTTTATAATAGTACACAATACTTTATGTGGGGGATAATTCATATTTTGTAGGAAATAAAACTTTTGCGAAGCTTGTCTCAATTTTAAAAATTGATTCAAACAAACCTTATTAAATTTTCTAGTCTACACACATACAACCTTTTTAAGTCCAAAGTCATTATCATTTGCAAGCATTTTTAGCCATATCATAGAGAAAAAAAATCTTTAGAATTAGTTTTCACTACATACCTTTGTATCTACACCTATTACTTTTTTATCTAAATGGACATGTTTAAAAAACAATAGGGTACACAAATAGATCACACCAAAGACACCTTTGGCTTGCTTATATTTTATCTTCTTCCTATCCTGGAAGTATTTGAACATTTAAAAAATACATATTTTGAGCATGTTTGGTGCCGGAAAAGTATTACCCTTCCAGGCTATACACATTTGATGTCAATAATGGGTAAAAATGAAGGTATAATTTAGAGGAAACGTACCCACATAGATGTCAAGGGGGTTATTTATGAAAAACCACCCTTGTTATACCCTGCCATGAGTCAAACTCCAACCTACATGACGCAAGCAAACCAGACTGTAGTTTGTTCCAAGCCTTAGGGCACACACAGTTGCCAGATGATTCTTCTGCTTGAGACAGAATGACATCACAAACTTATCAAGCTATACAAAGTTTATATACTTTATGGAAATTCAATTGAAGTTTGGCTTATGTCAATAATTGTGATTATTATTATTATTATTATTATTATTATTATTATTATTATTATTATTATTATTGTTATTATTATTATTATTATTATTATCATCATCATCATCTTGACTAGGCCTGTATTAAATCCGATTTAAATATATACTACACAAATCACCTACGATGAGTAGATTGGGATTTGGATTCTGATATTTCGAACTAAAGATGGTTTTCACAAGTAAATTAAAACAAATTGTTTTCCCCTCTTCTATCCATGTGAATGTGTGTGCACTAAACCTGTGCGAACCTTTCAAATTAATAAGATTCGAATTTGATTTTAAATTATGAATCTCAATAAATCTTAAATTTGGATTTGATGGGCTTAGCTCAAAATTCGAATTTATAATTTATACTTACTGGACAAACTAATATAATGAAACCGGAAACCAGTTGCCTAGTAAAGTGAAGAAAATGAACTTGAATTCCAGGTCATAAAGGAATGGCATAGGAGACACTTGTTTGTGACAGTGAATAGCTTATAATATTATTAAAAAAGTTATGTGATCTTTACTCTAGGCATTCTGAAATTTAAAAAAACTCCTAGGTGACAAGGACTAAATTGAGAACACAGAGGGTCTGGGGATATGGAATATTCCCCAGTTAATAGGCAGGTCAATGGGTTCTCCCCCCATGAAAACTGTAAAGTAATTCTATAATTTCCCAACTCGAGATCTCAACTTTCCACAAAATTTCCAACTTTAAAGCTTTTCCCCAACATTGTGGGAGTTGACACCACCAACCCAGTCCCTCCTGGCGCGACACCCCTGGCGACCCTATTATTATTTTTATAAACATTGAGGAAATGGTCGGCATGATGTTTATCTACTAAACTAAGGGTCCCGGGTTTAATTCCCAGTATGTTCCTTTTGTTTATATTTAGTTTCAATGTATTTTGTAAAGGCTAGCGGTAATAACTATAATGCCATTGGTCCTTGTTTGTTTTTCCTGTCTTGCGTTCTTGTCTCTTATTGGTCTCTCCTGACACACGCCTTCCTGTTCGTGGAGGTGACGCCACTGTCTCGTTCAATCTCTTTCCGGATCTGATTGACGTGAGAAGCTAATTTTTATTTTCTTTCTTTTGTTTGGTCTGATTATAAATTCAGCATGTAGTCACTTTCTTTTCTATTTTTGATACTATGGGGTAAAGTTCCGTGTAGTTTTATTTCCCAAATTTTACCATTTAGGTTTATTATTTTGTATCTCTTTTGTAATATTTATGTAACACTACCATTATCTACATTGGGACCTGGTTTTCGTTTTCTACGCTGTAACTGTCATGATCCTATATACCACGTGATCTAAATTATAATGGGCATTGAACGCTATTTTTATCATTATTAATTTTGTTTTTCTCTTGTCTTTTACTAAAGAAATCTTTTTGAATAATGTAACATTTTATACAAATCGGTAAAGTTATGATGAATGTGAACCTTTTTCTCTTTTTCTTAAATTAACTATAAAGTGTTGTTTGTTTTTTCTAATAAATTTTAAATCTTTTATGTTTGTAACCTTGTAATGATTTAAAAGATCCCTTTGGGTAACCACGTATTGGTGCACATCTCCAAATCTTCCCTTTTTGTAATTTAGTATTTTTATTTGTGTGCTATCTTTCAGTCTTGGCGAAGTCTCCCAGTTTGGTTTGAGCTAAAAAATATCTATAGTATAAGTATTTTATACCTTTTTAATTAATTGTCTAAATATGTAGTTTATTTTCTGTGAAAAGGGAAGTTTTGTTAGGGGTTCAAAAGACAACAAACATGTCCACTAAGGACAATAAATTGTTACTGGATTCCTTTCCAATTTTTTTATCGTCGAAATCAGAAGTTATCCTTTAGACTCTCTTAGAACTGCTGGATAATACTTGCAATGGAGAGTAACACAGTACAACATGCCTGGTCTAACACATCACTGTTTTGGTAGACTGGATTGGCGATGACAGCCAAATTGTGCCTTAATTGGGTCTACTAGAGGTGTTTTTTCCTAAATGGTTTTACCACTTTTGCACCACATAAATGTGAAATATGGGTACATTTTCTCTAGAATTACTTAACCCATTTATACTACATGAGCGTATTTAATATAATAACATGAACGAGTACCAAGACATCATAAAAAAAAAGTTTTTTTTAATAGATATTGGGACACCTTGGCCTGAATTAGATATGGCACAGAAACTACCCAGTCATATATTATTATTGATGATGCTCTCTAAGTCTAAAGGATGTGTATAGCAAGATTTGTTAGAGTCACAAGAAACAATTTTTAGTTTAAAATTTATAAATTTGGACCCCATTTTAAACCTGGTTAATATTGCCCATAGAAACAAATTCTTAGCAAATAATAGTGCCCTAAGAAACACACATACACACACACACACACACACACACACACATATATATATGTATTTTTCCAAATTAGGAAACTTTTTTTCTGGCAAAAACTATCCCAACAAGTAAAACTAATAAAATTGGACAATTTTATTTTTCAAAATTCTCGCCTAATATTGAACAGCCTTTGATGATATCCTGAATAAAAACATTGATATGTATGACTATATGGTGNTATATATATATATATATACTTTTTTCCCCCAAATTATGAAACTTTTTGCCTGACTAATACTATCCCAACAAATAAATCCAATAAAATTGGGCAATATAAATTTATTTTTCAAAATTCTCGGCAAACACTGGAAACTCTTTCATGATATCCTGAATAAAAACATTGAAGTATGACTAAATAGTACATATTATAGTACTATTTTCAAATATCCCTCACATTGTTATTTTTAGGTTTATTTGGACACTCCTAGCTCCAAAACAAAAGGGCAAAGGTAGATTAAAAAACAAATCGACATGTTTCCTTGTAGGTAGATCCATCATTTTGTTCAAAAGTTATTATAAGAACACCCACAAACATAATTAAGATATTGGTAAAAAATATTATCAGATCTTTTATGTGCATAATTCATTTGTGCTATCAATACCCGACATTTTACCATATTCATTTACACACATGCATGCGCGTGCATGCACACACACACACACACACACACAGATGCTGAATATATTTTTAAAATAACCAGTAGTTGTGTAGTTTTTCTATTTGGTATGGTTCCAAATATTGACTAGCGTGCATGACCTCAAACTAGGACATTAAATGTGTACCACGTCAATAGAGCCTACATTGGATCCATTAGTGGACGTCAGATGCTCGGTTGTTTGAACGACATAAAGAGTCCACTTATATCTTTGAAGTCCACATGCAAGGCTATTATTTTTACTTGTTAGTGATTACTGGATACATTTCCTTTATTTTATGTAACTTTTTTTTAACCTTGGGAGACCTTCTACAAGGTTTCAGACTAGTAATTTATGTGCCATTATATAACTTTTTTTTTTCCAAAATTTTGAAATTTTTATTGATAGGCTCTTGAACTAAACTTTTGGGATGCCAGGGTTTGAATTCTGGCTGAATATATTGAGGGCAGGTTTTTTTTAATGGTTACCTACTCTCACTCCATTCAAATACTGGTGCATATATATTCCAAATAATATCTTCCTTATCCCTATTCAATTAGTGTGATTAAATGTTTATGCCATAGAAGGCTAGGAGGAAGATGTGAAATTTATTTTTAAATCAAGTGCTATAAATGACTTATTAAAAAGGCATAAGAATGTAAATTTAGTTTAATAGGAAAATCACCATAATTTGTTTGGTTAGAAAATGGTAAAAAAGTTCTCTCGACACATTAGAGAGAAAGTATGGTGATCATCTAAAAAACATTAGATTTTGATAAATGTGGACATTTCATGTCCCCTTGAAACCAAAAAAGTCGTTTTCACAGTGCCATTTGTCTGTCTGTACCTCGTCCTTGAGCCGACTCTATTTTATTGATTGGGCTAAAACTTGGTACCTGGGGTTTTCACAAACCCCCCCCCCAGGGGTTTTTGTAATTAGATAGTTAACCCTAAATTTAAGGGTAGTTTACTGGAGGGCAAAAAGAGAATAAATCAATTTTCTCAAAATTCACTCTAATGCTTTTGGCTAAATTTTATATCTAGACACTATTTTATCATTATAAACAAAATGGGAATTCTCATTTTCTCATGAAAACTACTTTAAGGGTACCTACTTTACATCAGGGAAATTTTCCAATTTTGATAATTTCACCGCAACTATTTGAGATACGAAATAACTTATCATTGTAAAGTTGTAGTAATATAAAAGATCAACATCTTTTATTTGAAATATATTTTTATAAAACTTATAATTTCTAAGCTATATATATAAATTTTATATTCTAGTCTTTGAAAATGAATTTGATTTTTATGCTATTTGGTGGACATGAAAATGTTTCTCTTTTCTCAATTTTTCTATAACAGTGTTCTTAGTTCCTAATGCCATAGAATAAGTAAGTAACAATGTGTATTATTTAGTTTAGGCATATAATCTTTGGTGTAGTTTTTCTACAACAATGTATAGACCTATTATTTCATTTCACAAATCATATGAGTTTTTATTAATAAATGTATATTTTAAGATAAAAGTGGGATAAAGTCTGTGCGGTGCATGCACTATTTATTTCCATATCACATCAAAGAATATGATGGTCAGGTCAATTCATTCTTTGTGTCTATTATAGATTTTGAACTTATAGACAAATTTTAGTCAAACCTTTAACACACACACAGTTACTCATTAAAAAAACTAGTTTATTTGATTTATTCTTATCTCTTGAGACACTTGCCATAAAAATTAATTATATTCTTATTTATTTTAAAAAAGATCAAAAGTACAACCAAAACCTAGGCTCTGATGACTATCAGAGGTGTTTAGTTTCATATTTATAAATACTCTCCCAATACTGTATATTTTTTAAGCCTGTGCTAACAAATATTTTATTTCAAATAAATTAATTGTCAAATAACCTACCCATTTCAATCAAGCTTCCGCACTAAACATGGTACCATAACAATAAATAACATAAATGTGTGTGAGATAAGATTTGAAGAAACTTGAAAATTAATGACTTATTGGTTTATAAAAGATGAGAACAATAAATGAAGAATATACAGTAGCCCCATGGCTTCTTTGGTGCTGACTGACAGTTCACAGCTGACTTCTGACAGTAAAAATTAATTTAGGTATATACCTAAATTTTGACTGTCAGAAGTGACAGCTGCTAAAGACATGTTTTTTACAGATCATATGGTTCGGCGTAGGGATACATAATTTGGTCCGGTAGCTTTTCAAAGCCGTCAGCTGTTAGTTGTGAGCTGTCAGTCAGCACCAAAGAAGCCATAGGGCTACTGTAGATTGAAATTGGCAAGTATTAAAGGAAAACAGTTACTAGTCGATTTTCTATATATGCTTTGGTATATAAATACCATCTTCAGGAGGCTACAAATCTTTTAGAATGTTTTCTAAAATGTTATAAATGTGTATCCCTATATTAATGATTCCCTACTTTTTTTGTTTGGAGGAACCCTTGAAATATTTGATAAAATAACTTATTTGGTTTGACGAAGGTAAATTACAAAATATACTTGTAAACCAGTAGGATTAATAAATAATAATTAACTCATACTTTTGAATAAAAATATTTTGAAAGTATTTAGTCCCTATTTCTATTTACTAGTTACTGTTCTTCGGTACTTGGACTTGGCTTAGAAATATTCCTACTAGCCTCACTTTTAACATTATTATTGGCACTCTTCTCTTCATCGGATATGTGAGTTCTCTTAACATATTTCAACATTGTTCAAAAATTATGGACAGACCAACAAAAATAAAGTGTGTGTTTTTTTTTTCAAATTCTTATGAACCCTCGACCACAGGCTCGCTGAATTCTGGTTGTAAATCACTGCTTGAGATCAACATTTACCAAACTTTTCTCGATAGTGGACAGTATACATTTAAAAAGAAATCATTAAATCTATTTTCGAAATAATTCCTATTTTCAAAAATCACTGATCAGTAAACTGCTCTTAATTTAAGGGCTAGGGTGAGAATTAAAAAAAAAGCCTGAGGTATAGCAATATATCTAAATATTAAGTTTGAACAAAATCCATCAAACCATTTCAGATCTGTGGCCTGGGACAGACAGCATTGTAAAATCCACTTTTTTTATGTTCAGGTGCACATGAAACTTAAAGGATTCATTTCAACACAGACATGAGAATCGAACCCAGGACCTTTGGCTCTGCACACCAATGAGCCATTCTGGTTTGTCTGGTATCCAGGACCATCTTTCACTAGTTGTTGGTGTATTGAGTCTATATTATATGGTGGCTGGCGAAAGATAGCCCTGGATACAAGACAAACCAGCATGGCACAGTGGGAGAGCATTGTTGCACAAAGACAAAGGTCTCGGGTTTGATTTCAGTATCCAGGTTTTAATTTTTCACTTAAGTGAATTTGACTCATCATTCAGGACTAATCCTGCAGATAACCATCACATATCAATTTGTGATACACGTGAATTAATAACTAAGATTCATGATAATCTTTAAGTCAAAACTTTTCAAAATTTCAGTACTTTCTTTTTAGATGAATAAATAAAAATGTAAATATGTGTGTTATGTTTATGAGCAAAGTAAATATATGTTTGTTTCCAGGTGTTCACAGACGGCATCACTAATAAGCTAGTGGGATGTTTCCACTCGGACTACCCTGATGATGTGGTGCTGGTCAGGGTGTATGGTCAGAAAACTGACATGCTCATTGATCGCACATCTGAGATAAGAAATATTCAGGTAATACATTGTTTATATTTAGCTCTAAAAACTGCACAACTCAAGGGTGTCCACTCATTGTTAAAAAAATCTGTTTGTATCATTAAGGTTTTGTCTTCCTCAGTCTGTCTTAGTATGGGCCGGAGATAATAATATTCACTCACTAATTATGGCCCACAAAAGTACTATATTTCCCTGAGTTTGGTTCATATTGTTTAGTAGTATCATTTTTCAAATATTTTATTCTAATGTAATCCTTGTATTTATATTAGGGAGTTGACCAAAAATCTTATCGGTTCTGGTTTTTGTTCCAGTTCTCGAAACAACATTTTAAAGGTTCAGGTTCTAGAAAAATAAAAGTTTCTGTTCTTAATTAGGTTCTGGTTCTTAAAAATTATATTTACCATTTTTTAGTACCATTAAAATATTTTGTTAATAGAACATAATGTTAAAACATAATTTACAACAAAATACAAGTTATTTAGATAGAAAATACAAATAATTCAAGAACTTGATATTTTGAGGTGCCATTTGAAGAGATCATTTTATGTATTTATTTTTATCAGAACCTTAAAAAAATAATTAAAAGACCACCTCTGTGGTTTAGTGGTTAAAGCTCCTTACAGATCCAGAGGTCCTGGGTTTGATCCCTGGCGTTTCTAGTTTTCTTCTAAGCGGTGAGTCTGGAACAGGGTCGACTCAGTCTCATGAGAACAAATGAGGAGTTACTTGAATGAAAAAGTAGCGGCTCTGGTCTATAAAAATAACGTTATATCTGGGGGGTTTGTTGTGCTCACCACATGACACCCTCTATCCACAGAAGTTTGCACTATCTTCGCCAACAGACAAAAGGTATCAATCGAAATGGCTTAATTGCCAGTTGACGCCATTGTGTTTTATTTTATAATTATTGACAATAATTTCATTTTTTTAAATTATATATAAAAAAACTTTATTTTATCCATATTTTAAATTGAAAAGAGGTAAATAAAACAAATTAACTAATGTTGATTTGATGCAGCCAAACCATCCACTTACTATGTAGTGAACAAAGGAAATAGTATAGACCTATACCTTAATTTTAGTTGGAAGAACAGTAGAGAAAATTCAAACATATTTATTTGCGGCCAACATAGATAACATTTAACTTTATTATTTGTGTTATTCTACAGGTATTGATAAAATCTATTAAAAGTGACAGCTCCAGATAACATGACTTGAGGTATGACTATATTAAAATTGTTTTTAGTAACTTTAGTAACTAAATTCTACTGTTCTTCCTACCAAAATCATGCTATAACTATATGATTTTAGTTTATTTGTGTAAAAAATTTAAATCTGCCATATAATGTGTCTATTTTAGGTGGCTTTATTAACAGGCTATTAAAATAATGTCACAGCAATATTCTTGATTTAAATTTGAACATTTTTAATTTAAAAAGTTACTACTTTCTTGAAGTCTTTAATTTGTACATACACCAAAATAAGAAACAAGAGTGCAGGGTTACAATATATAAACTCTCTGTAATTTACCTTAAGAACCTTCCTAAAAATATATTTGATGAGTCACTCACTCACTCTCAATGTACGGTAATTTAAATAAATTCTGCGCTAGGTAATATTTATTTTGCCCCACATCAAATAATTCAAATAATCAATGGTAAATAAAACCATAACAACACTGCTAAACTACACACAACAAACACAAACACTTTGAACTAACTTGCTATTTAAAGGCAGGGTGAAAAGCTTAACCTCCTCTACCCCTCCATGTAAACTGGCCGTCCTACAACAACTTAAATTGTTTAACTTTCAGGAATAACACTTTCAAATAGATTTCTTTAGATTTGGCTTGGATTGCTTGTGCAGCTGGATAGGTTCTAATTTCTCAATACTCACCCTTCTTAGACATGTTTGCTATCACTCAAAGTTAAATACATCTTCTTAAGATCTTAGCCTAAAGAGTAAAGTGATAGTAAAATGAGAAAATCCTAAACATTGTGACATTATTCACTCCCCAAGAATCTGAACTCATTAGTGCACATTGATACTTTTATAATCCCATTATAAAATAGATATATCCTACCCTCACCAAAATTCCTGAGAAAAGATAAAGTTTAATTTTCAAGTCGACCTCATTGGTTTTGGGTTAAAGTGCTTGCCTCAGGACTTATGCTCGTGGGTTCAAACCCAGCCAGGGTTGACAAATTTTTCTTGTGCAGTAAAATTCTGTAGCACAACTTCCTTTGGAGGGGAAGCAAAGCCGTCGATCTCATGTAAACTGTGGCATGTAAAAGAACCCTGGACTGTATGTGAAAATACCTTTTCTGGCAAAATTGGTAGGCCTTTTCGCTCTCGCTCATAGAAATTATCATGTGATGAAATAATCAGTCGGTTCAGCTAGTGCATGTTAAATAACTCAAATAAAAAAAGAAATTTAAAAAATGTGCTTATTAAAAAAACTACATTTCAGTAAGAAGGGCATAAAAAGCAATTATTAATTATTTTTTGCTAAAAGTAAGAATCCTTAACAACCTAAAATATACATCGATTCTGGTTCTGGTTCATAAGCAATTTACTTTTTGGGTTCCTATTGGAGTTCTGGTTCCTTAAAAATAATTTAATTTCAATTATCGGTTCTGGTTCCGGTTCGACTCAATGATTTATATATTCACACACATCTCTTATAGGTTTGAACATGTCTGTAAAAGTTTGTTTTTTCTCCTGTTACCTTTTGAGACCCAAGCATATTATTCCACTTGTCTAAACTAATTTATTTACACTTGAAAAATTAGTGTTTTAATTTTATTCCTTGTGATAGCTCCAACTTTTATAAACTATGAGGTCAAACATCTTTTTGAGGTGCAGCTGTAAATAATAACCTATTAGAAGCAATCCCTAAGCAAAGAATCAATTTAGTTTAATCAGTATGGAGTGATTTTGCGGTTGATATCTTCACTATAAATCGATTTTTACCATTCATTGTACTAGAAACACTATTAATTAATCTCCATTTTGTCCATCAAACTGGATAGTTTTCTTGGTATTTAAAAATATCAATCAAAACTCACTACACCCCGCCAACCCCTTCTACTTCACATTTATAGATATTGGTTATTAATTGTAATAATACCCTAAGCCAGGTCACAATCGCAAGAATTAAATAATTTATTATTTTTTAAGAAAGTACTAACATGCAAATCGAGTTTATTTGTATTAAAATTCAATCATTATGTATCTTTATGACAGTTTTTTCAAACCTTGGACACCCCTTCCTTGTATTCAACACCTTTTATAACCTACAATTTTTAAGTTTGTTACCTCAAATAATGGTAGGCTAGCCTGGATTTAGTTTTTTGGTGCCAAAATGCTTGAAATGTTTATTTTACTTTAGACTTCCCTTTCTAAAAAAAATCTGTCTAGAAGATGTATTAAAAATATGAACCAGATGTATCCTGTAGAGTGTCTATCCTGTGTTCCGATTTTAGTTGAGATTTGTTGATTATTTCACATCTTAAAGGTGTTGCCATATTATAGATTTTTTTCTTCTATATAGTCTATTAAAAATAGAAATTTACTAAGTACTACTACTTTCCATTACATTTCTTACAAATAATATACAGTTTTATGTCTAAGACTTATTCATATTACTTAGCTTTAAGGGAGTCATAGTACATGTCATGCATAAGGTAGCTCATAATGATAAGTATCTAACTTTAATTATTTCCTTAACGTAAAATTGTTTTTCAGATCATTACAAACAAAAACAGTGTTAAGTTACCTCTCAAGCCATATGTGGCCCAGTATCTCTTAAAGTATATGTTGTAATGTTTTAACTTGTTTATGGACTTAACCAGCGTCATGATTTATGCTTTGTAACTACTAGGTTATATTTTATTCTCACACAGCTGATAAAAAGGCTTTATCTTCAAAGTTATTACTCAATCCTTGTGCTTGAAGTAATGAATTTATAACCTTAGAAATGTGCCATAAAGATTGTTATGACTCTCTTCGGTGGCTGTATGGTCTAAGGTGCTACTCTCACAATAGACTATATTAGAGTGTAGATGATGGAGAGACTGTGGTTCGATCCCAGTCGGGAGTACTGAAGGTGGTTTTTCCTAAATTGTTTCCCACTCTCTCTCTCCACACAAATGGGGCTACTTCTCTTCTAAATTCAACCTTCCTCATCTCTAACCATTAGCATAATTGGTACATAAGTGTACAACCTGAATGGGTAGTCAGACGCAGTGATAAAAACAATATGCTATGCTTAGTGTTTTAAGCCTACAGCATGGAAAACATTACATAGTTAAAAGATTTTTTAGTAAAATGTTATCTTCATTTTCCATGAAAGGTAGTAAGCTTACCTTACATTGCGCTATTATGACGTAACGTATAAGATAGGACCATAGTATAGTCTGGTGGGGTAAATGGAGTGTACATGTTTAGATTATATTGTGTGGTGAGCTTGAATGGGGAGTAAAAGCCTTTTAAAAATAAAGATTGATTTTTCCCAAATTTTG
Organism: Timema bartmani; assembly: GCA_902151455.1. Taxonomy (NCBI): domain Eukaryota; kingdom Metazoa; phylum Arthropoda; class Insecta; order Phasmatodea; family Timematidae; genus Timema; species Timema bartmani. The sequence goes on along the minus strand of CABFWB010000145.1, from coordinate 6,546 downwards.
AAAATCAAAATTTGGTCATGATCCCTCATTCATGTGTTTAGGAGTAACTTTTGGCTTGAATTATATAGAATGAAAAAGGTTTGCTTGTAAGCATACAATATTTAATATAGGTGTAATTAATGCTTTTGTCATATTAGAGAGCAACACTTAAACCGAGCTTTAGTTCAAATACCAGCTAGAGATGACAAGTTTGTTCAGAGACCACTATTATAAGAAGTTTCCATAACTTAAGGTCATTGTATTTATTAACCCAGACTGTGTTATAGCAGTCAGTGCACTTGGCTATGAACCTACTGGTCCCAGGTTCAATTCCTGGTTGATACCTCAGGTATTTTTCTCTCAAGGGGAATTATTCCAACAGTCAACAGGGTTTGGTTAGTTAATCTTAAGTTAGGTTTAAGATCACAACAGGCTCCACACCTTCATACTCACTTTCATCACATCATCTCATTGAGGGTACGTGTAGACAACCTCCATAGGTGTACCCTGGGCAACCTCCTGTGCCACCAGAGCGGCTAAAAGTCTACAAACACAGATGACTGAACTATATATCTCTCCCGGTCAAGGGTGCTATACACTTAAAAATTCATAACTAGCTTTATTAGATAAATATTCTTAATATTTGTTAATATTAATAGCCATTAGTATACACCTCATATGAATGTCTTGTTATACTAAATTTGAGCCTCAGATATTAACTACTTTACCTTAACATTGGTACGAGAAAAGCATAAAATAGTAATTTTGACCCCTTATAACTCATGATTTGAAATCATTGAAGGACTATTTATAGCTTATAATTATACACTTGTTAAAATTGTGCAATAAAATGTTTGTCGAATGTTCTTGAATTTGACTACTACAATTTGAAAACAAGAAACCTTTGCAGTAAAGATAATGGGACAGAAAACCCACTTGACACTGTTAACCACTTCTCAAGTAATTTACATAGCTCACCATTCTGTGTTTAGCACAGTCCAAAAGAACTTTCAGACTACATTTTAGGATATTATGTTTTCTCATGCTAACAGCCATGTTCTTATTTGATTGGAAAGAACTCATAACCTAACCACATGATTTATAAACATGAGGGTGATAATTTTGGGTTTGTAATGCAATTAACTTCGATACATCTAGTTAGGAATTCAAATAATATTGCTCTGCTTGTAAAAGAACACAAAATAATAACTAAAATATGTACCCGAATGTTCATCTACTATGAATTCTTCTGATTTTAAAGTTCTGTCATTTATGGAGTTGTCTGGACAAGAAGCATAGGGAATGGAAGATAACAAGCTTCCCTGGTCAAATAATCTAATCTAAGGCAGTACTCTTGCAATAGACTAGACTACTGATGATGGGGAGCTCAAGGTTTAATCCTTGTCGTATTTTTTTCCCTAAATGGTTTTTCATTCTCCCTTAATGCAAATGTAGCTATACCTCCTCTAAATTCATTCTTCTTCATCCCTTACATTATCATTATCATCATCGTCATCAATTGTTTCCAACCTGTGGCCAGGTCTATTATGTAAAAATATTCCCATCTTCCTCCATCCTACCACCATTCTTCCCCCTTTAATCCCTTCTATTTTTCTCCTCACACCTGTACACTTTTATGTTATCTGCTCCTCTCATCTCTTTCTTAGTCTTCCTTGTGGTCTCTTTCCTACATAATTCATCTTCATCATTCTCTTTGGTATTCTATCTTTCTCCACCCTCGTTACATGCCCATACTATCTCAGTCTTGCTTCCTCTACTATCTCTTGTACTCCCTGTACCCCCACTCTTCCCCAGATAACTTCATTCCTAATCTTGTTTCTCCTCGTGACATCTAACAAACACCTCACAAACTTCATTCCCATGGCCTCCACTTTCCTAGTCTCTCTTACATTCACTGTCCATGTTTCTGCTGCATATGTGACTATGGGTAAAAAATGTACACTTTCTTGCATTTCAAGGCACTTATCATCTCCATAGCAGGTCTCTTACACACTTAGAGAACAACTACCCCTGCTATCCTCATCTTTTTAGATCCTTTCTACTCCCACCTTATGCCTCAATCACGCTTCTGAGATATTTTATACTCTTTACCTTTCTCAGCTCTTCTCCATCCAACTTTATAGTTTTACAAGGCCTTATCCTCTTGTCATTACCATTACTTGATACTTCATTGTGCTAAATTTCACTTCACAATCTTTCACTTCCTCATTCCATCCCTGTAGCTGTTCCTGTACTTCCTCTTCACTCTCTCCCATACCATCAAGTCATCAGCAAACAACATGGCTTTCATTGTTTTCTCCTTGAGCTTACTTTTCACTTTATTCATGATCATTTCCATTGCCATTACAAATAGTAGTGGTGAGACAGCTTTCCTCTGCTTCACCTAATTTTTTATTTGGAGCCACTTCGTCCATCCCTTCTCAGTCTTAAATCAACTCATATTATCCTCATACATACACTTTACTCTCATTACAATTTCTCCTTTAATTCCAGCCTTCTTCATCGATTTCCAGACTTCATTTCTATCCAAACTATCATATGCCTTCTCCAGATCCATAAATACCATTACCAAGTCCTTCCCAAATTCATAACTTCTTTCCATCAACTATTGTATAGCAAAGATCAAGTCTTTTGTAGACCTTTGTTTCCATAATATGTGCTGTTCCGCCACTCTCTACCTTTTCATTTACTTTGTTATTCTCTTTTCCAGTATCTTCTCATATATTTTTGTACAGTGGCACATCAGCGTTATTCCCCTATAATTCGTCCACCTCCTCATGTCTTCTTAAAAAAAATCAATACTATGATTCCCCTACACCTTAGCGTGGTTAGATAATGTGTTTGAAACCCCAAATGGGTAGTAGACACAGTGAAAAAGAATGGAAAATAAATCATTCCCTACCACAAATAAATTAATTGGCCTAAGTGCACAAATACAATTCAATGAGAAACTTACTTTTTGTATGCTAACCAGTATGTCTAAATCTTTTTAGATATATTCGACCCGTGTTCTGGTAGTGAAAGGAGACTCAGAGAAAACATAATTTTTTACCAGAATAATTTGGTTACAATTTGAGTACAGTCGACCTCGGTGGTCTTGGTCTAAAGAGCTCTCCTCAGGACCCAATGTTTGTGGGTTCAAACCCAGCTGAGATTGATGGATTTTCCTTGAATAAATAACACCCATAGCACAACTTCCTTCACAAGAAGTAAAGTCATCAGCCCAATGTTGATTATGGCATTTTAAAAAAACCTGGAAGGTATGTGAAAATACCTTTACCGGCAAAATTGGTAGGACCTTTTGTGCTCGCTCATAAACATTTCTGTGTGGAAGGCAATGGGAAACCACCACATTTTCTGAACTACCCTAGTAGGCCTACATGGGATTTATACCAGATGGTGCAGGCAGTACTAACCAGCCAAAGGCCTGGATGCATGCCCATATCCGGATGGTTAGGAATCACATCAAACCAACCTTCATGTTGTTGACTTAAAGAAGATGAATTTGTGTACAGTCTTACATTTTGATTCTGTATTTGTAGTTCCTGCACAAGGCTGGCCTTGCACCACGACTGTGGGCAACATTCCGCAATGGCCTGGCTTATGAATATGTTCCTGGAGACATCCTTTCAGTAGATACGTGTAAGGATCCTGCCATATTCCCTTTGATCGCTACCATGATGGCCAGGATACATAGGCTCGACTGTGGACCTGATGTCCCACGGGTGCCATCTTTGTGGAAGAAGGCAAAACAGTTCATGGCCATCATGCCAACACATTTTGATAACCCTGAGAAGCAAGCCAGGTACTGATACCAGTACTTACAATACAATATGTTAAAAATATATTTTTATGTATACCAATAATATACTAATAATTGCTTTATAACAACTTTAAATTTCTTTCAAAATAAAATGTCTCAATAAAATCATATTTTGTTGTTTTAGTCACTTCAAATGAATATACAAATAGTAATATAAACAGTAACATACTTTATCCAATTATCATTGTAATTTAGGTTTATATAATATTTGGTAAAGTATTTTATGGTACATAACCAAATTTGTTACTCCCAGTCATATGTAACTATGTTTGTTAACAAACCCATACTGGGAACCTTTTTTAAATTCTACAAAATGTAACGATGAGAAACTGAATTATGATTAATTTTACATTCTAAATATATATATATATATATTTTTTAAATTATAGTTAAATTGGTACAGATTTAAAAGTACCATATAAATGTATGTGGTCAATAAAAGAAAATACACACCTGTTTTGGTGGCCACATAGTCCAAGGCGTCATTCATGTTAGACTAGACTGCTGATGACAGGTAGATTGGGGTTTGAATCTTGGTCAGGTGTACTGAGGGTGGTTTTTCCAAAATTGTTCTCCACTCTTCCTCCATGCAAATATGGGTATACTTCCACTTAATTCAACCTTTCTCATCCCTAACTCATTACCATTATTAGTACATATGCATATAAAACCTGAACAGGTAGTAAGACTCAATGCTATAAAAAAAACCAGTAATTTACCATGCCATAGTTTGAGTACGGTAATTTACTAACTTTGTATCTTGTGTTGCCATTGTAATTTTGTGAAATCAAATCAATTTCATCACGTGCTAGGTCAGAGAGTATATTAACATAACATTGACATAGTTTGTCACTCATGAGCAAGCTACATATTTAAGTAATACTTTCCCGAAATGGTAATAACGTTTCTCAATATTTTCTGAATTTGAGTATTACTTATGATATGATACATCCTAACTCAAAATCATCAGCAAAGAGGTCAGTAACTCAAATTCCAAACATATTACAATGTTTCAACATTTTAGCATATTCAATTTTACATACTCAGTTTTTGGCTTAGAAATATAATTTTTACGGTTTGCATCACCAATGCCACTCTAACATATGATAAAAATCTTGAAATCAACAATTTTTTATTGCTTTTACTGACTGTGTAGCATCTATGTAGAAATTCTCCCTTTCAGTGCCTAAAGTTGTTCTCAACTTTCACATATAAAATGTAAACTTTTTTTTCATTATTGTAATTTAGGGTTGATACACTTTTAAGTTTTAAAATTTTTCTAACTTTTATAGGTTCCCTAGAACCAAATACATGCATTTTCTTGTTTATATATGCATAGCTGTAATTTAAAAACTCATAATTTTTGTAATTTTCTACTAAATTCTTCTCCCAAGAATCGTTAAGAGCCAAATGGGTCAGTGCATTTCACCAATAGTCTGAATTGGAGATAAAACTAATAGTTTGCAATAAAATATGTTCTTATACTTCACACTTTTGAAAATTATTGCAAACATATCAGAAAATTCCAGTGACTATATATAATTTTCTTGATTTATTCTCTTGTCACACCAAATTCCCAGACTTTTCTGGACTTTTTTTGCTTTTCAACCTTGGATTTTCTTTAACCAACACATTTTATGGCAGCACTATATAAGTATTGGCCATCTACTTACGACTGATGACAAAATTGATGCTTTTACATTGGAAATTCAAAAATAATAAGGAAAATGATAACCATTTGTAGTTGGCAGCAATATTGGATTATTGTAAAAATGTAAACCTATTTTCCTTTTACACCCTGGATTCCATAAAATAAAATTAAGCGGGTGAAAGTTTGCTTTTAACAACTATTTTGCATGAATGATATTTTATCAACACATCAGGCCATATACTGAGTATCTTTATTCTTATCTTTGATCTAAACCACAAGATGTAAACTGGTGACCTGTGAACATGTTTTGTTTACTCCGCACAGTGGTTTAAGCCAACTTATGGAGAGATTTCACATACAAATTTGACTCTCCGGCTTCATTTAAAATATCAGAAGATCTACCCACATAAAAAAAGGTGTCATAATTAAGTTCAGTTCCATTTAAAAGGACTAACGAATCAAGTTGTGTTTTTACCATGTATACTTTAAAATATAATCTCCAAGATCATTCGGGTTGATTTTAGCTTATGACTTGCATCATATTTGAGTAAAAATAAAGTTTGACTAAATTTTGTCAATTGAAGTCTTTTAAGCCCAACTTTCTTCCCTCATTTGTGTTACTTGCCTAGCGCCTGTAAACTTTAGTTAGAGTCTGCAACCCCTGCTCTAAACACTTTAATCTTCGGGTCTCCCCAATCAGGTACCTTAGGCACTTATAGCCTAGTACTAAATTTAAAGAGCAAGGCTTGGCTGTACAGTGTTAGGCATGCTATACTATGTTAGGTTTATAATTTAAGACTTAGATATATTGCTTAAAAATCTATAGAAAGAGTGATTGATGAATTTTGTTAAGTTGGTTTATATATAAAAACAAAATTGCATATCAAAATGTATAATTAGGTGTTCACTATTTGACAATATTTTAGCCCCATAAATTAACCTAATTATACATTTTGATCTGCAATTTCGTTTTTATATCAACCAACCTAACAAAATTTATCAATCAACTCTTTCTATAGATTTTTAAGCAATATATCTAAGTCTTAAATTATAAATCAAATCCACTCCTTAC
>CABFWB010000144.1:454174-464778 GCA_902151455.1 Timema bartmani | reverse complement strand
ATATATATATATATATATATATATATATATATATATATATATACATATACTCCATGTCTTACTTCCCATCCGGACTATTCGCATTTAATTACACTACATGAGTATGGATTATTAAGGTAGAATTTAGAGGAAATGTACCCAAATTTGCTTAAGGGAGATTGTAAAATCATTTAGGAAAGATAGCTATAAATATATCCATTTATGATTCAAACCCCACTCTCCCTATCAAATCAAACTAGAGGAGTTTGACCTTTGATCCGTGTGGCCGCGGGTGCGGGTAGTGAATATATAAAATGGTGTTTTAATTCCATAAGCCATATTTCATTTTTGTACCCACTCATATGTTATTTTAACCCTGCACGATATGTTGACCTCGTTTCAAGATATCGATCCTTTCACGTATTTGAAATGATTCGATATTGGTGAGGGAGGGCTATAGGGGGTAGGGGTGGAAACTACGGTGGATCGAGTACAATTCCCTCATTGCCTCCCTTATGTTTGCAAACAAACAAAAGCTTGATAAATACAATAAACAAACAAAACTAGGAGGGGGAACGGTTCAAATGTATTGCTATATCTCTCCTAGAACTACCAATGGCTAGTATTTATAATTTCCCACAGGCTTTATTGGAAGTTGTTGGGAGTGTTTTGTGTCAAAATGACAGCTTAGTTAATACCATACATGTGATGGTCCCCGTAAATACGTGGACATAGTGGTCACCTGCAAGTGTATGAACCACTGATTTGAAACTGAGGAATGACTGACAAATTTTTTTATTAATTAAATTGAAAAAATGACACCTGTATACGGGAATTGAGCCCGGGACCTCTGATTTTGTACGCCAATGCTCTCACCACTGAGCTATCCAAGAGTCGTCCAGTGCTCAGAGTAATTCTTAGCTCATATTAAATATTACATTTTTGAAGGCAGAGTCTGTGATGGACTTGTGGAAATCGTCATCTATATAAGTGTGATCGATTAAGATCATGAGCTATCAGATAATGGCTCCACCTTCGACTCGGGAGAGCTTTATGCTGACAATAGTCGAATGACAACTGTACGAATAAACATCATAATAATGGATTAAATAGAAAAGTTATTATATTTGTCAATTCCGGTTATAGACGCATCTAAATATCATATTATTTATATTGAAAAAAAGACCCCTGGACACGGGATGACTCCTGTGTAGCTCAGTGGTGAAACCATTGGCGTACTAGGCCAAATGTCCTGGGTTTGATTCCCATGTCCAGGTGTCATTTTTCAATTTAATGAAAATGTTACTAGACGCGACTGTGACCATAGTTAACAAACATAATGGATTGATTATTTAATCCATTCTAACGGTTTTTACTTTATCGCAACCCTTCGGAGAAATAAAGTATTAAAACATCCAAAAAATCTAATTCAAGATTTTGATGGCTATCGACGTTTCACGACCTCCCGAACCCGAAAAAATTGCTTTCGCAATGCCATCTGTCTGTCTGTCTGTCTGTCTGTGTGCATATGTGTCTGTTTCTAGGCCCAGAGCCGAAACCATTTTACTGATCGGCCTAAAAGTTGGTATTTATAGTTTTCTTGAGACTGCGTAGAGGTGTTTTTGGAACTAGGTAAATAGAACTAGAATTAAGGGTGGTTCATTTAATGGTGAAAAGAGGGGAAAAAAAATCTTCTCAAAATTAGCTTTGATGATTTAAATTAAATTGTGTATCTAGACAACACAAACAATATGGCGCATCTCATTTTCCCATGAAATAGCTTATAGGGTGCTTTACATTAGGGGGTCTATCCAGCTATGATCACATCTCCACAACTTTGAGAGATACGAAATAACTTATAGGGTGCTCTACATTAGGGGGTCTATCCAGCTATGATCACATCTCCACAACTTTGAGAGATACGAAATAACTTTATAGGGTGCTTTACATTAGGGGGTCTATCCAGCTATGATCACATCTCCACAACTTTGAGAGATACGAAATAACTTATATGGTGCTCTACATTAGGGGGTCTATCCAGCTATGATCACATCTCCACAACTTTGAGAGATACGAAATAACTTATCGCTGCAAAAATCAAAAAACAAAATCAACTCAAATAATATTAATAATCATGTTCCCGTTTTAAAACCACTTCCGGCTTATATAGACAAAAGCTGACGAGATTTCATAATTAACAAAACAACTAACTTTTAATACATTAAAATATAAAATGACTATTATAAAATACTTTAATTTAACAATTTGACAGATAAACACAAATTATCTGTTAGATCAATTTTAAATCTCGAACCAAAACCCAGTTGAGCTAAATAAAAAAAAACATGATCTTACAATAACTCCTCTTTCTTCCGCTAGGAAGAGTTAGTTCCTCAAAATGTCAGCCAGATGTACTAAGCGCCCAAGAACATAAATAATATTGAGATCCTAATAATTTCAAAACAAACCACTCTCCAAAGCAGAAAGCACTAAAATCACCACAAAAAATAAGTATGGCGGCTGGCCGTCAGTTTATTTAAGAAAGAAGCCTCAACAAAAACATATAAGAAAAACACAGATAATGAAACCAATAAGTAAACTATATAATATACAAATATATAACTGGTATACAAACAATTAATATCTGAAAATTATATATTCATATATACCTGATATATAAATAATTAATATCAGAAACTTTAGGGTTTGTATAAGCTGACAGAAACAAAACAGAAATTAAACTGTAAAGTTATCAACATATTTTAGTATTTGTAAGCCTGAGTCAATCGTCTGTTGAATTAATATGATAAATAGCTTTTTAGTAAAAATAATACCACGGGTGAGAGTAGCACTATATAGGATATAACTACTTCAGTTCACCCAACCATGACTCTAAACCTGACCCATATCTGACAAACTATATTGTACGAGACTGGTGCTTTTTTCCCCCACTGGTATGGTTGGTTCTACAAGTAAATGAATATACACCTAGAAACTTGACATGTATTACAAAGAATACTGTCTTAAGTTAAGTCATAGTTTCTTAGTGCAGTCAGAGGAAACTAAAGTCTTGTGAAGTATGAATTATTTGGAGGCACTGTCAGTGACCCCAGGTTACAGACAAGGATGTACCAGATCCTCAGTCTTACGGAAGTTTCAGTGCGCTCCTTGAGCCAGGTTGAGTCCATCAACACTGGGGTTCGCTAGTGTCAATACTCAGTGATAAGAACACTTCCAAATGTGCAGTTGTTAAACGATTCACTTTTAACATTTTCATCATAAAGGGAACATTGTAATCGTAATGTTCAGTCTGCTTAAGCTCTTAGTGAGTTAGGATTATGTGAAGAGGGGGTTGGGTCAATACCTGAAACTAGCTTTGTGGCCTAAGGCTTAAAGAATATGTGTGTCCTATCTCTAGAGAAATCATGTTTATAATGAGCTTTTTTTTAATCCCCCTCGCCCTAGCGATACCCGCGTTGAAAGCACCAAGCTCTCTCACGGAGCGCTGCTATTTCAACCTGGAGGATGAGGGTCTGGCGCATGTTTGTCTGTGACCCAGTTGATAATTTTCTAAGTTTTATTAAAGTACTTGTGAAAAACATGTCATTTTACTGAAACAAATGGTACTACTTGACATAATAAAGTACCCACTCAAGTTTATCCAACTCCTACATTAATTTAAGAATACAGGATAAGGAGGATGTATCTTAAATAAATGCACCAGCCTTCATTTCTAAACTGGAACAGAGAAACTGCAATGGAAGTTCCAGTATGTGTGATAATTTACCCAGCAACCCCTCATCAAGGTAGCCGGCTGGGTTAGAGCTGAGCACAACAGTCGTGCTAGCTGGCACTGAACCAGCCCTAACACATGAATTTGTCCGTAAAGAGTTTCTGATGTGAGAGGCTGCTTATATCAGAGTTCAAGGTCTATTTATAAGATAACATTTTATATACATACATACATATATCTTTTGAGTTAATGATATCGTTTCTGGGAGCGCTGTGGGGCTTGGGATGGGAATAAACTCCATCTAGTAGCAATATAAATCACCGATTGATTATACACAAACGTTATATTGACTTAACGGAAACTAAGAGACGATCGACTAGACCATTTTAAATCCGAAGTGAAATATTATGTACTTACTTAATCTATAAATTAGGAACTCTAAAGTTAATTACTGCACTAACTAAAGTACGTCACCTATTCCTATTTTGAGCCTCATTATAGCCTATTTTTTTCAGGTCCATTATAATGTTATCCTCCCAGCTGTGTACAGGTCTTCCCAATGATATCTTCCCATTGAGTTTGCCAGTCAATACTCTGAACAAGGTTCTAGAATCTCCCATTCACACTACATGTCCTGCCCACCGTAATCTGCAAGGTTTGATTATCCTAACAATGTCTTGTGATGAGTACAGGGTATGCAACTCATCACTATGTAACCTCCTATCCTCACCAGTAGCCTCATCTCTTCTTGGATCAAATATATTTTTAGGCATCTTGTTTTCGAACACCCTGAGTTTATTTTCGTCAAGTATTATGGTAAGAGACAACCTCCCACAACCATAGAGATGAACCGGTAAAATTATTGTTTTGTATATTCTGAGACATTCCTGGACAGCTGGCGAGATGTCAACAACTTACTGACCGAGAAATAGCATGCATTTCCCGACTGTATTATTTTCCTTATTTCCAATCTAATATCGTTATTGTTAGTCATAATTGTTCCTAAATATTTAAACTTATTAGCCCCGTCAAATGATGTTGTTCGTAATCATCTCTAAATTACCGGCCTCAATCTGTGTTATCTGTGTGATCATATACTTAGTTTTTATATGGTTCACTTCTAAACCTACCCTCCTTAGTGGCGTAGTTAGCTCACGCGCTAGTTGTGTTGAGCTAAACTGGCGAGGACGGGGAGATCGAGATTTGAATCTCGGTCGGATAAACTTGGGGTTGGGGGTCCCTAAATGGTTTTCCACTCTCCCTCCACGAAAATTCGGGTTCACTTTATCTAAATTCAACCTTTCCAATTCCTAAACCACTATCGTAATTAGTACTTAAGCGTATAAACCAAACGGGTACTAAGACGCGGTGCTAAATAAATAAAATGAAAACCTCTAAACCTATTTTCTTACTAGCCTTTAATAAAATGTCTTCATTTCTTGCTACACCTTCCTTTCTATTGCTCAAAAAAGCTAAAATATCTGCGAATCCTATTATTAATAATAAATAATATGACGTACTACTGTACTAAAATAAATTGTAACGATATTAAGTGGTTATCATTGCATTACCTCCCCAAATCCCTTGAGTCCAGAAGCCCTATTTTACAAAGTTTATCAAATAAAAATTTTAAGATATTAGATGATAGTAAGAAAATAGGACAATATAGAGAAAGTGTTTTGTGTTTTTTCACATAAAATGTTTATTTGTGACACGTTTGACATAAGTATATTAATGGATTAATATAAATAGTATGAAGAGAATACGAAAATAAACCATTGCAAATTGAATTATAAAAATCGACCTAAATTGCATTCGTCCAGAATTTGTACCCAACTCCACCGTAAATAGCCACTAGGTTCTAATTCTACACATAGCTATTGACGAATAAGGCGCCAGACTCGCATCTACACTTGGGTTTCTATCCTCGGATATGTCAAGGATCAAACCCTAATCGCATGCCCTAGTTAATTTCCACTTTGTAGTTTCCCATCCTTTTTTTATGGAAAGGCTAGAGGACTTACTTAAAATTCACTCTTAACACCTTGTTCCATTATGTTATATAATTTAAATTACAAATAATTACCACATTTATGTCGTCTTTAACTAAGAAATTAATTGGGAGCAATAAATATAACACAACTTGCTTAACTTATGTCTGAAACTTCAATATACTTTAGCACTGAAACTATTTTAAATTTAGTTTAACTATCATTTTCATCTTTCAAACAATATGAGAAACCAAAGTCGATAACATTGAAAAAAAAAGTTCTTTTAAAAGAGTTTTGTAAATTATTCCTCTCTAAAAATTTACATTTTTTCAAGAGCTAAATTATTATTAAAGAGATTGCAAAATATGAGTTAGCATAAATAATTTATTATTTTTGTATGTGTTTACTTTTTACTACGTGGAGGTAATTAGTTATTACTCATGATTATTAATGCTCCTACCTCTGTAGATACTGTTTGAGATAATGTTATTTTTTTAACGCTATTTTGAGCCAAATGTTCCGTTGGTGTGTTTGTGAAAGTATTTCGAAAATCTCCAATTTCCTTCTTTTCTGGAGTTAAAAAGAGTAACGCCAAGTCTCGAGTTACTAATGGAAGTTGACCATGTTGGTCTTTGGGCACATAAATATATATTAAATCCTGTTCCTCTAGGCTAATGAATTTAGATGCAATGATTCCTTTTTTTCCCTGCGTCTTACTATCTGTTCGGACTATCCACATATATTTATACCAATAACGTGGGATAGCGTAAGATAGTATTTTTGAGGAAATGTATCCAGATTTACATGAAGGGAGAGTGTCAAACAACAGCTTTCACAGACCTGGTCGGGATTCGAATTCCAACCTCACCATCTAAATGTTAGACTCGACGAGTTTGACACATTAGCTAGCATGCTCACCGGTGTCGGTATTTACTATAAACTAGTATTGGTACTTTTCACCCTCCTCACTCTGTTATCCTATGCTAGTTAGAAACATCGCTTGCCCCCGGGACTGACACAAAGTGTGGAACTCAATAAGACTTGTAACTTCGCTCTCGCTATTGTCGAGAAAGACTCGAGGCTGTTCCGAGTGCTTCAATGGTCCAGAGCTTTGGACGGCGGCTCCATTCAACCGTGGTAATCTCTTCTATTTATATCTCCTTCTAGTCTCAGGGGAAAGAGAGAGAGAGAGAGAAGGGGGGGAATGAGACTCGTAGAGTAGAGAAGGACAGATAAAGGTAACAGAAAAGGAGGAGTTCAAATATATCTGAATAGGTACAAGAGTCGTTAACACGACTGCCCTTGGCTGATTGATGCAATCGAAGCTTTGAATGGAAGTGGGGGGAAAAAATCTCGTCACGTTCACTTTATTTCTTTCAAAATTAGTTACCGTCCGTTCGTGCAAATGTCTGTGACGTAGTTCGTGGTTTAAAATAGTATCACCACGTTAACCGTTATAATGTGTCAGCGGGGGGTAAGGATAAGGGGGGTGGGGGAAGAGTTCACAGCTGACTGATCACAGGGGTGCCCCGTGCCCCATAGGGTATTTTGTCCCCGGGAATACATTGTAGGCCTAGGGTTATAGTAGAAAGAAACCTTTTAAAAACTATAAACATATATATTTTTAATGTAAACAATGCTACCATATTATCATTAGCACCGCGTCTTACTACCCGTTCGATTTATATGCATTTACGCTAATGTGTAATGTGGGTGATTGTGAGATGAATTGGAGGACCTATAGTTTAACGTGGAATCCGAACCACGGTGGAGGCCTGGCATTCCACACACTCACAAGTTGGGATTAATACACGTCTTGTCAGAGGTGAAAGAAGGGTTCGGCCATCAGATAAATGTGTGCCGGGACCAAGAATTGAACCCCGAACCTCTAGCACAGAAGCCCGACACCTTACCCCTAGACCACCAGCTCACCACAATTCTAACAATTTACTTTATTATTTTGTTGTGTAATTTTATATGCATTAAAATTATACATCAAAAGTTGCACCTGTATATCAGAAGAGCTGACGTATGAATACGTAAATGTAGAGCTAGCTATTTTTCAATCATATAAGGCTTTTCTATGAAAATTAGACTGTACTTTTAAACTCTCTTCATGTGATTTCGGGTGCATTTCTTTAAAATGCAATCTAATCAGCCTGTTTATTCATGTAATGTATCTTAACTCATTGACATAAAATTCTGACACTTGAACCTTCGATAGTTATTACAAAAAATACACACATAGACCTTGTATATATCTAACTTTAACTACACTGATGATGATGATGATGATGGGCTATCATTCGCTAACGAGTACGATTGTCTTCCACGGATATCATTAGTTGAAATTGTAGGTTCTTAGGTGACTGTAAAGACCAATCCTGTAGTTACAGAATATCCTACACTATTTATTATACATATATATAATAAATAATATAATTAAAGGATATGTACAACCTACCTATATATGTATATATATACGTTGTATATAATCTTTTACTATATTATTTATTATATATCGTATAATATAGTGTAGTTAAAGTTTTGTATAAAAAACTTTGAGTATTGAGGTGCATGGTATGGTCCGTTAGTATTAGTTTTATTGTTTGACAATCGATCATTTCTAAATACTTCACTGGGAAATAAATTTCTTCATCTCCCAACTTCTGTTTCTGTTTTAGATAATATACAATGCCCAAATATTTTCTTTACAACTTTTATCAAATATAATATAGTCAACAAGTATGTGTGAAGTAAAAATTATATTTGCGACTTTGATAGTAAATAAATAACTAGTACATACATAATTATCAATCCAGGAATTCCATTTTTTTTAGATTGAATACAAGTTTTACAGATCGTTTCCAGACACTTTTAATTTATTTACAATTTATTTATTTAACTCATAATAATTAATAAGGATAAAACAAATACAAATACCACATAAAGATATTTATATACACTGGTATTTTACCAAGACTACTAGGTTGGTTAAACCTTACTGTTTTGCAATTGATGCCTTTGTACACCAAGAAATAATGGACAATGCACACTCCCTCTGGGGTTTCTCTAAAACATTAATACAGACCAAATGGGCTCTCGCTCTTATTTTTCCATCTTCAGATTTTAGTTTAGAAAAATAGGCGAATACAAACGGGACTATCCTCTCCGTATCTGATTTGAGGTTTTTCGGACTCTTTTTTCCCATTCTGTGGAAATGTGATGACCCAAGTTCTTCTTCACATTATAAGGGGACATTACACTACGCTTTAGCTATTTAAAAAAAAAGTATTCCAGCCACTAACTTTCTGGTTCAAAAAGTCCCGAAATAAAATGTAAAAATAACTAAATTTCTGAGGCAATATTCTCAACTAATGTTGAAAAGGTCTAGACGATAGTTTATGTTTATGACAAAACGCAGCCTTTCAGTATAGTTTCCATCCATTGTGTTTTTGTTGTGAACCTCGTCTTAGCTACACCTCTGGGTTTGGAAGCCTCGTGGGCTGTTGCGAACGCAATCAAACATTATTAACATGATTACAGTGTTTTGTTCCTTTCAATTCAATATCAAACTTGCCTTTTAGAGTCAATAAACAGTCATTTATTACTTTATTTTGTTTGTAGTTGCTCAAATGAAACGTTTAGGGGGGATGAAAGTTTAATTGTATATTCACGTCGAGCTAGCCGTACTCTTGTAACAGCCCTTGAGCACGATTTACAATAAATGCGGTAGAAATGATGAAGGAATAATTTTAGAGGAGTCCGCTTCAGTGGTTGAAATCTAAGGCATCGTTTTTGTGTTATACTGGACTTCCGATGACTGAGATATATGTTGGATGTACTGAGGGTGTTTTTTCCTAAAAGGTTTTCCATTCTTTCTCCACGCCAATGAATATATATTTACTCTAAATGTAACTTTCCTCGTTAATGGTACATTAATATGATTATTTCATATGCGTGCAATCCAGAAGGGTAGTAATACGTGACATTTTCCTTTGAGGGATAACCACGTTCGCGTGAGAATTAATTTAGGAAAGGCCACCCTCAATACACCCATCCAGAATTCAAACCCGGACCCTACTTGTCACCAAAAGTCAGACAATGCTAGACTGATTACTTTCTCCGTGGGCACCATGGATGTTTAATTGTTTTATCCTAATAATAAAACGGATTCGCAAGTCGGATGACTCGGAACTGTTATTTATTTACTACCAGAAAAGGTCAAAGTCACCGATCATGGATTAAAAGGCATCCAAGTGAGTTTTTAATATATCTTTACTGTCTAATATCAAGAAAAAGTATTGTAATTGTGCAAAAAATTGATCTAGAGATGATGATTAAGCTTTCCTTTTTATGTAAACCCAAACAAGTGAATTTTACAACTCTGTCTGTCCCTATCCCATGACTGGTTGTCTTTCTGATCAAATATCCAAATTGGTTTGATCGATCTTGTTCAAGCTTTATATTTGAGAAATGTTTCACCTTAGCCCTAGGGTAGCTTACTGATGAGTGAAATTATTAGATTACAGTTTTCTGCAAATGACTCTAACGATTTTTACTTTCTCTCTATCTTACAGGTAGAGAAAGTATGGTGATCGTCAAAAAAATCGAACTCGAGATTTTAATGAATTTTGACGTTTCATGACTCCCTGAATCCGAAAAAGTGGTTTTTGAATTTCCGTCTGTCTGTCTGTCTGTCTGTACCTCCAACTAGAGCCTAAAATATTTTACCGATTGAGCTGAAACTTGATATCTAGGGTTTTCATAGGGTTGCCCCGAGGGGTTTTTGGAATTGGATATCTACCCCTAAAATTAAGGGTAGTTTACTGAAGGGAAAAAAGAGAAAAAGTCGATTTTCTCAAAATCGGCTCTAACGATTTTGATTAAATTTCATTTAT
>CABFWB010000144.1:440309-452660 GCA_902151455.1 Timema bartmani | reverse complement strand
GAAATGGAGGACCTACAGTTTAACGTGGAATCCGAACCACGTTGGAGGCCTCGAATTCCTCACATTCACAAGTTGTGATTAATACACGTCTTGTCAGAGGTGAAGGAAGGGTTTGGCAATCAGATAAATCTGTGCCGGGACCGAGGATTGAACCCCGGATCCCAGCACATATATAAGTGTGACACCTTACCCCTAGACCACCAGGTCACCTACTTTTTATAGGAATTATATGTTTAAGGCTAGATTATTGATGACTAATTTTGGAGTTAGAATATTTTAAGAAAAGCTAAAATGATTTAGTTGAAAATGTGTATCAAGTTATTAACATCATAAATAATTTATATATTTATTTTTCTTTCAAAAAACACTTAATACTAGTTTATGGATGATTGATTTTGGAAAATTTAGAAATTTTGAAAGTATCATTAACGATTTTGTTTAAAAATTTTATTTGCGAATTTTCTAAAAAAGAAAATGTATTTTATGATTTAGTTCAAAATGGGCATCCGATAATTGTTTTTCAGGATAAAGAAGAATATGTTATTATTTTTAAAAATAAAAATAATTTAATGGTTCTTTACAAATATTTTGAAATTTGAATTTTTTAAGTGGTCTAACGATTTGTTTGAATCTATATATTATGTTAATTGTGATTAATATTATCCTGAGTCTTTTTCTGAGAAAACTTACTTAGGGTAGCTTACTGAAAACCTATTTTTGAAGATCTTGTTCAAATCAATAATTTACTAAGAGAAAAATTATTGTTAAGGCCCTATTTTAAAACTCGCATCTTCATAGCTATAAAAATAATTTTAAAATAATATAATTAAATTATTAAAATTAAAATTAAAAATCATTAAATCTTTACAATTTTAATCAATATTATAGTATTTTTACAAATATTGGAGAAGCCTTTTAAAAGTGTTTATTTTAAAACAAGAATTTGTCAAGAAATTATAAATGGATTGATAGCAAAAAAAATAAAATGTTAAAATAAGCCAAAACACGTTTGAAAGGCCTATACTACCTATATCCTACCCGCCTCGGTGGCGTAGTTGGCTAACGCGCCAGTCGTGTTGAGCCAGACCACCGAAGACGGGGAGATCGAGGTTCGAATCTCGGTCGGGTGAACTGGGGGGGGTTTTTCCTAAATGGTTCTCCACTCTCCCTCCACGCAAATGCTGGTTCACTTCCTCTAAATTCAACCCTCCCAATTCCTAATCCATTAGTGTAATTAGTACTTAAGCGTATAACCCGAACGGGAAGTAAGACGTGGTGCTAATTAATAATAATAATAATAATAATAATAATAATACCTATATCCTCTTTAATATAAGTCCAGTTTCACAGTCTAATGCAAATATTGTGTTTCAACTGGAACAACCCTGTTCTGAAATACGCATGCAGTGCCATTTTACCCTCTGATTGCGACCACGTCCCCGAATAATGGGACAATACAACCCCTTCAAGGGTGAAACCTTTTCCTTTATTGGGCCACATAAATATTCCGTGCTGGTCTGTAGCAACAAAACCATGAAATGGAGACAGAGAAAGGCTGAGATAGTCAAGGAGCTGGAAGAGTTTAGAGTAATAAATCAGAACACATTGGAGAAGATTTTGCCAATACATGGGGTATAGATATAATAAAAAAGTATGAAAGACCTCTATTATTAGTAAAAACTAATATATAGGTAAATAACATAAACTAGTCGTCTTACCTAGACGAAAAATCATCTAGTTAACTTTCTTGTTTGTCAAAATCCCGGGATTTGTTGTAAAGCCTAGCATTAGTTAAGATATTTCGTAATTTTTATGCAAATATACAATTTTATTAAATACATCGACCACCTGTTTATGACATTGGGGACCCTGTATCAATAGCATTCATACTGTGACAACAAAGGATTGGTATGCAGATGTAAATATAATCTTCATTTGAGTGTCACTTGATTGGCATTGCTAGATTGTTTTAAACTACGTTCGGTCATGAGATAGCTGGGTTTCCTACCGATTAGATAATTTATATTATGTATACATCAGTTTAACTAACTCTAGATGATTATTAAATAATTTTATAGTTATTATTTGAATTGAAATATGACACCTGGACACGGGAATTGAAGAAGGGCTTAGCACGTAAATTCTTTTTTACTGAGCTATCCAGGAGTCGTCCTTTGCAACGCTTTTATTTGCTTCAAACAGAAAAGTTTATATATTTTATTTTGAACCCAGTTTTTAATTAGTTTAGAATTATAAATCCAAATTTTCAAATTCCTGCTTTTATGTGCACATTTTTATGCACAGTAGCTACTTTTTATTCATACCTCTGCGTGTGATAGAAATCGCTCATGTCAGACAAACACACAGCTAAACCAACTCTTCATTTTCTTAGCACGTCTTACTAACAGGTAGGGTTTATACGTCTATGTGCAATTACGTTAGTGGTTTTAGGGATTAGGAAGGTTATATAGTTTAGAAGAAGTGTACCAGAATTTGGGTGGAGGGAGAGGGTAAAATAATTTTAGAATTAATTTTATTAATATAGATATTAAGATATAATATAAACAGTGATGAATGGCACATATCAATTCCTTTAGAAGCTAACCCCCAATTTTCTTACAAATAACTATCTGGAAGACCTTTTTTCCTACCTTAATGCTACTATATGGGAAGGTTCTGGTAGGAAAAAAAGGCCTTTCAGAAAGTTATTCGTAAGAAAATCGTGTTGTATCAAAGGCTGTGAAAAAGGAATTAAGTATATTAATGGCGTGTGGAAAGTACTTTTCAAATTTTGTTATCATTGGTATTTTATAACTTGTTTAATTATTTCTTGACTGTTCCCTGAAGAAGAAATATCGGAAGTTCCCAAAGAAATATAAAATACATTTATCAGAATCTTTTTGAAGTTTTGGTGCCCCTTGAAAGTATGCGTGGCTTATTTTATTCCCTGCAACCCCTCCCACCTTAATCCCTAGATATAACTACACCCCGTGCCCCAAATGACTAGCCCCACATTTATCAGAAATGTACCCGGTCTGAGCGCAAGTAATTCAACTCTCAACCATAAACTAACAATTCCACCAGGAATAAAATAAAAGTGAAATAAATAAATCAAAGAAAGATTATACTAAAATGACAACTGAAAAAAACTTTTTTAAAGAGGATGTAAGTGATAGTAGATGAATATGTTATTTCAAGTATTTTAAAACGATTATTTTTTGATATATTAGAGCAAATACTTCGAAATATGAAATATAAAACAATAGGTGGATTCAAATAATTATTTTTAGTATTCTTAAATATCGTGGCACTCATAAAACTTGATGCACAAATTTAATAATTTCAAACCAACTATCAGGAAACTAGGGCTTTTAAATAATAGTAAAATAATAATCATACAAAAATGCAACTTATTTAAAAAAATGTGTAGTTAAATTTAACCTTTACAGATAACGAACGATAGGGTATGTGTTTGCTCCCTAGAAATGGTTGGATTATCTACAATATATTACTTCCATTATCAAATTAATTAATTAAATAAGAGGTATTTTAAAATAATATTGTGTGTCAAAGCATTTCACAGCAATGTTGAAACGCTAGATTTACTTTCCTTGTGTTGCACATACTTTTGACACCATATTTTGTACAAACAGATAAATAACTCCAACTAAATCAGACTCGCCAAAAATGTGATACTGTAGTTTAGACATAAATGCAGTATGGTATATCAGCCTTAGAAAAGTATGTGTGACGTCAGATAAATTGTGATAATATATCTCATACATCACTGACGTGCGAAAGTATATCAGCCATTGCAAAGTATGTGGGACGTCAGATTGTGATTCTATAACTCAAACATAACTGCCGCGCGGGCAGTATATAAGCCGTTAGCCAAGTATGTACGCCGTGAGATAGATTATGATACTATACCTCATACATTACTGACATGCGGGCAGTATGTGCACCCTCATACGAGTATGAACGTCGTGTAATGGATTGTAATACCCAAACATCACTGACGTGCAGGCAGTATGTGAGCTCTCAGACAAATGTGTGTGCCATGAGATAGATTGTGATACGATAACACCTAAATCCCTGACACGCTGGAGTATGAAAGTCCTCGGCCAAGTATGTACGCCTTGAGATATACCTGATACTATAATTCATACATTACTGAGACGCGTGAAGTATGCAATACACTTGCAGGGGATACTTACATTACAACTTGGCTATTATAGGTTTGCCTAACACTATTTATAAACCGTATTTATAATAAATTCGGACATTATCGTGTGGGATCGCATGATATGAATGTTTACCACTAGCTTGGATAATCAATGGAATGCACATCTTGACACCTGAATATAAATAAATTCAAACTAGCCTTACATCTTAGTTCAGAGAGTAATGCATCCATCCATGTAGTGTTAAAGATCTCGGGTTGGATCCCTACCATAGCCAAACAAATATAATTGTGGAAATTGGGTCTCGCCCTTTCACTTCGATAGATTTTTGACCAGGGACTAGGAGATTTGTCTGTTATAGAATTAAGCTAGTTTGTAAGCTATGTGCAGATTTAATAATTCTGTTCACAAAACACAATATATAAACACCCCCAAATAGTAATACTAATACAAACTAAGTTATTTACCAAACCAGGTATTAAAACAAGGTTGGCGGTAGACATGGTGTAAACACGTAGCCATTTTGACCTAACAAAGATTTGATGAACGTCAAGAGGTTCATCTGGGACTAAATCAAACCGAATGATAATTCTGGACGTGCATTGGTTTTCACCTAGACGCAACCAACTCAACCATCACTCCCTCACTCGCTGAAAACCAGCCGCAAAGTTTGATTAACATCGTGGTCTCACTTGTCACGCACGTTTGACAAACATACATTATGACAGCAGTACAATAACGCTCTAGCGGGCAAGACACGAGTTAGTACTCCCACCACAATCCTTGATGAATTAAAATTAAAACTTTGGTCCTGATAGCTATTTATTTGATATTACTATTGAAATATCAAATATGTAATGATTGCATTCATTTATAATTAGTATGTATCACAATTTTCAAACTGTTGCTTCAGGCATAAACACATATCCTATTTACATAATTAAGGTGGACCCCGAGTCACCAGTGACTTTGTTCCTGACAACTAGTAAGTAGCGGACGATCTCACATCTCCATCACAGACTCTGCCTTGAACAATGACTGTTACTAAACATGAGCATGGAGATAATGCTGGATATATCTATAGTAGAGCTTTGGTGTGCTAAGTCAAAAGTAGTGGGTTCGATTCACGTGTCCATCTGTAA
Source organism: Timema bartmani (assembly GCA_902151455.1). Lineage (NCBI taxonomy): Eukaryota > Metazoa > Arthropoda > Insecta > Phasmatodea > Timematidae > Timema > Timema bartmani. The sequence goes on along the minus strand of CABFWB010000144.1, from coordinate 447,334 downwards.
TATTTTCAACTACTTTTAAATAAAAGTCCACTATTTTGGAAACCATACGGTAGGTAGACTATGTCGGAAGAAGGCATAGTAATTAATATGTAATTTTGTAAAGTAAATAAGTGTACATAATAGCAATTGGGGAACTTATAATTCTTGCTATTTCTCCAGATCATGGATTACATTTAAAAAAATCAAGCTAAGCTTTTATAGATAGATAGGTGATATTTTGCTGGGTCCTGTATATTAACTGGGATATAAAACCACATCATATTTTAAGCATCAAATACAATTAAATAAAGTGAAAAAAATTCTGGGCTTAGGAATCGAACCCAAGACCTCTGACTTTGTGCGCCAATGTTATACCACTGAACCAACAACTGGTGAAAGATCCGCCCGCCCCCCTTCCTTCCCGAGTATGAGGCGAAACAGGATGCCTTGTTGGAAGAGCATTGTCGCGAAAAATCCAAAAGTCCTGGGTTCAGTTCCCATGTCTATATTGTCATTTTTCACTTAATTGAATTTGAGTTAGCTACCAGGACTGATCCTCTGGATGTTCATCACGTATCAGCTTGTAATACATGTGTGCTAATAATCATATACCATGTTTAGTTTATATTTTGGTGTTTCCAAATATTATTACTACTAATTGCAATATTTATTGCTCCTCTTCTTACCAGCAATTCGGGCTGTCAGCATATTTGCCACTTTTTTTTAATCGTATGGCATATATTACCCGGAGGGACATGACATATTCAGATTAGGTTACCTTAAGTGTAGACTATTAGCCACCATCATACTCGAAATAAGATGCTGTGATGATAGTAATTATGAAGTTGTGGAGCCAGCGTGAGTCTTAAATTAACTTAAGTCTAATTAATCAAACCCTGGCGATCGTTGGGACCACACCCCTAAGGGGAAAATACCCAAAGTACCAGCCGAGAATTTAACCCCGGACCCCTAAGACTCGTAGCCAGGTGCATTGACCACTACAACACGGTGCCAGTTGTTTGCCAGTAATAGGGTAGTGTTGAGGAAGGTAATTTACTAGAGGTAGTGTAACCTCATTTGCATGAAGAGGGTGTGTGGAAGGGGCATTTAGAAAAAACACATCTCATCATACCTAGGTGCTTACAAATATAAGGAAATAAACTTAAGTTGTATTAGGAAATGACTTGATATTTAGCACACAAAAAAAATCACATTACATGCAAAAAACTTTATATTTATTGTATGTATAAATACTAATTTAGTCAACCTTATTTATTATCTAATCTTATGACCTTTTTTGTGTGCAAAATATCAAGTCCTTTCCTAATATAAATTAAGTTTATTTCCTTATATTTGTAATTTATTTTCTCCTTACTACAATTAACTAACTAATATTATTAAAAAATATCTGGGAGTTATATGAACCTCCACCCCTCAGGAACCAGTAAACCAGACAAGATGATACAGAAGACCGGTGCTGGTAATTATTCTGTTGTAACTGTGTCATCTTGACAACAAGCGTTTTAAAATTAGCTGATCATATTTCAAAAGTGATCAATGAAACATAACCTACTGTTTATGAAAAAAAGCAACCGAAAACTCATATATGGTTGAATTATAAGTATTTGCATTATTCATACTCCACTTTAAACCGTGAATAGCTCATCTGGAAAACAACACATGCTCTAACATTACAATGCGAGATAAATATGATGTGTAGTTAGGCTCCACTACAATAGTGTGCTTGCGCCATTGTTTAGAGAGATAACATTGAGAGGTGTGACTGTTATAATGTGACAGATGCTCAGTTGGGACACGACAATGTTGTCATACTTACTTGTAGGCTTGTGACAAGTACAACTCACCGTCTGTCTGTCTGTCTCAGCTGCGCTGACATAGTTATCTCGCTGCTTAACATTCTTACAACCAATGTGAGAGCTAGGATATAAACCCTAGCTTAACTCAACCTACAACCCGCTTCGGTGGGCATGCGAGTTAGGGTGTCGACCCCCCATATAGTCTGGTTTACTGATGACAAGTAGGTCGGTGTCCAAATCCCAGTCGGGTGTACTGATGGTGATGTTTCCTATATGGTTTCCCACTTTACCTCCACGCAGATGCCGGTACATGTTCTCTAAGATATTATTTCCTCATCACTACCCCCTTACGACAATCAATGAACTGGTATTCTGGGTGGGTATTATGACTCCAAGTATAAAATATACTCTACTTCCAATGATCAAATTTTTGATTCTCATTTCAAACAAATACGAGCCCCCGTAGTGGTGGCCAAGTATTTTGAGGGGTTAAACTCGCATATATCTTAATCACAGTTTATGGGTAGATAACCCTGGCTGGGTTCATAGGGGTAATTTCCCACGTGTAATCTATCACTGTGGTGCTCTCATCCTCTCACACCGCTAATGCGGGTGTATTTCCTCTAAGCCACCTTACTCATCCTTACCCCCTAGATAACTCCAGTAAAATCCTATAAAATGGAAACTTGGAGTAGGGCATCGATCTCATACTATCTGGTTTGTAGATGATGGGGAATTTTGGGTTCGAATCCTTGACAGGTGTACTGAGAGTGTTATTTCATAAATAAATTTCCCTTCTCCCCCACCTCCCCCATGCAAATGCGGGTACGTTTTCTCTTAATTAAATATTCAAAAACTTTTCTCATTAGCGTTATCTATGCGAATAGCCTAGACAAGGAGTAAGATGCGAAGCGCTGGAAATTAGGTAACGAACCAATTGTTAAAACTAGCACAAGAGAAAAAGGGTAAACCTTAGGTTCAATAATGTGTAACTATGTTTAGTTATAATCTTCAGTCAAAGTTTTATTTTAATTTAAGTTAATATCATATTTTTAAAATAATGGGGTGTGGCTGTGTCATGGACACGGCCGTGTGTTGTACGTGAATACGTTTATGTAACAGGTTATATTTTTTAAATAAAATATTTTTATTTTTATTTATGTATTTAGGATAAAAGCAAGGGAACAAATAATTATTGTATTAAAACTCAAACGAACATCGTAGCTTCTCCGAGTCCAAAGTTATACTAATTGCAAATCTCGATACGCAGCAAAATAACCTCAAAATGGCGGCCCTTCCCTCTCCACCGCACGTGATGCGTCACTGTTCTCGCTTATTGTAATGAATTTTTTGATCCTTTAGCTATCCAGTGGTATAATTTAATTTTGGATGTAGAGGAAAGATTCGAAACTACAACACCAAACTGTATCCCCCGATTTTGTTATCATTAGGTTTTTTGGATTGCCCCCGTACGCTAGCAAATTTAAAGACGTATTCACGTCAAAAGTTTGAATTCAACACATAAATTTTGATGTTGACTTATTCTTATGATATTAACCATCAGCCAAAATTAAAATGAAACTATTGAAATAAAACACTGTATTAGTTATTAGCGTTGTATCAGGTCATTTATAACATATTGGAGTTATAAATTGATCTAAATGGATATTTTAGTAAATCAATTAATCACTTTTCTCGCTGTCACTTTCTTGTTTCAGATGAAAAATGCGGATCTCTGAAGAAATCAGACAAGTGTTTACTTAGTCTCCCTTCCTCGTTAATTATTTGACACAGGTTTTAAAAAACGAATCCACTATTTACGTTTCTAATACGCAACGTGACGATATTCGACAAATTCAATTACTCTTCCAGTCAAACTTTTATTTTACTATAAAGAATGAAAACTCTTTACTAAAAAATATATATATAAAAGGGGTTTTTTTAGCTTCCTCTCGAATAAGTTTAAAAACATATTTCCAATTAAAGTCAGTTCCGTTTCATTCTGCCTCAGTATAAAATGAAAGTTACATAATTGACGCTTAATTAAAAATAATTTCTTTCCTTTTCATAACACTAATTATTTTTTTAAACTATGATTATACTCATAATAAAATAAAGTTCTCTTGTCGATAATTTTGACGTGCGTCAATATTACGAAGATGTGCGGCGGGTATAGTGGCTTAAAGGGGAAGGTTGTACTCTCTTGATTCAATATGACGGACACACCCTGGTTCATGTCCCGGCTGGTCCACCACAGACCTGACCCGCAGGAAGAGAATATGGATGATGTCCTGACTTCCACCCCAGCGATGGAATATGTCCTGGAAGATCAAGATGATGACGACACCGTTTCCATGGTATTCACGGAGGACTCTACACAACTTTATAGTGAGTGTCAGTCTTAATTTAAAAATTATTATTTAACTTTAGGTTGTGGTACACCCCATCTATCTGGGCTATCAGTATTTAATCATGCTAATAAGATAGGAATGTGGAAGATAAAATATAGAAATAATTATAGCTAGATTTGCAATGAGGGAAACCGTGATTTAAGGTGGGGTGCTAGTGAGCGCCAGTTTAGTGCATTAATTTTGCAGTTTTTATAGCATAAACATTTTTCGGCAAAAATAAATCAAATATTTCTTCTATAGAAACATAGAGTTTAGTTTTCCGTACATGCTAATCTCAAGAGTTCTTGAATATCTCTCATGAGCATAGCGGCATTTGGTGACAAACTTTTAAAATGAAGAGAAAAAGTGTCCAGGACACCCTTGACAGATATTAAAGAACTGTTGAGATTAGCATGTGCGTAAAACTAAACTCTATGTTTCTATAGAAGAAATATTTAATTTATTTTGGCCAAATAAATGTTTATGCTATAAAAACTTCGAAAATACTGCCCTGAACGCTCACTAGCACCCCATCTTAAACCCCTATCTTCCCTCGTAACCACCAATAAAGTACATTCAGAGAAAAAGGTCTTATACCATGTGAACATATATATATGCGGGTAATTTTAACTCAATTCTAAAACTGGTGTAAGTGATCTAAACAATAGGAGTACTAACGGGCCTACGTAGATAGGACTGGGAGAGTGAATATTGTCAAAACTAGCTCTCACTGTCTTAGTTTAAATTATATATTAAAGATAGTAGGATGAGGAAAGTGAACAGTGCTATAAGTTGTCTACAATTTTATTAGGTAACGTCTGCATCAGTGGGCACGCAGGCTAAATGTCAGGCTTATCTAGTTTTTGTTGCTGGTGACGGGAGGATTAAAGTCATAATCTTGGTTGCTGTACTGAGGGTGTTTTTTTTTTTTAAATAAATGGTTTCCTACTTTACCTCAACGTAAATGCGGGTTTTATTTACTTTAAATTTTACCCTCCTATTCTCTATCCCATTAGTGTACATTTCATATTGGATATACCGGTCGGGTTTCAAGACACGGTGCAGCAAAGTAAAGTAGTGCCTATCCAAACGCAGCTATATAATTAAAGGGAACATAATAAAGCGCTTAAAGTAGCATTACTCTGACACACAGAGCCCCACAGATATTACTGCCAACCAATTAATAGCGTGCATTAGTCCCAGTTCGTCTGTTTCCATGTATTCCAGTGACCTTTACTATCTCGATGGAGGATTATTTGACTTGATTCCCACATTCACTCACTCATTCACTCATTTTCTCACTCCTTCATCCAATCATATAACTTCTTAAATAGGAGGAGAATAGCTTTCAATCTTACTGATTGATTGGGGAAGGTCAGTTACAGATTAAGAAAGAGCCCTAATTCGATTCTATGTCACGTCTAAAATTGTTTGTTGGTTACATAGGTTCGTCCTGTTAGTTGGGCGGTAATTTCCCACCGCTATGGTTGAGTGATTAGCTACATAAAATACTCTCCCAGATTAAACTAGTCTGTAAGTAGTACAACTATTCATATGAACAAAAAAAGAGGACAATATAATTTAGAGAACATGTATTTTACTTGCACTTACAGCTACTACGTGGCAAATTATTTAGGGTAACAAAACTTCAGTACACACATAAGGGATTTGAACCCTGATCTTCTCGTCACCGGCAAATAAGACTATCTGAGACTTCGTCGACAGTGTCATTTCAGAATTATATTCAAATACCCTAACGTGAGACCACATCATAGACAATCAAGAGTTTAAGCCCCGTCTCAGGCATTAAATCTTTCATAAACTCACCAATTACTCACATCGATGGTTTAAAGCATCACTCCCGCGTAGGATTGGATTCCCGCTGACGTGGAGATCGGGGTTTGAATCACGTTCGGATGTACTGAGCTTGATTTTTAATAAATGATTTCCCACTCTCCCTTTACAAGAATTGCGAGTAAATTTTCTTTAAAACTTTACCCTATTCATTCCTTCTCAATTAACCTGATCAATGTAGGTAGCATACCGTAATCAACATAATTAATGTAAGTTGAAAAGGTATTAAAACGCTGGAACAAACAAAAAATCTCGCATATAACATTTTAAAATTATTACTCAGCAACTTTTAACCAAGGGAGCTGTCTACTAGGTTGCGGACGTTTAGAAATCCCACATTATTTAAGAGATGTTACAATATTTCATAATATGGTTCAAGCCAAATTGAGGTATCAATCATGGCAATAAAAACTTTGAATTTTATATTTCATAATATTAAAAACATAAATTTGTATATCACTTTTAGTGACATTTAGCGATAAATATTACAGTTCTGTGATTAAGTTAACTAGTTATAAATACAAATCTAGTCCTCTTTAAACAAACTACTAACATTATAAGGTAACGAATAATTGTTTAAGTGATTTAGAAGCTTCATAGCTTCTATACTCATAAGAAATGCCCGTGTTACTAGTTATATTTCTTCAAATATGTGGAGCTCCTAAGCCCCATTTACAAGGACCGTAAGCTCCACCTCCTTATAGTCCTTAAGTCCGTAATGGTCCATAGAAATGGAAATTGGGTCTACACAGTCCATATCCCTAATCACTTTACCGTGTCAACCAATGAGAAAGTTGGAAACAACGTCCAGTTAAACTCTTCGAAATGAATTTTTCTAGGGCTAGGAGTTGGTGACCTGGCGGTCTAGGGGTAAGGTGTCGGACTTCTGTGCTGGGGGTCCGGGGTTCAATCCTCGGTCCCGGCACAGATTTATCTGATTGCCAAACCCTTCCTTCACCTCTGACAAGATGTGTATTAATCACAA
>CABFWB010000144.1:386747-420566 GCA_902151455.1 Timema bartmani | reverse complement strand
CTCTGACTTCTTATCTAGAACTATGACACATTATCTTAGCCCCTATACACTGCAACTCTTTGTGCTTACACCGACACTGGCTCACTATGGCACATACTGATAATGTCGGGTGTTGCGTGTCATCAGCCTTAGTTTTTCATACAAATGAAACTACCATATCAGAACCAGAATGTACTAGAAACGTCAACAAAATTGTTGGACTTTTCCTTGCCCCAAATTTCCTCAGGACTGCTCCACCGAACCTCGTTCGCGCGTTCGGACATATTCTGCACCCCTGCTCTACATATATATTTAAAATACTTTGAAAGTTTCTTTCTATTTTTATTAGATTATGCTAATTCATACTATTTAGTCAAAGTGTTGTAATAGTACAAGTCTTACAAACTAACTTACCCTAAGACCAAATCCTTGCAATACTACGCCACCAGTCCTAGCACCTAAAAATGTACTAATCTCTCTACAAAGTGTAAATATTTCCCTCAACAACAGCCAGAATAGAACCAAGATCCAGCACACTTTTTTCCAACCACATAAGCTACTAAAAAAAAAAAAGGACTAACCAAACGATTACTCTTATCACAAGTTCTTTTTTATTTCAATTAAAAAACATTCAAATCTACTCTAGGAAGTTTGCCGTATTGGAGTATCAAAATTTAATTTGAAAACTTCCTTATATTTTTCGAGTTTAAGGGAAAATAAAAATTGTCTTCTAAAGGGGTAAACTTGGACTGGGATGTGAAGGAAGAACTGAGAGAATGTTCCCCGAACTAACGAACTTGTTTTGAGTGGGTTTGAAGGGTGGAGGGGGTGGGAAAGAGGCAACTAGCTACCTGTTTGTAGCGAGCTTTATAACAAGATAAGAAAAGGTCACTTTCTCAACATCTGCTCCTCGGTATTGATGAGATATTGTAACCTCAGCTCATACCCACGAGACCCCCTTTCCTGGGAACCGCCAAAGGGGTATTGGCAAGAATACGGTGCTAGCACACAGAGTTTTATTTGGAGGAAATATGGGAGGGGGGTTGTTTGTAAGAGGAGAGCGCGCTGATTTAAAAACAGATTTACAAAAATAGCTCATACAGGAGGCGCATACATTGACGGATGCAGAGGTGATAGATCAATTTCCTCGTGCAATCATGCCCATATCAGAGTCCTACAGGCTCTTTTAAAGTTCATAGTCCTGCTCTCTAAAGTTTACTATTCAAGTCGTTGATACTGGCAGTACCTACAACTTGTATCGTTTGCCGACTGCTGGAATTTTCCTTTCTATCACCATGCAAATTCGGGAACATTTATTGTATACATACGGATAAACTGAATAGGTAGTAAGACATGGAGTGCGTAAAAAAGAATAAATAGTACGATAATGTGCTACTATTACATTTTTTGCACTGAGTCTTACTGTCCGTTCAGGCTTCCGATATCTAACTACACGAATTAGGTTGGTACACGTATTAAGAAGAAAGGATTTCAATAAAATATGTCTGCATTTGCATGGAAAACCATTTAGAGAAAAGTACCCTGAATACGTCCATCCTAGACTCAAACCCCAACCTCCCCCTCACCAGCAAACTAGACTAAATGAGCTTAAGGTTTAGTCTGCGTGACCCATCCATACGGTTTACTAAATAACGAGCTTAGTGCAGTGATCGCCTAATATGCCCGGCAGAGCCTAGTAATTAAATTGTTTTCCATCCGTGCCCGAGAGTCATGTTTAATGCACGCCCAAGGTACAGTACGTGCTACCTCCAAGAAAAGGTCGCAGAGGAAACTTACAGAACCGTAATCGATTTTGTTGGAAGGCTGGAGTTTTCATAGCACTCACTCTTCAACCCTTATAGCTCTACCCTCCTATTAAAAAATATAATCCTGGTATGTATTTACCCTGGGGCATTTGCAACTATAACATATGTACCAGATGAATATTTATCGCTTTTCAAAAATAACCATTGTGAAGGAAAACATTAAAACACGAAGGGCCCAGTCGTAAAGTAGAAACCAATGGCGTACTGGGCAAATAAACATTTCAGTCGGTTAAATTGGTCACTGAACAACGATAAACAACACAGGGGTCGAGAGTTTGAAAGAGGATTTAGTAGAGCGGACAAATAAAATATTTCATACTAGTTTTGAAAGCACATATTCGATTATGAAGTATATTTGTTTAGGGTGGATAAAAAAGTTTAACACACCTTTATTAAAGGCATAACATAAATAATAGGAATGAGGAAGATAATTCGGAGGAAGTGAAACCGCTTAACGTGAAGAGTCTATGATAAAACAACTATAATACTTGCCCTTTCATTATATACCCCTTAAAATCAGCTATTAATATAATATATATTTGTCGAATCATATTCCACGTGTTTCTAGCAACTAATCATGTTGCAAGTAACGTCAGCGTGGTTATTTAGTACTTTTTACTTTCTCGTTATCTTACAGGTAAAGAAAGTATTGTGATCGTTAAAAAATTTGAACTCAAGATTTTGATGAATCTCGACATTTCATGACCCCCCCCGAATCCGAAAAAGTGGTTTTTGAATTTCCGTCTGTCTGTCTGTACTTCCAACTAAAACCTAAACTATTTTACCAATCGGACTAAAACTTGGTATCCAGGGTTTTCATAGGGTTGCCCCGAGGGGTTTTTTGGAATTGGATATCTAACTCTGGTGACCTGGTGGTCTAGGGGTAAGGTGTCAGACTTCTGTGCTGGGGGTCCGGGGTTCAATCCTTGGTCCCGGCATAGATTTATCTGATTGCCAAACCCTTCCTTCACCTCTGACAAGATGTGTATTAATCACAACTTGTGAATGTGAGGAATGCCAGGCTTCCACCGTGGTTTGGATCCCACGTTAAACTGTAGGTCCTCCATTTCATCTCACAATCACCCTACCATTACACATTAGCGTAAGTGCGTATAGCCCGAACGGGTAGTAAGACGCGGTGCTAATAATAATAATAATATCTAACTCTAAAACTAAAGGTAGTTTACTGAAGGGCAAAAAGAGAAAAAGTCGATTTTCTCAAAATAGGCTATAACGATTTTGATTAAATTTCATTTCAAAACATCTATAAATATTCCAAACAAAATGGCTACTCTCAATATTTCAGGAAAATAAATTTAAGGGCTCCGGTCTGATGCGTAAATTCTCACTTTTTATCAAATCTCCGAAGCTATTTGAGATATGAAATTACTTATCATGGCAAATATGTAGATATATTTATAATACAAATATTTTACTCGAAACATATTTTTATAAAACAAATAACTTTCAAGCTATACGCAAATATATATATATATACATATATATATACTTTTCGAAAACTAAAGGTAAGGTATCATGACCGTAAAAAAAAAATCTAACCAGAAATGTTGATGATGTCGACGTCTCATGACCCCCGGACCCTAAAAAGTGGTTTTTGCAATGCCATCTGTCTGTGTGTGTGTTTCAACTTAAAATTAAGAGTAGTTTAATAAAGTGTGAAAAGAGAAAAAAAATGAGTTTCTCAAAATCGGCTCTAAAGATTTTGATTAAAACTCGTATCTAGGCATTGATTAAGATTATAAATAAAGTAGCTATTTTAATTTTCCCATGAAAATGACTTTTAGGATACTTTACAGAAGATGAAATTTCCCTATTTCCGCAACTATTTGAGATAATAAATAACTTATCGTTGAAAAATTGTAGTATTATTAAAAATAAAAAAAACTTTTATATGATATATATTTTTATAAAGCCAACAATCTGAGATATTGGCAAATATATTAATACAAGTTTGTGAGTTTTAGTTGTAAAGAGATACTACTTAAGTTTAACGCAATAATTCTCCAATGCCATAGAGTAATTAAATATAAGTAAGTCTCTCAAAAAGTTTATGTTATTTTCCCTTATACCTCTCAGGAGAAATGTTTGTACAACAATTCATTTTAGACTCAACAGTAAATATTTACATTTTTGATTGGTCAAAATTTATAAAAGAGGAATTTAATAGCAATGACAATGGATAAAATGATGATGTGCAACACCTAATAAAATGTTGAAAATTTTAAATGGAAGTTGAAATTTTAATACAAAGTGTTGAGATAAAAATGAGGACATTAATTCTTTAAAAATAAAATTATAAAATTTAAAACTGGGACTCAAAAAATGTTTTACACAAGTATAGTGCAATTTATGCTTGGGTTTACTAGTGTATATTATTTCGTTTCACATGTATCACGAGTTTTGAGTAAATATCTCAATTTTTAAACAATAGAGCGAGAAAGTCCGTGCGGAGTTCCGTACCATTTATTCTTTATGTACTGTGTGCAGACGCCTACAGCTAGCGAACACCAAAGTGACTTGACCTCATCTTACTTATACTTTATTTTGTATATCAAGTCAGCTTCTATTTCAAGTAATCTGTACCTAATCAGCCGAAAGTCTGCCTGAGCTTTATTTTTGTGAACAATTTCTTTTCAAACAGTACAACTTCGTTGGCCACGTTTCGATCACGTGTTTATTTTACGTTTCCTGTGTGTTAAGAGAGTTATGATCACGTACTTTATTTTGTTACATCAAGTTGACTGTGATCACGACAGGAAGGGGTCTACACACTTAAAACACTTTAAACTTTATACATAGATTTTTACTTGAATGTGTGGCTTAAAGGATTTGAAGTATACATGTAAGGAGATCAAACCAAATTTACAAAATATGGAATATTGGAAACGTAAATTCAAAGATTTTTGACCAGCCAAACAGGAATAAGTATTTTTTCTGCGGGTATTTATAGTCTGCTAAAGCTAAAAGAATAACTGACGTCAGCCATATTTTTACGTAATTATAAATATATGAAAATGGAACTCGATTATGAATTAATATGATTGCGATAAGGTAAAAGACGTGCGATAAAATGATTAAGTAATGCAATATAATCGAATTATGGCATTCAAACTTAGTTTAAAATAAGCCACCAGATGTATTCATTATATTTTTTCAACCATTTCTTTTCACTGGCTGAACGTTTACATTTTGTCAAGCCATAGAAACATAGTCAGTAATTACCAAGTTTTTCAAAGTAAACACTCCAAGGCTCTTATTTAAAGATGTTTAATTGTGTAAAATGCGTATAACTCCAACAGGTATTAAGACACTGTTACAAAAGAATAATATTAACAAAATATGTAGTAAGCTTAAGCCTTTCAAAGTGTTTCAGAATCATGGCTGCGAGTACTATGTTTGGTTCATGATCTTCTTAAAGTCAACGTAATATAATGAAGCATGTGTGATCAGGATTAATTAAACGTAGAGATAATGGTACGTAAACACGAGCGAAACGCATACGGTGACATTTCTCTATTTAAAAAAAATTGTTCATTAACATAAGAACTCAAGTAATTAAAGCTTATTAGATTTGCAATTGAAGCTTATTGGCACTACAAAATAAAGTGCAAGAAGTGAAGTTGATGCTTTGGTTGTTAGTGAAATATATTGCCCTAGGAGTCTGCACACCATAAACAAACAAATAAATTACTAAATTTCCGTATTGACCTTTCCCACAACTTGATTGGCTGACAGGAACACTTAAACGAAACCTGAAAGAACTTTCTCTAGACCAGAGGTTCCCAATTTTTTTTGGCGGAACCCCATTTTGATAATAACAAAAGTGATTGTACCTTGTAGTGAAGTTTGAATATTTTCATGTTTGACATGAAAAGAAAGAATAATTATAAATAAAAAATAATTATTATAAGTATTATAAGACATTTATCGTTGTGAAGAATGAAATGTTTTCACATATTTACTTACAATAGCACTAATAGCTCTGTCTCGACAGGTGCACCGCCCCGCCACCCCGCTCCTCCCGCTGCTGTTTGATACTAGATATACTTACAGCGGCGCGGCTATGTTATGACTGTTTTCTACGAACGTTTTAGTTAATTCTCAGAGAGAACTCGGAACCCCTTTGACCCTTCCACGGAACCCCAGGGTTCCGCGGAACACCTTTTGGGAAACGCTGCAGTCTAGACCACTCTTGCGGTGAGTGAACCTCTCACCAACGTTAAGTAAAGTGCATTATAGTGGCTTCCATTTTAAGACCATTAGGAGAACTTGACGTTACTTTACGTGAACGTAAATTGAACGTTAAGTGTAGATCTTGATCCCGGGATTACTGCCAGCTCAGACTAATGTCATTTTATTTGATCGTGATGATAGAAGTAGACCGAGTCTATTTCCAGTTGTCGCACAATGACCCTTTAGATATCCTGGAGAAATAACGTCTCGCTCCCCCATTATCACATCGTGCGTAGCCCCTGGATGGGAAGAAAGAGGTTGAAATACGGTTTGCTATTTGGAGCATTAGAACGACCACATAACGGGTGAGAAATCGTTCACGTTTTGGAATTAACTAGGTTAGGTGCAGAAATAAAATAAAAAGGTTGGGTCTTATTAATAGGATATATAGAGAGAAAGGGGTTGTTATATTGTGCCTCCTACAACCCTCAACTTAGTGGTTGGTTTGGGGGATGTGGTCATCAAGATAAAAGGTTTTCCAAAATCCTTCTTCTAGTTTCCTCCTACTGATATATTTTCAACTACCCTATCCGTGGGTCTATTGAAATACATATATATTCGCAACGTCCCACTACCTGTCCGGGATATCCGCATTTAATTATGCTAACGAGGTAGGTATGAGGAAGGTAAATTTGGAGATAAATGTACCCACATTCGCGCGAAATAAGGGAAAACCACCCTCAGTACAACCGGATGGAATTTGAAACCTACCTCCCAGTCTGCTAAAAACAACAAACGAGCTCAACCTTCATTTTGCGTGCCTAATAATGCGTGGGTACTAACACAATGGCTACCAATAATTTCAACCTGGATGTAAAGGTACTTTCAGGTCATCCATTTAAAAATAAATATTTCAACATCAATTCTTCTGATCACCTAAAAATTATTATAATTAGTGGGGGGGGGGACCTTTACATTTTCAAATTCTCAAATCCATTGAATAATTAAGGCTGTTTGAGATTCGAATTTTAAAAATATTAAAATTAGGATATTAGGGTATTTTTAGAGGTATTATAATGATTATTAGAGGTTAATAACTTATCTAAAATACATGGTTCAACCATATATAATTATATTACAAACTTCATGATCTTATTCGATTAAAATTTTAACAAACAAGCTAATGTTTTTATTTTGTATGAAAAAAATTAAAAGGCACTGTGAACAAAGTTATAAATTCTGTGTAAAAAGAATACCAGCGTGGTAAAGTTAAGTAACCCCTTGTGTTTATAATTTTTTGGGGCATTATAATTCAAGATTCATATTCTAAATAAATGGTACGGTGCACCACACAGAATCGCTCCTTTGCCTAGTAATGAAGATATTTAATTAAAATTTGTAAAAAATTTGAAATTAGACAATATACATTGTTGCAGAAACATTTAACCAAAGAACACAAATTAAATAATATACACTATTACATAAATATATTAATAAAAATATATCTGTTCACCAAAGAGTGTAACATACAAATTCCCAAACCTCAATTTAATATATTTGGTGATTTCTCAGAAACTATTGGTGTATAAAAATATATTTCAAGTAAGGTTTTTTATTTATATTAGTATTACTACTTTTGTTGGATAAGTTATTTCGTATCTTAAAGAGTTGTGAAGATATGATCAAAATTAGAAATTACCGCTTATTTAAAGTAGCCTTAAATAATTGTCATGGGGAAATGAGAGTTTCAATTTTGTATGTAGTATTTAACAGTTCATAGCTACGATATTGAATCAAAATTGTTAGAGCAGATTTTGAGAAAATTTACTTTTTCTCTCTTCACTGACAAGCAAAATTTCCTTAATTTTATGTTGGATGGATAATTTCAAAAATACCTCTAAGGAACCTAAAGAAAGAATAACAAGGTTTAGCTCGATAGGTAAAATGGTTTTGGCTCTAGTTCCAGCAACAGACAAACTGCTTTGCAGAACATTATTTTTTGGGTTCAGTGGGTCATGAAAATTCGAAAGCCACTTAAATCTTGAGTTCAACCCTGAGGGCTAACGAGAAATTAAAGAACAAATAAAGCGTACAATCCATTTTGATTACTATTTCTTCTAGGAAACTTTATTTAAAAAAATTCTAGACATATATATTTTTTTTGCTGTTTCCCTTTTAGAATGTGTTTGAAATGTCAAATATTCTTGATCAAAATTCTAGTAGCCTCTATAATCCGATACTACTTTATCTTAACTGGTTCACACACTTGTTACTCCTAGGTCAGACATAAAATATACAGCCAACAGGACAATATTACAGTATTTAAACAGCGCATGCGTAGCATTTCCCTCTGCAATGGACTCGAGAAACATCTCCGCGATAGAGACCGAATTGACGGCACAGCGGTATATTTTGCTCATACAAAATGTTACGTTATGAAAACGTAAGTGTTGTAGATTGCATAGCGTGTTGGTCTTGTTTGCTGTATATTTTGATGATTGGTCTCAGGGTAGCACGTCTAAAAGCACCAACATGTGATGGAGACCACAACATTTTTTTCTTTAATGAAATAACAAGGTGCCCATTAAATAACAAATCAATTCAGCCGAATATAAAATGTAAATACCAGTGGCGGATTTACCAACAGGCTTAGTAGGCTGGAGCCTAGGGCGGCAGATTTTAGGGGCGGCAAATTTGGGGCCAATTTTTTTTTTTTTTTGTCTTACAGAAATTTAAAAGATTTAAATGTTATTAAGTCCACACAAACAATTCAATATGTAATATATTTCACTACTTGGATAAATTTTTCTACAATTTGCGTAGTCGCGTTTGGTTGCGGCGCGGGAACGAATGACATGGCCGTTCGCTATGTGTGTCTGGCCGAACCTGACTGCACGAGCGCGGCGTGGTGCGCCGGAGCCGAAGCGGGGTCGTGCTGTAGGCATACGCCGCGTGGTGTTGGTGGCATTGAGTTCGAGAGAGATAGATATAGAGCGGCGATACAAACGGGGAAGTCCCGTCCCGTATTTACTTCAAAAATTATTTAATTACGTTTACCGAATGTACATTATTGTGTAAGTAGTATTAAGGCATACCTTACTTACCCCACTTTATTAGTAGTACATGATTGAGCTTTTATTAGCTCAGAAATATACTCAAAAACTATTTATTGTGCAATCTTAACTAAATCGTTGGATTGTAAAAATAATCTAGGAACTGACACATTGTAGAGGTCGGTAGGGGCGGCAAAATTTGAATAGCCTACTGGCGGCAAATGTGTAAATCCACCACTGGTAAATACGTACAAACCGAGTGGGTATCATATTGAGATGGAAAAATATTAAAGACCCCATTGCCTGAACTGACGTCACAGCCAAAGCAATAAATCTGTTTTGTCTGTTGTTGAGGCAATGGCTAGTCAAGCGCGTTTTATATGGTAATAAGGTCTATTCACACGACGTGCATCATAAACAGAAGAAAAATAACCCTATAAATGTGTAAACCCCACCAATCCACAACATATGGGTCATTATCCACTCTAACGCGACGCTAATATCCGTATTATTGGATTGCTAATACCCTTATTATTGGTTTGGATTGGTAATTTGATGTTCATCTGTTATAGCCTCCAATCCATGGCCTGCGACCCTCACACTAAGGACCCAAACTTTACTGCTCTAGTAGATGCGTTTGTGTTGACCGATAACCCGACAGAGTCATCAAGTGGAGGATCCTTTATAGTGATGCAGGATCCTTTATAACGCTGACATTTTGGCTCCGTCTAGGGATCGTTTTTATGAGCCATGCTTTCCAGTCTGCTGGGAGTGCATAGAGGATTGCCAAGGATGCAACAAGGGGGGAAAAAGTTCTCTACATTAAATCGAAAGGATGGCAAATCGAAATAAAGAGGTTTTTTTATGTCTGATTTTTTTTAAATATCTTAGCACCCAAATTGTAGATGGTGTTGGAAAACCTAAAATAAAATTGTCATGTTGAAGGATGTGTTGTATTTTGTCAGTTTGAATAATTATTGAGTGCATTGAAATTGATATATAATATACTTTTAAGAAACCAAAATTTAAAATCCCTCAAATCTTTAAAAATTTGTTAATTTTTATGTCATCTTTTTTACTACATTGATAAGTGTAACTCAAGGTTTTATAATATAGTTTAAGCATAAATAATACATAAAGAGTTTTTCTAAATGAGATGTCATAGTATAGTAGTTTTAGATTTATATACGGGCTATTAAATTTGTTAATTAAGGTTATAGCTGCATCTAAATATTATATTCTTTAAATTGAAACATTACATTGGGACACGGGAATCGAACCCGGGACCTTTGGTTTAGTACGCCAATGCTCTAATAATTTAGCTATCCAATTAAAAGAATATATTTATATGCGCCTATAACCGTAACTAACAAGTATGATAGCTTGGCTATTTAATCGACCCTGATATGCACATTCGTAAAACTGTCATTGTACTATTGACAACAAAAAGCCCTTCCGAATCGAAGGTGGCTGCGTTATCTGATAGCTCGTGATCTTAATTGATGACTCATATATAGATGACGATTTCCACACGTCCTTCACAGACTCTGTCTTACAATATGAGTGTAGAATGACTGAGCACGGGACGACTCAGGGGTGGCTAAGTGGTTGGATCATTGACGTTCTAAGCCAAAGTTTCCTAGTTCGATTACCGTGTCCAAATGTCAATTTTAAATTTTAAGAATATGATCGTAATTTTATGCACACAGTATTGCACACAAGAACTATAATTTTTACCGGTCTATAACAAACTTAGTTTTAAATTAAATACATTCAAATAATTAATATTTTCTCGTAATTAAAAAAAAAGTTTTTACTCTTAGACAAACTTTAGTCCAATAGCCTTAGAGAAGATAAAATACATAAAATGAAAACACCTTTAAGGGAAACGTTTCATGTACCAATTTTGGTTTGGTTTAATTAATTCCAAAGCTGTAACAGGCACTCTACACCAGAAAAGAGCAAAAGGCTTAATTCCGGTGGGCTTTTCTTGTGGAATATGATGAAGGCGGCGAGAAATGTTTGTTGCGTGAAAATATACAAATATATATCTTACAAAGTATATTTCAGTTATAATTGCAATTTTGTGATGTTTATGGAGTTAAAACTAAGTTATTATTATTATTATTATTATTAGCACCGCGTCTTACTACCCGTTCGGGTTATACGCACTTACGCTAATGTGTAATGGTAGGGTGATTGTGAGATGAAATGGAGGACCTACAGTTTAACGTGGAATCCGAACCACGGTGGAGGCCTGGCATTCCTCACATTCACAAGTTGTGATTAATACACATCTTGTCAGAGGTGAAGGAAGGGTTTGGCTTTCAGATAAATCTGTGCCGGGACCGAGGATTGAACCCCGGACAGCACAGAAGTCTGACACCTTACCCCTAGACCACCAGGTCACCTAAAACTAAGTTAATGTACTGTACATTTTATCTAACATTTTGATATATTTTTAACATTTTTACTACCTTGGCGTGGGAGCGTGGGCATCCGTCTCACCTAGTTCAATTTAATGTTTATGGAAAGTCGTGATTCTTATCCTGGCCTGGTGTAAGGAGGTATTTTTCTCAAATAGTGTCCCACTCCCTCTTGATACAAATTCGTGTACCTTTCCTCTGATATTATAACGTCCTCATCTCGGCCTCATTAGTGTAGATATTTGGATAGCCCGTACGTGTAGTGAAACTTGGAGTACGTGAACAAATATCATTTTATCATAATGTAATGTAATGTACAGTTAGCTTTATGTGCTTTACGTCAATCTTGGTGATCTTGGAGTAAAGTGCTCTCTTCAGGACCCGATATTCGTGGGTTCAAACCCAGCTGAGGTGGACGTATTTTCCTTGAGCGATAAAAATCCGTAGCACAATTTCCTTCGGTGGGGAAGTAAAACCGTCGGTTCCATGTCGATTTTGGCATGTAAAAGAACCCTGTAGGTATGTGAAAATATCTTTCCCGGTAAATTTGGAAGCTCCTTTCGCTCTCGTTCATAGAAAATTCTCGTGTGCTAATATAATCAGTCAGTTCAGAAAGTGCACGTTAAATACATCAAATAAATAAATAAAATATGTATATTCTTTACACTTGAATACCGGCTGCGTGAGAAACAAACAAGATGGAGGAGTGTGCTGTCACATTATGGTAAGGACAGGAGTAGGCTTAGTGGATCCGTGATGCATTTTACTGTACCCACAGTCCAATTTTCATAAGAATGGCCCGTTATAAAGTACTAACATATTTTTACGGTCAAAATTGATAACGTTTTATTATTTTATTATTGTTATTTTATAGGTATTTATAATAACTATCAAAAGTGACAAATGAAGATCAAATGATTTGATGTATGAATACGTGAAATTAGATCTAGTTCGGTAGGTTTCTAGTTGTCAGAGAAGGCGGCACGTCCTCTGAAAATTGGACTATATTAACACCGGTTGTAGGTGTAAGGTTAGATCGTTAAAAGCTTCAGCTACATCTGTAAAATGCGACAGTATCTATACTTTATATAACAAGTTAACAGTACAGGAGATTTTTTTTTATTAAAAGGTATTTTTTTATTTGGAAACATAAAGTAATGGAAGTACAAATTGAGATTTTTAGTACTTTTTACTTTTTACCAACTAAAAATACATTTAAAAAAAATATTTAATAATTACACCTGGTAAAGAGAATTGAACCCAGGAGCGTCAGAACAGACAAAGAGTCGCCGTGGGTTTGTTTCTAATAGCTGCGAAGGGGCTGATGATCTCAAAAGCCCATCACAGACTCTGCCGAGCACTAACAGTTGAGTGGAAGAGCGTTGGCGTGCTATGCCAAAGATCCTGGGTTGTATTACCCTATCCCGGTATAGTTTTTCAGCCTATATTTAGGTTAATATTTATAAATAGCTTTTATTCCCACCAAATTTTCATTCAACTGTATTATGCAACTAAACATAAAATCGAAATTATCTAGACTTTTTTTTTGTTAATCCACAGTTTTCTTGCATCATAATTTATTACAATATTAAATGAGTTTAAGGGCACCGTCTCCTTGAACGGAAATATTCTCACACTTCTGCATTTATTATAGATGTGGAATTTATGAAACTTCAAAAACACTCATATGAACCTTAATCATCTAAGAATGTTCTGTTGTAACCTTGTTAAATAAGTGTTTAATTGGTTTGAGGATGGCTAGATATTTCTAACCATTTAATTTTATCTCAGGACAACAACATCATTTGAAACGTTGTTGAAATTTTGCTAATTCCACCTTTTAAAACAACATTTTTAAATGATAAAACTTAAAATGTGAGGGTTTTAATTTAATGGAGACGTGCCGTGAGCCATATTTTAAAATAAAAACAACTAATAAGGAAGGTTTTATGAATGTCTAACACGCGTTCAGGAGCTCTGGTACCATTTTAAATGCCCTCCACGTATAATAATGGCGGTGAGTACAGCTAGCCGTGACAAATCTTACTACGCCTCAAGTTAAGCGGCTGAAGCAAGCATGACAAATCCCCGCGAGCGTGGGGAATAGGTTATAAGGGATGACAGTGACATGACAGGGTGGCATAATAAGGGTTGGTGGTCTTATCTACTCTAATTTGAACGTCCTCAAAACCAGGGGTGGACATCTGATGGAGTGCTGTTCCCCGGCTAGAACATGGAGCTAATATAAATAGACCACCAAAAGTTATAAAATTAGGTAAGTTGAGGCAGGAAAAGGCGTCATCAACGGGATGTACGAATAAATCATGTAAAATAAATGGTAGTTAACATGAAAAATGCAGTAGTTCTTAAAAATGAAAAACTTGGCGTTTGTAAATATTAGGACTACAAATAAAACCTCAAATTATGATAAAAATGAATATGTGGATCATGAGATTAAAACATGAGAGTTGGTACAAATAAACCCAAATCGGTCAGCAGACTAAGCGTCAATATCATTTAATCTGATTTGACGATATTAGGGAGGTCAGAGCTCGAATACAGGCTGTTGTCTCTTCCCTAAATGGTGTACCCACACTCCCTCTACGAAAATATGGGTACATTTTCTCTAAACTATACCTTATACGTCCCTACCTTACTAGCGTGAATACTATAAATGCATTAATTTGCGGTGAAAAAAAATAGGTTTAGATGGCAATTAATGTTGTTTTTTTTGCACCGAATCTTACAGCTAGTCTAAACTATTCCCACGTAATTGAGCTTACATGATAAGGACGAGGAAGGTATAATTTAAAGAAAATTTAACCGTTTATGAGTAGAGGGGGATTGGCGAACCGTATAGGAAAACAAACCTCAGCACACTCAACAGGGATTCAATCCCCAACCTCCCCGTTTCTGGGTAAACCAATATACATGATATTGATGTCTCAACCGCAGACCCACCGATATAGGTGGTTTTTATATTTAAAAGAAAAAAATCCTAAGGAAAGCTGGTTTTAAACGCTGAGGATTTTATCAAATAAAGCAATGCATACATTTATTTTTGTTGTTCAAATTTTGACCAGCGAGAAATTTTTTATTCATGTCTACGGAATAAAAATAAATGCATTTCCATCCAATCCATCCCAGTGGTTACGTAGACAAAAACAGATGCAACAGCAGACAGATGCAATGGGGGTGATTTTTCACGTGTTATTTATCATTGTAGTTTTACCATTCTCTCTTAACTTTAATGTGGGTGCACTTCTTCTAAGCTTTATTTCTCATCTCTAACCTTTAAATTAATCTCTTAGCACCCATGGTGTTAAATATATATATATATATATATATATATATATATGCATGTGTGTGACATGAACTTTAACTCTCTTATATAAATAAGTAAATCAATCAATTAATTAAAGCGGTGTGGGTTAGCGCCAAACAGAGAACACCCCTTCTCCCTTCCCTCGTGCCTGATCTGTCTGTGCTCACAGCTGTAATCCACAAGCTCTTAGTTGGGAGGTAAACCCAGACCACGATCTACAGTTATACCAGAGAGCTTAGCCATATTTGTTTCCCACAAGTTGGCTGTTTGTCGTCCTCTCTAGTGGGCTCAGAAAGGAAAGGGATTCAATTTATATTCTCTACCACGGCGAAAGTTATCCGATCGATGATGTTACATTTTCTGTCCCTTCGTACCTTTTTCTAGACTTCGGCTTATGGGCTTGATTCCTTAACTAAATATAGAAATACTCTTTACTCACATCCAGTGGCGAGAGAGAGAGAGAGAGAGAGAGAGAGACACCCTAATACATCCCTTTACCCAAATTTTTAGCTACAAATAACGAATCTTTTTATTTTTAAATCTATATGATTTTTATTTGTGAATATAAAAATTAACAAGGATTCACTGAGAAAACACCCAAAATAGAGAAGACCTAATTGTATTTCAATCAAAGAATGGAAACAAAATTACATATAAATTAAAACACATGGGAGTGGAGGGAGATGTATGTAATGCCACCCCCTAAGCTGGACACAAAGTGACGTACAGCAGGGGAGGAAGTGGCTTTATTGCGTTCTGTAGCTTGGTCAGTATTATTTATGCCGCACAATCCAACCATATAACCACATTCAGAGTGGTAACAGACCCACTTTTATTGGGCATCTAAATGGGTACTGTGAACTGTCACACGTATGCAGTTCATAGCTACCAACGGGGTTTGTATCCAGCCTAGTTTATGGAAACACTTGACTTTATTATTTATATTTAAAAATTGCCAATGGTGGGTCCAGAGTACATTCTCATTGTATGAAGTAATTGTCTCATGTTAAAAAAAAAATATTCTCATTTACAAATGTTACCATTGGTAATATTGTAGCAAGTGTGGTGTGCGCTGTCCGGTGGTGGGATATTCGGGTTTGTTTTCGTAGTTGGTAGCTCTGTCAATATACTCACCAACCTTGGTTTAGGTTCGGTGGGAAAAAGGACAAAGACTAGTTTGCTGATAATGTGGAGGTCAGGGTACGAGTCTAGTCCGGGTGTATTGTTTTTTTTTATTCAAATGGTTTACCACTTTCCCCACCCCCACGTGAATGTGAGTACATTTCTTATAAAATACACCTTTATTCTCCCTGCCTCAATAGAATAAAATGAGGATACCGTGGACGGAGAGTAAGACACGGCTTACGGAATTATTTCCCGCACACGAAAGACATACTCGAGATTTTAATTTGAAAGGGAAGTTTTAAAATATTTCAACGTGTATGATATTCGTTTCAATGTCTTGCCAAGATGTTTTCCATAGTTTGTGAAATTTTTCATAGATGATTGATGGTTCTGTGACTAAGTCAAGGGCGTATTTAAAAAAATTGTCTGGAGACAAACTAAGATAAAACCAGTCACGCTGAATGACGGACGAGCGTAATAATGATAGGGGCTTGTAGATTTCAGGATGGAGGGGGTTGGGGCTGTTATAGTTTTAAATGACTAAATACGAGTTAGCTATCACTAAAACACATAAAAATCAGATTTAATTATATATTTATATGAATTACCGTATTTTAATAATTTTATTAACTCAAAAGAAGACATCGCTCTCAATTCTCCCCTTAAAACTAGTAAACTTCTCACATGTGGAAAAGCTACATATAGTATTTCACGATAATATGTTAGTTAATGCATAGGATAAATCGATATCCACGTTTTAACCCCTACTCCCTAACCCGCGCCACTGTGGTTGATTATGCTTTTACCCATTTGTGACAGCCATTAAGGTTCTACGCACCTATAGTGAAGCTCACACGGGGGGGAAGGGGTGGTTAGCTGTTGTGCTCAATCTATGGCTCGTAATGCACCTCCTGATCTTCTACTAAAGGTCATAGGCTAATTTGTCAGTATAGAGGGGTGAAGGGAGATAAACTATCCTGCCTGCTTATAATTATTCCCATTGTTATCACATGGGTGGAACGTTTGGAGGGTAGGGGGGGTGGCTATTGTCACTCAGGACTAAACAGGAGAAAAGGAAAGAAAATAGGTACAATAGAAAGACTTGTTTGTACGTCGGAGCATAAAATGTTTGCATCTCACTATTTCAATATTCTAGAGTATGTTCCAGTTCTTCTGAAATAAACGGTATGTACAAACTCGCAGACCCTACATACTTTATCAAAGTTTCTATAATAGTTTGAAGAAAAATGTTCAAAATTAGGTTAGTAGTACAAAAAAACTTTATGGCGTCAATCCGCAAGCGAGCTATACCGACCGAGTAGCCACCGTAATTTGGTGAAAATAATGCCGACAGTTGCGAGTAGAGAGTGTCATGTGGTCAGCACAACAAACCCTTCAGCCGTTAATCTCAGTTTTCTAGACCGAGGCCGCTACTTCTTTATTCAAGTATCTGCTCATTTGGCCGAGTTGACTCCTTTACAGACCCGCTGCTTCACATAAAAATCAGGAAGCGGTGGGGGTCAAACCCGGGACCTCTGGATCTGTATCAAGGAACTCTGACCACAAGACCACAGAGGTGGCTGTGGATAAAAGTAAAATGCCCTTAAATGCATTTTTCTTGGAAAAACAAGTAAATTGTGATTTTTATTATGTAAAATACTCCCCGATACGATTTTTTGTATAACAAAATCGTTGAAGCCATTTTAAAACTATTTCGAATTTTCAAAAGTCAATCACAAGTAAACAATCCTTAATTTGATGGATAAAATCAAAATTACAATTTTTCTTTGTGGTTGGACCATATATCCCTTTAATATCAAGTCTGAACAAAATCCACTGCTACCGTTTTGGTGTAGCCTCAGTCACAGACAGATAGAGCGATGGATGACATTTTAAATTAACTTTCTTATAGTTAGGCACCTACACACACCTACAATATCAATGTCATAATATCGGGGTCGAAAATTTAAAAAATATGAACAGTGATTGGGTTGATGATAATCATTCTTATTATCTTCATATAGAAGCCGCCTCGCTGAACACGCGGAGACAGACATTGTCTAGTTTACCAATTATGGGGAGGTTGAGGTTCAAATACCAGCCCAGTGTAGTGAGGTATTCCCTTGGTTTTCTACTCAGCCTCTAAGCAAATGCAGGTATACCTCTTCTAATATTCTACCTTCCTCATCCCTTCCTTGTTAGAGAACAAATACGGATAGACCAGGGTGGTAAAACATAGAGCGTGATCTACCTTTATTAAAACTCTACCTGCAGTGGTGACCTCGTGGTATGAGGCACCCCGACTTTCAGTGCAATTGGTCGCCATTGGTAGTCAGGGCTTGAATATCAGCTATCTGCACTGGATATGGTTTCCATACGTGTGGTTTATTGCTAAGATTTTCCCATCCTTTCTCCACGCTTTTGTATTTGCATTCACTATTTACTATCCTCATTTTCCTTGCCCCTTACGTTATTATTATTCGACGATATAAACATTAATTGCACAATTTTAACAAGCGTATGATTATTATAACCTATGCATAGTGATTCCCTGATTTCAAATAATTAAATTCACGATTTATAATGGCTCAAACTTTCTATTTTATATTTTTTGCGTACCATTGTTAAGGTAAAGTAATTTAATTTATGTGGGTGAAATTTAGTATAACTGGATTTTCATATGAGGTGTACAGAATGAAATATTGATAGTATTAATATTATAAATATCACAATGAAATGTTATAAATACATATTAATAATAATAATATTATATTCAGTCCCATACATTAACCACTTTATCTTAACAATAGTACACAAAAAGTATAAAATAGCAAGTTTGACCTCTTATAACTTGTGAACTGTAATGATTTGAAATAACTGAATCACTATTTATAGCTTGTTGGAAAATTGTGCAATAAACATTTTATGTTCAAATGATCTTATGTCAATAATCACACTAGTGCTAGATGTATTAATATTATAGTTACAAATAATGTAATTTTAAAGACTGACCAACAATCAACAAGAATGTATAACATTATTATTATTATTATTAGCACCGCGTCTTACTACCCGTTCGGGTTATACGCACTTACGTTAATGTGTGATGGTAGGGTGATTGTGAGATGAAATGGAGGACCTACAGTTTAACGAGGAATCCGAACCTTGGTGGAGGCCTGGCATTCCTCACATTCACAAGTTGTGATTAATACACGTCTTGTCAAAGGTGAAGGAGGGGTTTGGCAATCAGATAAATCTGTGCCGTGACCGAGGATTGAACCCCGGACCCTCAGCACAGAAGTTTGACACCTTACCCCTAGACCACCAGGTCACCTAAGAATGTATAACAAGTTCTAGTTTTAGTTAGTGTGTAAGTCATGGGATAATATAATCTTTGTGTTGAGAAATTGAAGGGTAAGTACCCCAAATCAACACTATCACGCATAAGAGCTTTTGTGTGTACTGAAGTATAAATAACTCGTACCGGTAAGTTTTGTGGAGGAACTGTCATTTCCTCATGTGGATTTACATCCTCTTTCCAGGCAAGTGTTGGAATATTCTATTAATCTTCATACTCTTCAATTTGTGTTCTAAATTAGTTATATCAAAATAAAATAGATCCCGCTTTCCCCGGACAAAAGACACGAAATATCATAGTTAATTAACTGTCAAAATTAAATAATGTTTATTCACAAAAAGCTGTCTTGAATGTTAATGGGGTTAGTTTTTCAAAGTCGTCCAGGGAAAACTTAAGATTTACTGAAAAGAGGAAATTTTTCTTGGATGAAGCATGACTCTAAAGAAATTACTATTTAATCTTTCAAATGTATGCGGGGCTCATCTGGACTCCCCTTCCCCCCATCTGTCTGACTTGCCTTTTCTCTGCCTGTCTTGCTTTCCCTAGGCCTGTCTTTATTTTCTTCATGAGGGTTTCTAACTTTATCACGTATGCCTACTTTATCTATGCCTGTTTTGATTTACCTATGTCTGCTTTTATTTTCTATATGATTGTTTTGATTACCCTCTTGTGTTTTATTTTACATCTTTTGTCTTGCTTTCCATATTATATCTTGCTTTTCCTATTTGCTCATGCTTTCCCTCTGCTTGTCTTGATGTATCAAGATCTGCCTTTCTTTACTACACACAAGTATGCCTTGCTTTCACGCGTTTTCCTTGCTTTCCCGCGCATGCCTTGCTTTCCCGAGCATGCTTTGCTCCCCCACGAATGCCTGGCTTTCCTTCTGCCTGCCCTGTTTTCCCCTGATTATCTTATTTTCTTACATGTCTGTCTAGCTTTTCTCCTGTCTGTCTCACTTTCTCCAATACACAAGTTCATTATAAATAAGTAAGGTTCTATGTACTGATAGCCCTTAGCTTATGTTAAAAAAAATCATGTGTATTAAATAATAAGTCGTTAATTCCTGACTCGTGTATTAAGACTACCAAGTGCTCTAAGATACTTTCAAGCGTACAGCCTACTAAACGACGAAATTTTGGCAACAAGCAACGATAAATGACTGAAAAATAGATTATCATTTCGTATATTTCAAGCCTTGGTTTAGAAAAAATTAGTTCTATCTGAGCATGTACTGGACAGTCAAATTTTCACCTAACTTGTGTAATGCACTTTAATAACACCAAATTATTTGATTTTTTCCAACTTTTCTTTAATGAGTTCTGGTGCCAGTGTGTTGGCTGCTTGTAAATTGACCTAATTAATTTTGCTATCTTGAATTTACCAGTAAGAGAAACTTATCGCACCTAAGCTTTAACTGATAAGTTTTTTTGATTTGTTAGAGATATAAACCGGGACGTATATAATAGTAGGAAGATTCTTTGTCCCAAGACTTCGGGAAAAGTCCATAGTACGGTAAATGGAACCTGACTCTTTGCTCAAGAGACAAATAAATAATTTAATGGGTTCGATCCACGTGGTCAGGTGTCAGTTTTCATCTAATTTAAATTACCTAACTAATAATGTTTATTTTTGAAAAACATTTTAATAGTTAATAAGGAAAGAATTATATTATTAGTAGTAGGATTCAATTTTTGGTAAATTTGAAAATTGTGTCAATTTAGCATGAAAAACATGGATATATATGATGCAATATAACAATAATATAGGAATTATAATTTGAATTAACGAAAAAGTTTGGTAATAATAATTACAAGTTAATATCAAATGATGACATATGTAATACAATGATTTAAGTTTTAACAAATATCTAAAAAGTTTTAAACATATTAAAAAAATATTAAAAATTGTGAACTTTGAGTCAAATTACATTCAGACAGTTATATGACGAGTTGATCCAAACAAGTATTTATTAATTGTCTTTTGTTGACTTGGAAATAAAACATTATTTGTAAATAAAGATTTGTATGTGCTGTTCTTTTTTCATTAGACCTGATGATGATGCCGGTGCTGCATCGAAACATGTAGAAGCTCAATACGTTTCAGGGAATGCAGCATTTAAAGGAACAAGAAACTACAGTTAAGGAATGAATTCAATTTTTACATTAACTTTTTTCATTTCTTTATAAAAAATCTTTATTTACAAATATTTTTGTTTTATTCCCCAATTCAACACAAGACAATTAATAAATACTTGTCTGGATCATCTCGTCTGAATGTAATTTAACTCAAAAGTTCACAATTTTTAATAATTTTTTAATATGTCTAAAACTTT
This sequence comes from Timema bartmani, assembly GCA_902151455.1. NCBI lineage: Eukaryota > Metazoa > Arthropoda > Insecta > Phasmatodea > Timematidae > Timema > Timema bartmani. The sequence continues at coordinate 398,948 of CABFWB010000144.1, read as the reverse complement.
TTAGATGTTTGTTTAGACTTAAATCATTGTATTACATATGCCATCATTTGATATTAACTTGTAATAATAATATGTTGAAAACCCAGTGTACCCAGCTGAGATTCAAACTTTGATCTCCCCGTCACAGTCAGTCCAGTATAATGCGATTTTAACGCCTCATACGCTATGAGCACTAGTTGCGGGTATTTATTTTACTTTTATAACATACAATGGCAAAGTTATTCACGACTTAATATATAGTAAGATTTAAGGGGGGAAGGATCAGAAAGACAAATAAAATTAAATTTGGCCACATTTGATTATATAGAGAGGATGAGTAGGCCCTAAATCACAATTTGTAAATAACACCAAAAGTGCATCCGGGATACGAGCAAAATCTAAAACTGGCCTTTCGAGTCAAAGTCAGACGCACTAATCAATACACCAGTCCTACCAATCCTACCAGTTATACCAGGAATAGATTGCTATTCCGATTCTAAGCTGAAAAATTCCATAAAAATTATATACATCTCGACTTTTTCGTCTGAAGAGCCATCTCGTAATTCATTAATATGAGGTATACGAGAATTCTGGTAGGCTTGGCCATTATATGATAGCTACAAAAATTACTAAAACTACTTTAATATATTCATAGAGCAAGGAATAAAATATTTAGGGGTCCCTTTGGGCAGCTCATATCAATACATATAATTTATTATTATTACTATCGCATCTTACTACCCGTTCGGGTTGTACGCATTTACGCTAATGTGTAATGGTAGGGTGATTGTGAGATGAAATGGAGGACCTACAGTTTAACGTGGGATCCTAACCACGGTGGAGGTCTGGCATTCCTCACATTCACAAGTTGTGAATGCTACATGTCTTGTCAGAGGTGAAGGAAGGGTTTGGCAATCAGATAAATCTGTGCCGGGACCGAGGATTGAACCCCGGACCTCCAGCACAAAAGTCTGACACCTTTCCCCTAGACCACCAGGTCACCCACACCTATAATATAACACTAGTATTATGCTAAAATACTGTCAATAGATTTATTTTTTCTTACTATTATTTTTATCGCCACGTCTTACTACTTTTCTTGTTGTACACATACATGATAATTACTCTTATTAATAGGGATAAGAAGGAAGACTCTCAGAGGTAATCTACCTCAATCTGCGTGGAAGGAGAATAGGAAAACATCTAGCAAAAACTGTCCACAGTAGACCCAACAGGGATCCGAACCCTGGTCTCCTCGTTATTCACAGCTATCAATGGTGACTGCAAAAAATTATGCTTGTATTTCCTATAAGGTCCTTCATATAAGAATCCTACGATAAAAGGCGACTCTTTATTTTTTCTTATTTCGACGGTTTTCCCAACAAATTTTCCTTTGTCCAAAATAATCATTTAGCTTAATTTTTTACACATAGTCTTCTCAATAGTTCTTAAATATCTCTTATCAGATAAGACACATTTTCAAATTTAATTTTATTAAACGTTAATTTGAAACGGATTTTAAAAACTGGTAGTGCACATTGGCAAAAACAATATTATTTATAATATTGTAATATAGCATATCATTTTTTAAATTAAGAGATTATTTTAGATACAATTTTATTAGATAATTTAAGTCTCTGTATTTTCTTTGACTTGAACCATTTAGTTTGCATTTTATAACCATATACTTATAAGTAGCACTATTCCAAATATTCATGCGTAGTAAATTTTCATTATTTCATTAGACATATATTTTTTTAACTAAAAAATATTGCAAATGACACATTGGTTAAATAGAGTGTAAAAAGTTCCACTGGTACTACGCCGTGATGATTACAAACACTCAAGTAGTGTTGAAATTACCATGTGTAGAAAATTAAACTAAACATTGATAGTGAAACAATATTTGGTTAATTTTGGCCAAAACAGATTGTTATAAAACTACCTGTATACGAAACTTAACTCGTTAATCCTTACATCATACCTTGAATGAGTTCGATTCCTCTCTTTAGTTGTTCAGTTTTCAGCTTATAAATATTTTATTTTATTGTGTTTGCTTAGGTAGTTTTTTGATAGTTAATAAAAGTTTAGTTCAGTACCAAAATTATACAATATTTAATTGTAAGTTTTCAAGAATAAATTAATGTTTGTTTTGTGTTTTTTTATGTATCCATGTCACGAAATCAAATCATTAATTATATTCTTAAAAAAAACTGCCATAATTTATTTACTCAGCTCACAACTATAAAAAAAATACGTGCGGAACGTACTGGAAAAATTTATAACTAAGAATTAGTTGTGAAGTAAAGTTTAGAATCTAGATTTGACCTTGAGACAACCTGGGGGTCTAGGGGTAAGGTGTCAGACTTCTGTGCTGAGGGTCCGGGGTTCAATCCTCGGTCCTGGCACAGATTTGTCTGATTGCCAAACCCTTCCTTCACCTCTGACAAGATGTGTATTAATCACAACTTATGAATGTGTGGAATGCCAGGCCTCCACCGTGGTTCGGATCCCACGTTTAACTGTAGGTACTCCATTTCATCTCACAGTCACCCTACTATTACACATTAGTGTAAGTGCGTATTACCCGAACGGGTAGTAAGACGCGGTGCTAATAATAATAAATTTGACCCAAAATAGGTCTGCTGTCCAAAAATTCCGTTACTTCATATGGAACAAATTAATTTCCTGGTCCATTAATTAGAAATGGTTGTGAATGGGAAGCCATGATTTAAATTAAAGGTGATTTGTGTTCCGTTACTTTGTTACTTTAATATTATTCTAGTACTAGAGATGCGTGCTTAGCATTGGGTGTTTCGTCGTTGATTGAGTTAGCTTGTAAGTCATGTGTTGTGTTTAGAAAATCTAGTTTAAATATCATGAATAAATATATTAAATACGGCATTTAGTGAAGCTTCTCCACCCTTGTTTTTTCTTTGCTTTGTTGGCATCCCCTTGAATTCCCTCTGGTCGATCTTTTATATATTTCCAGCCACCACCCTTGTCTCCAAACCTCCTTTAGGAGGAAGAAAAGATATGGAGTTTTTCTTTTTAATCATCTTCTTTCTTAATTATTTCCTAGATTTATTCACCTGTTCTCTCGTCTCAGATAACTTTATTCACCCCCTATAAAATATTGCACGTTCTAACCTCCTATGACTTATCCTAAAATACTGTGTTAATATTTGTTATAATGGAGTCATGACGCAAAATCGAGAAGCAGTATGAGTCTATCAATGAATGGATGGACTATTTGCGCGGCTAATCTGCCTGACTTGGATCTGGAAGTAGGAAGTTTAATCTCGCTCGACTGCAGTATAGTTAATTTCTTAAAAGTTTTCAATCCTCTCTTCACTCGAATAGCACTGCCAGTCCAGTAGCTCTCCCTAATCAGCCCTTGAGTTTTAATAACAAATTGTTTTTAAAATTTTACCAGTCACCACTTGTTCGCTCTTTTAAACGACCTATAGAGGCCGGTCCACTCTTATATTACCTTATAGACAATATATAGAGGCTAGTCAACTCTTTATCTCCCTTGTAGACCATCTCTAGATGCTGGTCAACTCTTTCTCTCCCTTGTAGACAATCTTTAGATGCCGGTCAACGCTTGCACTCCCTTGTAGACAATATATAGGGGTCTGTCAACAATTAATAATAATAATAATAATAATATTTAGCACCGCGTCTTACTACCCGTTCGGGTTATACGCTTAAGTACTAATTACGCTAATGGATTAGGATTTGGGAGGGTTGAATTTAGAAGAAATGAACCCGCATTTGCGTGGAGGGAGAGAGGAAAACCATTTAGGAAAAACCACCCCCAGCTCACCCGACCGAGATTCGAACCTCGATCTCCCCGTCCTCGGCGGTCGAGCTCAACACGACTAGCGCGTTAGCCAACCACGCCACCGAGGCGGGTTTGTCAACAATTTACCTTCCTTGTAGACAATCTGTAGATGCCGGTCAACGCTTGTACTACCTTGTAGACAATCCATAGATGCCGGTAAACGCTTGTTCTACCTTGTAGACAATCTGTTAGATGCCGGTCAACGCTTACTCTCCCTTGTAGACAATATATAGGAGCATGTCAACTATCTACCTGTCTTGTAGACAATCTATAGATGGTGGTCAACGCTTGTACTCCTTGGCAAACAACTCATAAAGGCTGGACTAAAGGGGCTGATAAAAACTTTCCCTCCCTTGTAGATGAGTGAGTGAAAAGCCACATTGTAATATAGTTACTAAAAATATTAATGTTACAACTTTTACTCAGACTTTAGAGTAAATATCACTCAGTTAAATTTATGTGCAAAAAATAGTCGGAAATTGTACAACCGACTCTTTTTACCAATATAATGGTCTTTGAACCCTAATACTGGCGGCACATATTATATTTAATCATTTTATGATGTGATTAATTTAACAAACCCATATTAAATTTAGTTTATGTGGTAACCCTTCTTAAATCAACATTACCCTACCTAGCCTAACAATTACTTTTTCAATATATTCCTGTCTTTAAAAAATGTTAAGTTTGGTTTAATGTTTTACTGACAGGAATGGTGCTGCCCCTTGCGGTAGCCTCTGCGATGTTACTACTGGGCTTGTTGGCAGCCCTGCTACTCTTCCGGCGCCGGAAGAACGTGGACAGTGACACTTCTGGTCCCAGTATCGTGGTCTACCCTTCCAACCAAGGAAATGGGCCACAGTTCCTGTAAGTTATTGCCGAGGGGGATATAGACAGAATATCAAATGTGTAGGTAAAAACGAAGCAAGAAGGGTGTAGTAGAACAGTGGTACCCAAACATCTTTTTAGCCACCACCCGCATGGTTCCATAAACTCATGTTTAATGCCCCCTATCATATCACTCAGCGCTCCACCCCCGCTATTAACTTGTCTCTTAGCACTCACCTAGATAACCCCACTACCCCCTTTGGGAACCACTGATATAAACTGAATATTATATTTTAGGATACAGATGAAGCAGATGACCCTCTAGGTGAAGATAGACTGGACATAAAATGTGATGTATTTTCAATCCGATATAATGATTTTATGATGAATTAAAACATCCTACCTAAAAGTATTCTTCGCAATGGTGTAGGAAGGTTTACCGCTCAAACACCTAATAGACGGATCATTGCTACAAATAAGCCGGTGATTTATTGGAACACTCGATCCAGTGAAATTTCTTGATAGCAAACACCTTCTGGGATACAAGAAAAATGTCAGTTACTAATACGTGCCCGTTATTTTGAATATAAAAAAAATACTTTTGAATCCAGTTTAATCTATATGAAGTTATATAATGTGAATATTAACTACAACAATTCACTGCATTGTGCAGTATTGTATGCACGATAATTATGACTAATGAAAACATCATGTACGTAATTTACTGTACAGTAAATATGGCATTTTACACAGAATAATACCAAAATGAAATTAAATGTGAAAAGTAGGTGTTCTGTATTATATATGTGCGCACGGTCCACGAACACAGACTAAACTGCTGGAAATAAAACCCCTGATGGCTTGGAAGGAGTGTGAGGTACGACCTTTAAACAGCATAGTCATTACTACGCAATCTATTTTAGAAACTGTCACTAGAGGGGAACGGCGGGAATGCTCTAACTTCACGCAAGATAATGGCATTCCTGACATTCCTACAGTCAAATACTATAAATGAACTGGTGTTTTCAATTATTTTTGTCCGCTATTTAGAGAAGTTTCCCCGTTTTTTAATTGAGAAGGTCCGTTATTGAAAGATTGTTTCACCGTAAGAGCCCATGTTATTTTGCCGGGGAAATTTAAATTATCCGTTATAAAGAAGATTCCGCTATTCAGAGGTGTTCGTTAAAGGAGATATCACTGTACCATCAATTGCGTTAAAAGATTGTGTTTTTTTATGATACAATATCACACGATACTTCGATTACAGGAAGCCATTATATCACGAACGATGCCTCGTAACAAATCGACAGCTCATACGAGTTATTGGACCGTGTGAAAAGGGGGCATTATCTCGAAGCTGAGGCTCATCGGTCCTCTCGTCTACTTTTCTTGTCTATTTATGTTTCTTTCAGGATTTTTTTTCTTGCGTCTATAAATCTATGAAAAGCTCGATGGAATGCGTGATGAAGTTTAAACGAACCATATTGAGTTGTATCTCTTACTGCAAACATTCCTCACTTCTCAAGTTTTATAGAGAGTGAGAAGAAATAAGATAGTGAGAGAGATAGAGAGAAAGTATATTTTAAATGCCACTGCCTTTCTATAGAAACCTCGTGGATCGAGAAGGAAGTGAAAGTTTTTGGTGAATAGAGTTGCATAGTTTTTCATCGCTTAGTAAAACGTGAATTGCTGCAATTTGATTGATTTGTTGCACAAATACTATTAAAATGCATCCAACGGTCAATATAAAGCTTCTTAGCTTCAGGAATCTTTCAAAATAATTAATCATTCAAAATAAATATAGTTTTCCTCTGAAATATAATGCAACCGGACCTCCCTGTTTATTTAATGATCAAAATAATAATGTTATTTTCAGTACAGATAATTAATTATATTTATTATTTTGACAAACCAGCTTATGCTTAGTGAATATTTGTTAATGGTTCAAGTGAACTTAGTGATTTATAAAAAAAATCTATAACTAACATTAAAGAAAAAGTAAACATATTTATTTAATTTGTAACCTTATTGAACTATATAAATAATAAAATATTGATGAAACAGGAAGAAATATATCTTTAATGTAATATTTAACATAGAATGTTGAACCTTTTACTAAGCATTTCATTGGTTGAAGTTTTAAAAGAATCCACCTGTTAATGTCATGGTTTCAGCATCAAGGATATGAAATTAATGTTCTGATATTGTTTTTATTCTCAGCACCAAGGATATAAAATTAATGTTCTGGTATTGTTATTATTCTCAGCACCAAGGATATAAAATTAATGTTCTTGTATTGTTATTATTCTCAGCACCAAGGATATAAAATTAATGTTCTGGTATTGTTATTGTTCTCAGCACCAAGGATATAAAATTAATGTTCTGGCATTGTTATTGTTCTCAGCACCAAGGATATAAAGTTAATGTTCTGGTATTGTTATTGTTCTCAGCACCAAGGATATAAAATTAATGTTCTGGTATTGTTATTGTTCTCAGCACCAAGGAGATCAGATTCAGTCTCCCAACCTTACGTCACGCGGAGTCTCTTAGTGACCTCATCCCAGCAGCCAATGACCTTGACTCTGACCTTGACACCGACTCGCTGGTGCCCGCAGCATCTTCAGCGCATGCGCAGAGGTCCAACTCTTTCAGTGAGTGTCGGCGTTTTTAGTCTGTTGTACAATATATTTTAATTTCAGTAGTACTTCTTAGAGTGTTTTATTTAACATAATTAGTTTTCCTCGTTCCTTCCACGAAAGTGTGGGGGTGCATTTCCTCTCAATGATATCATCATCATTATTATGCCTTTAATGTAAAATGCGGGAATCTCGGAATGGTAGCAGGACTCGATGCATATAAAATCAAGCCTACAGTGTACTTTACAAATACCGTAGTTTATCAGAATACGATTTATAGAGTAAATGTACACTAGACATGCGTAACACCTTAGCTCAGTCGCTAGTGCCTCTTCAAAACAACCTCAAGTTTACAGGTTTCAAACTTAGCTCAGTCGCTAGTGCCTCTTCAAAACTACCTCAAGTTTACAGGTTTCAAACTTAGCTCATTCGCTAGTGCCTCTTCAAAACAACCTCAAGTTTACAGGTTTCAAACTTAGCTCATTCGCTAGTGCCTCTTCAAAACTACCTCAAGTTTACAGGTTTCAGATGTGTACAAAAATGTATCACTGGTAATATTGGTACTTTCTCCTTCACAATTATGAATTTTATACTCAATATTGTTTCATTTCTATAATTAAGATAGCTCTAAGTCGTGATCTGATAATATTATCATTAAAAAATTATTTTATTTATTCAACGTGCCCTTTCTGAGCAGACTGATTATATCAGTACACGAGAATTTATATGCGCGAGAACGAAGCCTAGCAATTTTGCAGTGAAAAGTATTTTCACATGCCACAATCAACATGGGACTGACGACTTTACCTTCCCTCCGACGGAAACTGTGCTACGGATTTCTTATCGCTCAAGAAATATCCGTCGATCACGGCTAGGTTTGAACCCATGAACATCTAGCTCTGAGGTGAGAGCACCTTACCCCAATACCACCAAGGTCCACTCTGATAAAATAATTCTGTACAGAAACCACTCGTTAGATTACTCCAAATAGTAAACATTACTAATACACTAAAATATCGTTTACTTCACTCTCTCTTCATGAAAACTCGAATACATTTCCTCTAAATTATATTTTACCAATTCCTACCCCGTTAGTATAGTTAAAATGAGCATATTCCGAACGAGTATAAGGACTATGAGGGGAAAATACCCAGTACAATAATTAATAACCACCCCTGTTTGAGAGGTGTTTTTATTCTAGTAGTGTGTCCTAGTAGCCCTATAAGTAGGGTTGACAGACGTCCCGGTTTTTCGGGATTGTCCCGATTTTAGATGATAGTCTTAGTGTCCCGAAAGACCAATTCGAGAGACGCGATTGTCCCAGTTTTTAACATGTTTTTTTTTTTATTTTTATCTTTTACTTCGCAATCAGTGGTGTGGGAGACATATTAACGTTATTTTTGTCAGGTTGGTATGCATAAGCATAACATAATTCTGTAAAGTCCCGTTTATTCTATAAGTTTAGTGATTAAATTCTCTTTGAATTTGTACATCATTGCTTCATAGTGAGAATTTAAGTGTAAATGAAGCTATGTTTGTTTTGTGGTTCTGAAATTTATTTATATATTACTTTTAATTTATGATATTAAAGTCTAAACATGCCGAAAGGACAGTGCAAGATGGAGACAAAATCTTATCGCAAATATGAGTAAACTTTTAACTTTTGCTTGTCCTTTTTGCTGTTTTCTTTTTGTAATATGTGAAAGGCATTTATTTTATGTGTAGTGAAAATTGATATAAAACTGTAATACTTAAATTTTGTTTTTTTCCCGGTTTTCCCAAGCAAAAATTTTGCAACCATATCTATGAGGCATCTAACATGCCTTACCATCCACGAGAGGTGAAAGCTAAGTTTTCAACGACCAACTTGAAGTTCGGGGTAGTTCAATATATTCCGGGGTAAGAACTGCTCTATATTTTAACAGTAGGCGGAGAATAGCTTTTCTTCTCTTGGTGCTTCTTCTATATCGATTATTGAGATGTACACTCGACTCTGTCCCAGCCTTAGTATCGATTATTGAGATAAGACTCCCACGCCGATGCTCCAACTTCAGGAGGATTGAAACTGCTTCTTGGTTGATGAGAACATTGTGACACTTCCAGTTGGAAATTTTCAATAATCTAGGTTTTATGGTAAATGAAAAGTTGAATGGAAACCGTTATTGGAAGGCCGTGCCAGTGTTTTTTTTTTACTAAAGTTCAAACCTTCTCGAAATCATTATTAATAATGTATTTTTGTATTCCTCTACAAAGCATAAGCTAAAACCGGCCAATTTTCACAGGAAGGGTCTTTCAGAAATGACAAACACATTTTTTATATTTTTAAGGCCTACGATGATTTTACTATATTATTAGTGTTGTTTTATAGGTATTTATAATATGTATCAAAAGTGGCATCTGCTGATCACATGAGAAGTATAACTAAGAGAAAGTAAATCTAGTAAATGTTTGTCTTCCTAAGATAATTAGCTTATTAGCTTATGATAATACTTGTAGCACCTTCAATATTTAAATTTCTTCCTGGGGGATGAAATGTTTAAACAAATTATTGAGTATATTTTTGGAAACTTTAACCCAAGATACCTCAAATATATTTCTGGCTAGGATCCTGGGCTTTGGTTTATGTTAGGTGTTGATTACGTAACTATCTGTGACACCTCTATTTAATTAGAGAACCTTAATGTCTATCGAATGGGATAAACGTAATTAGAACTAGTTCTATAATGAATTAGGTGGCCCTAACTACATTCTAAGTGGTGCTTGGTTTGGTTTAGTATTGATATTGTATACTTAGCCCAGCATCTAATAGATAAACAACTCCGTGATTACCAACTCATTCATTTCTAGCAAGATAGTCTTCGTGGTGTTGAAACAACATTTATCAGTTATTTTAACTATCTATTTTAAGGGATGCAGAATTTTAAGTAAATGCATAAATTTAGAAATGGTTAAACATTTCAATGTAAGAGAGCGACCCCCCATTGTAGCCCAATCCATCATCGAACCCCGGCCTTACGAGCTCAGAGTCTGGTCTACTGACCGCCTTCTTAGTTTTGCCAGTCTCTAAGCAGAGGGGTAGTAAGAGACCCACATTGGTGGTTACACGGTCCAAGGCACTACTAATCCTGTGATGTATCAGTGACAGGGAGGTCAAAGTTCGAATCTCAGCAGGGTGATCTAGGGTTAGCTTTTCGATTTTGAGTTTTCATGTGGTTTTTTTTTTCCTCTTTCCACTAAAGTGGGTTCACTTACTCTAAACCATCCCCTTCAACTCTATGAATACCTTTTGTATTAGAAGTAGCTTGTTTTCCAACCACACGCCCTGTTCGGATTATACTTATTTCAACTACACTAATCGTGTAGTGAAGGGAAGGAAGAATTCAGAGTAAATGTACCTATATTTTTGTTAAGGAAGGATGGAAAACACTTTAGGAAAAACAACTCTCCATACATCCAACTGGGATTCGAAATTCAAGCTCCTCATCACCTGAAAACAAGAATAGACAAGACCGATACCCTTTTCCACGTTCCCACGATTCGGTTTCAAACGCAATAATTAAAAATTAATAGCAAGTAGTTTCTAAGTTATTGCTGCCACCTAACTTAGGGATATTAAAACTGTATCGATACTTTATTAATATCGATATTCTCCTTTCGTTACTAGTATTTATTTACTCGATACTTTTACTGATATTAGTACTCACACTCTGGTATCGGATAGGTATCGAAAGAAACAAATGTTATCTTTATTCTTGCTGGGATTACATGTTTGCTAAGGTGGATTGTGGAGGAAGAACAAATGACACTATTTCTCAATTCTCAGTTCTCAATCATTTTCTGCTTGACAAGTAAGAAGCAACTCTAGCATTCAATCTCTTTTATCTCATCATAAATAAATATGAAAATACAACTATGATGCAAAAGTTTAATTATTATAAATAATTTTAGTAAAATTGTCAAAATTAAAATTTCTATAGTGATACTTACTGTTATCGATACTTTTATGTCGATACTAGCACGGTATCGATATTTTTCTTCCGATACTTTTAATGAGTGCAGTATCGATACTTTTGTTTCGATACCACATCCCTACTGCTACTGTCTGCAGGTTGTTATGGTCTGGGGGTGATCGACCCCGCCTTATATCGGGGTACCCTGGATCTCGAGGAGGACCTTCAGTTCCCGGAGGGGCATCTGGGTCGTCTCTGGTTTTCAGTGAGGTTCGAACCCGCCACGGAGAAGCTGCTGGTTTCCCTGCTCAAGGCCAAGAACCTTCCCAGCCGGACCGTCGGAACTGTCAATAGCTGCGACCCTTTCGTCAGGTGAGAGTCCCGGCACTATTATTATTATTATTATTATTATGTATGACTATTTACCATTGTTGTTAATGAGGATCAGCGGGTGTACCTTCAGACAAATATGAACATATCAATGTTTGGTGTTGACTCAGATCCTCTGGTTGGGTCTGGGGCTCTACTCGTAACATTTCGTCCCTCTTTCAGACTGACTCAGCTCTACAGCTCTCATTTTGTTGTTCTTTCAGTCTGGTTTGGCTCTACAGGTATCATTTTGTTGTTCTTTCAAGCTTCCTCAGCTCTACAGGTAACATTTTATTGTTCTTTCAGTCTGGTTTGGCTCTACAGGTATCATTTTGTTGTTATTTTAGTCTGGTTTGGCTCTACAGATATCATTTTGTTGTTATTTCAGTCTGCTTTGGCTCTACAGATATCATTTTGTTGTTCTTTCAGTCTGCTTTGGCTCTACAGATATCATTTTGTTGTTCTTTCAGTCTGGTTTGGTTCTACAGGTATCATTTTGTTGTTCTTTCAGTCTGGTTTGTCTCTACAGATACCATTTTGTTGTTCTTTCAGTCTGGTTTGGCTCTACAGGTATCATTTTGTTGTTCTTTCA